>OZ007560.1:230955698-231414304 GCA_963931875.1 Pollenia griseotomentosa
TGTTGAGATTAGTACAAGAGCAACAATTACAGCATAAAAATCCCGTGCTACGTGTATTTGTGGATCACCATATCCGAAAAAATAAAAAATAAATTAATTGGTTATTTTTCTTTGATTACATACATAGCAAACGACCAGTTGTACATTTGTATACATATATATAAATGTATGTTTATCATACATACATTTTAAGGTAATTACACCGTTAATCATACGTATAGTGTTTTAATTACTTAATATTCTGCCAGGTTTTTTATGTATGAAATATACACAAAAAACGTTACACGGAAAAAAGTTTAAAAGTTAATAAGATGAATCGTTTTTATTTATTCAATTAAGTTTTAATTTATAAAATGTTTTATATACACAGAAAAAAAATAGCAACAGTAATTTTCGAATTTATTTAACCCTGCTGTTAGGTTAAGCGCATTTGGTCCAATTTTTGAATTGTTTCCTTTGCAATTTTTGAACGTTGAGATATACTGACTTAGTTTTTAAGCTCACGTGGTCTTTTTATAAAACAATGTTTTTTACAAAAATTCAAGGTTCTAACTCGAAACGAACGAATTTACGAATCTTAGATTAAGGAACCATTTGGTCTATAGTATATTTTCTTTGGTTTTCTTTGATTTTTTTACTTTTATTAAAAAAAAAATAACTAGTTATTAGTTTAATTTATAATAATTGTCATTGCATGATAAGCGAAATGTTTTTCGGCTAGTTTTGCAAATAAACTTGCTGCAAATGGAACCTTTTATGTCCGATTTAGACTTACAACAACGACAAATTCCACGCTTTTGAGCTCCTGAGTTAGAAGTATTTTTATTCCAAGAGGCCACTGAAACTATACAAGGTCAACCAGTTTCAGTCAATAACTGTGCTAACAACTCTTGTTCAGGTAATCTAGTCCGTTTCATCATAAACGCCTTAACCAGAAAAAGTGCTAGTTGCCGCAAAAACTCTGGTCTCCTGCGATTCCGATCAGCTGGAGTTCATGAAATTCGATTTTAGAAATAGTATATGAGGAGCCGCAGAACAAAACGTACTTTTTCACATATTTAAAATTTTTGGGAAATTGAGATTTATTTTTTTTCGACCCCTTAAAAAACTGTATGAACCTGGAAATGGAAACAAGTTTTTTGCTTACCAAAAGATGAATCAAACTGCCGTAAGTCAACACATTAAATGTCAAGGATATTTAATATCAAACCAATTTTATATCGAAAAAAGTACGTTTTGCTAAAAAAAAAATGAAAAAAGTACGTTTTGTTTAAAAAATATTAAAATTTTCTACAGATTCTTGTAATTATTCCATGTTTAATTATACTATTGTATAAATTATTGTTTTCATAACACTCATTCACCCTTGCAAATAAAATTGGACCACCTGATCCATTTTGATAAAATGGACTACTCCATGGACTGGTCCGTTGTAATGCAAGCATGGACCATGCCATTGTTAAAAGGTGTGTGTAGTGAGAGGACATGTCTTCGTTTTTTAACGACATGCTTTCGTTTTTAAACGACTTCAAAACTAATCCTCTTGAGTATACCATGGAGTAGTTTTAAAACTACTCCATAGTAGTCCAAAGGTGGGTTATTTGGTCCTCCCCTAGGACATCGCAATGTTAAATAGACCATGTTTTTTCCATACATTTGGGTTACTTTTGGACTAGTCCTGGTCCCTTGTGGGCTACTCTTTACATGCGTGTTTGGACTGGTCCTATTATTTGCAAGGACCAAACAATAGTTAAATTATTGCAATTATTGGAGGCTATTCTTGAAAACTCGTCGAACAAATACAAATGTACATTAAAACAAAAGTAAGGTTTATCATACATTTCTAAAATTAAATAAACGTGAGAATTTTGACTCGTTTCTCTCTCTTTAAAAAACGGTAAATTGTATGACAAACCAAAAACAATTTTTTTAACTTTGTTTTTGTTTTACTGAAAATTTTTACTTTTTCGACGAAGAATAGTCACCATTATTTAACAGTTAATTTTAACGAAAATGTAACGACATAAATAAACGTCAAACAAATTAAGAATATTAAGTATTGATTTGTTATTAAAACAACTTTACGAAGAAATGGCAAAAACAATGAAAAAAAGCACGTTTTGAAAAAAAAAAAATGAAAAAAGTACGTTTTGTTATGCACCAATTTTTTTAGAACCCATTTTCTTGGTAAAAAAAAGAAAAAAAATATGCTAACAAGATGTTTTCTTAAAGATTTTAACCCAAATATTATAAAAATATCATAAAACCAATTTGTCAAAAAATGCGAAAAAGTACGTTTTGTTCTGCTTTCAAGTATGTAAGCAAATACAATGTTGGCCATCGATTTGTTTCCACTGTAGGAACCAACCATTTGATTGGCAGTATCTACGCCACCTACATATGTACGATTCCTTTCCTGAAGTTTTTAACCAACTCAAAAGTGGAAAAAATTGTCGTCTTTTACAGTTTTCCCTACGCATTTGTCGTCTATGTGATATAAATAGGTAACAAGCTAGTCTCCCAATCTTATCTGGGGTCTTCGAATCCATTTCAACACATGGACTAATCATAATTAACACGGCGAAGAATCTTATACACAGAATCTTGAACTTAAGTGACATTGAATTTCACAAAAATAACTTAAGAAAAATAAGAACTATATTATCTGATAACAATTTTCCGATGAATCTTACAAATAAGCTTATTCGTGACTACCAAAACAACAAAGAAAAATGTATTAGAGCATCTGAGACGCCACTTATGTACAAAACATTAACGTATGTTCCAGGGATATCGGAGAGATTTGAAAATTTAAAGCTATTTAAAGGTCAAAATATAAAAATTGCACACAAAACGGATAATAATTTGACGAATATATATAGCAAAACCAAAGACAAAATACCTAAAATGGAAAAATCCAATGTTATATACAGGGTACCTTGTACTGGACGAGAAAACGAAAACTGTGATCAAATGTATGTTGGAACGACGAAGAATAAATTAAAAACAAGAATTGCCGCACATAAATCGGACCAAAAATTAAGACTTAGCAATTTTAAGCAAAAAACAGCCTTGACAAACCACTGTGTACAAAACAAGCACAATCCAGATTTTGATAATGTACGTATATTACAAACGGAGACCAATTACAAACGCCGTTACATGCTCGAAATGCTCCACATTATTAATTTACCACCAGACAAGAGGATGAATTTTAAAGTTGATACTCTCAATTGTGCTCTTAGCTACAGACATTTGATAACCAAAGCAAAGAGAAAAACATAATAACAAATTGTTTGACATAATCAGTATAGGTTTTGATGCTGAAACGTGAAGAGCTATTACTCCTTTATTGTGGTCAATGTTAATTTTAATGTGAGTAATTATGTTTTTGTCGATCTTCATTACATTGCTTTTATATTTACTGTATTCTAAGTATTTTTTATAAAATTTAATGTTTTTATACTGAGTATTTATATATTGTTTTGTTATTGTTAAATTTTAGTAAACATTCCCTGATGATGATATTCAAAGAATATCGAAATATCGGAAACAAATAAAGAAAAATTTTACATACAACAGACCTCGAGCTTAATCATTTTAACTAAATATTGAATTTTAAAGGTCGAATAAAAATAAAACTTAGGAAAAAGTTAATAAAAATATTTGTTGATAATCAACAATTTTAATAAACAAAATGTTTTTAATATTAACAAATTCGGTTGTTGGTGTCTTTTCAATTAAAAAATTAATTGTTTTGAAGAATATGGTATTCAATATGACAATTAGCTTGGCGTAATTTTTTCAGTTCACACAATTTTTCATTAAAAATGTTTTGGATTTATTAAATTAATTTTCACAAATTACTTTAAATAAAAAAAAGGCTTAACAAAAATTGTTATGCTATTCAAATTCTTATTTTGTTCCGAGAATGGGCTCCATTTCGGTCCATTCGCTATTTCGGATAAATTGTCGACCGGTCTTTACAAAATTGTACAGCCTTATAAACGAATTTGAGTGTCTCGGTAGGCTAGCTGTTAGCGAGCTAGTCTATCAGCGCCGAGGTTGCGGGTTCGATTCCCGCCAGAGACTCTGGTTTCTTTCCTGCAGACAAGCATAGAGCTTAGCGGAATAAGCTTAGGAATTTAAAAAAAAAAAAAAATAAAAAAAATAATAATAATGTCAAAAAAAAAAAATAATAATAATAATAATGTTCAAAATTTAGTAAGAAAAGTTGCACTCGGTGACCAATTTATGTTCATTTTTGTAAGGGAGCTTGTTTTGCAAAAATACCAAAAAAAAAAAAAAAAATACTTTTATCTTTACGTGAAAATAAAAGCAAAAATAACTGGTATTTTTTCTCGAAAAAAAAATCCAAGAAAAAACTGTTAGTTTTGGTTAAAAAAATAAAATTTAAATTTTAACAAGTAAGAAATTATAGCCGCTAAAGCCCGACCATATGATACCCTAAGCCACGGTATATAAAAATAATTTTTGCTAGTATACCCCATTTAGGACTCTTGGGCAATCATGGACCGTCTTAACAAAATTATGTTATAAGGTTAAAATTCATGTAAAAGTTCTTTGGGCCCAATAATGTTTAGATACCTTCACCTATAAGAGATTATAGGATATGGTTAATTTTTGACCTACCAGGACAACATTTTGTTGGAAGTTATAGCATTAAACGCTATTTTTTGGGAAAAGCATTTGTATGGGAGCTTTGGTCAAATATGTACCAATCCAATAACCCAAACTGTTCAATCCCAAACTGCTAAGACGAACAATTCAGGATTTGACGCTTACATTGTTGTTTTTGTATAGTTTTTAAAACTCTCTGTGTTTTCAACATACGGACATATAGACAGACTAACATGGCTTAATTGACTTAGAATTACTCAAGAACTTAGAAAAATATTATCAAAGTTTCACAATGAAAGACAAACTTAGTATACCGGCTTTACAACTACGGTTAGAAAGTTAGGGTACTTGGCAGCAAGCTAATCTATCAGTGCAAGGGAGGTGGGTTCAATTCCCTTCAGAGACTCGGATCTGTTTTCTATAGCGGCCTTAAGTTATATTTTGTCATTTATTGGTAAATTTAGTTACAATTTAATTTGTATTTTTAACATTTGATAAGTTAAAAAACTTTAAATATTCAATCTGATTAGAAGTTTTTTTTCTGTGTACATGATTTGGTTATTTTTTTATTTTTTGTATTTATTAATTCTTTTCTTTATTGTTTGTGAATTCAATTAATTTTGATTTATTTGCCTGATATTAATTAAAAAAGCATTAATGCGTCTGGCGATAAGATGCCTAGAAATATGACCATTAAAATCATCAGATAAATTGATACAACTAAATTAATTAATGAATTTGATTTGAGCTTTTGGTAGAAAAAGGTAAATAGTATAATTACAACCAGCAACCGCAATTTTCACACATGAAAACATCGATGTATATATTCAAATAGGCAGCATACAAAGTCACACATTAAAGTCAGTTTTTTTTTATTATCCATCAGATTTTCTACGAAACAACAATTATAAAAATAAAACCAGGATAAAGCTCATTAAATTTATTGTTCATTAAATTATTTTTTATGAAGAAAGGAATTTTTAAACATGAAACAAATTAAAATGTATTAATATTTTTTATTCTTGGCTGCCGCAGGAATCGAATCCAGGCTTTCACGGACAGGTTACTCTTACATGTTTCAATTGCAACCAATCAATCTCTTCAGAGGGGTTTGCCGTTTAACACTCACAGCTATTAACGACTGCTGGCACTTAATAGTCAAACATCAATCTTTAAACCAAATTTTATTTAACCTTTGGTAGATCGAAATTTGCTTTAAATGATTTACATGTCCTTCCTTACTTCCGTTTTAAGAATTTTAGCCTGATTAAAATATCAAAGTTTGGATAAAAAATAAATAGTTCAATAAAATAACGACGATACTAATCTATATAAATAAAAATTAGTTGTCCTATGTTCGTGATTTTATAACTAGAAAACCACTTAACCGATTTTCAAACGAATACATGAGTTGAAAAGGTCCTACTTTCACTGATTGTTTATGAAAAAACTCCCGATAGGTGGCGCTGTTGGTCAAGTTATTAACAAAATTCTCCAGTATTTTTTTATTGTTTAGAACATCCCGAGCAGCGCTGGGACCAAACAGCTAGTAAAAATATAACATTTGAAAATAATATTTTAAAAATATTTAAAAAGAATTCTTTAAATTTAAGATTAATTATTTGATCTTAAATATGTGGACTAAAACACAGAAGTATTTTTTTAAATAATTCAGTGCAATATTTTTGTTCAATATTAAACAAACAAATTTTCGTAGAAACTTTTTATCTTTAAGGTACCTTTAAAAGGATAACCGATGTTGTAATAAAAAGGTGATTGCGCTCTTTGTGTGTGTATATTGTGTTTGCGTTACAGCAATTTGTCTATGTTTGAAACATTTTTGTGAAATTGTTCCTGGCTAATCAATTTTAATAGTATATCTTAAAAATAATTAAACATTTCTGAACCATTAATCATTATATAAATAAATTAAACACTAAGTACCTAAAATTATAAGCTAAATAACACAGTTATAAAGCGTTAAAAAAATTATGCGCTATTTTATTAATTATTTAAAAACTGCTGCCGTAATCGGGTAGTGGTCTATCCAAAACGCACGATGTAAATTGTTAATAAAACAAAGAGTTTTCAGAAAATTATTTTAATATTAAAATTAATAATTTTTATATTAATAGAAGGATATATGACAAATATGTGATATTTTGTTTAATATCGGGCAAATGCTCGCTCCGGCTTCGTTGGCATACCTCTATCCGACGGTCCATATTTTTAATGACCCTGACACATAATTTAGGTTCAATGTCGTTAATGTGCGACATTAGCTCATCCTTTATCTCTTGAAGTGTTCTTGGTTTATTGGCATACACTTTTTCTTTTAAATATGCCCAAAGAAAGAAGTCCAACGGTAACAAATCACATGACCGTGACGGCCAATTAACACCGCCATGACGTTAGATAACACGGCCATTGAATATCTCGCACAAAAAATCAGTTGGAATGATTAAAAAACTTTTTCAATATCGACCTGTGTAATTCTAGCTTGAAACGTATGGATAAATATAGAGCATTATGCAATGCATTTTTGATGTTCTTTAGGTAATTTACCTCTTCCAAATAAAACTTAATGTAAGCCGGCATACACGTTTTATCCCTTAGATCATCATGGTGTATTAAAATCGACTTAAAACTTTGAAACCATGTAGAAATACTACAAACAACTCGTTTGATTGAATCATATTCAATTTTTAAGAAAATGCATTTTTACGTATGCGTAATATTTAATATCACAATATTACTCATACGTATATTTTAAGCTCTTAAATGAATCACGGAATTCGCAATACAAAAAATAAAATTCGTAACCGAAGCTATTCCAAAGAGCTTACTGTCGTGCCACATATCCCGGATTTGACTGTGCAATCCCCGTTAGGTGTTAATTAGGGAACCAATCACACATCTCAGACCCCATAAACTATATATCTGTGGCATTTTGGCAAAACATCTTAAGTCGAGTTAAGATAGCAGTAAGTTTTTTGAAAAAACGCGGTGAAAAATTCATTTTTATCAAATCTGTTGCCGCGGGGTTGCGGGTTCGATTCCCGCCAGAGACTCTGGTTTCTTTCCTGCAGACAAGCGTAGAGCTTCGCGGGGATTAGCTTAGGGAATAAAAAAAAATTTTTGAAAGTTGAAAAATATTTTGTTAATAATACGCGAGTTTTTATTCAAAAAACATTTTTGTTTACGTTTTTAAAATTTTGTATTATAAACGAAATTTTTCTTTAATTTTAATTTATTTAATTATTTACTAAAAATGATTTTTTCACCGAATTTTTTTTAACATTTTTTTGCTATCTTATCTCGACTTAAGATGTTCTGTCAAAATACCACAGAAATAATAAAACACCCTAAAAAAATTGATAATATTGCTAGAAAAACCAGCATTAATAGTGGAATAATTCACGAAATCATCTAAGACTTTGCAGAAATTCGTATTATATGACTGGAAATCATACTGTTTCGTAAAGATCGGTCGATAATTTGCCATAGGACTCATAAAAACCCTTCTCCCGGAAAACAGTTTAGCACAACCGTAATAATATTTGGTACGTCACAAATTCATAGGACTAGAAATCATGGTTACGAATTTCATGATGATCGGTCCATAATTTACCATAGGCCATATGAATCCCACTGGGAATCTAATTAAATACGCCCAAAACCTTAGCAGATATAGATATTGCGGTAAAATTGTTCCATCTTAGCTTCACATGGCCAGTAAAATTGTCTCATTAATTTTTGTGATATACGGTCCATAAGGAATCTAGATACCATATTAAGCAGCCTTCTGAAATTCACTGTAAACGCTAAAACTAATTTTAATGCTGTATTGAAATTTTTTTAAATTTATATGTTTATAATATCAGAAATACTCTAGAGAATTTTGGGAAGATTGGTCCTGTAACGAGTTCACTGTGCAATGCAGACTTTTAAGGGACGGGGCTACCTATTATACCAGTTGGGGTGTGTTCTTGTCCCTTGTAAAGGTATGATTATAACTCGCTACTAGGAATTTTACTTTAGGTAGCTTAACTCAAACTAGTGATACTATTTAATAAAGTTACGGAATATTGCTGATAATAAATTGGGAATGGTTTAAGGTGTATCACCCATTCCTAATCTTACCCACCCTCCATACTGGCAACATAACAAAATTTAAATGCCAGCCCAAAGAATATACTCAAATTACCTAACTGACATCACTGTTCATAAAAATAACAAATAAAAGATATTTAATTTTTCATTTTATTTAATTTCCAATTTAATAAAAACACAATTTATTAATGGTCATCTTATGATGAGATTATAAAAGAAATACAATTTAAAGTCAAATGCACAAAAAATTTCTAGTATGAATATAAATACTATATGGTCACTCTAACTTTTATTTAATTATAATTATTTGCTATTAAATTTATTTAAATAATGATGTTTATATACTATTACGGCCTAATTTATAAAAAATAAAACCGATTAATAAAGGGTTAATAAAATGAATTTTCATACAAAATCCGTTTAATAAACCCTTTATTAACATGTTTTATTTTTTATAAATAAGGCTGTTAATATTTAATTTAAACATGAATATCTCTAAATTTACGAATCTCAAGATATTATGACGACTCTAATCTAATGGAAAATATTGTAACTAAAAAACCATATAAAAAAACTCAACATAATAGTTTTACGATTTCTTCTAACATTTAAAGATATTCATGTTTTAATAAAAAAAGTGTATTAAACCAAAACAAATATATTTATCAACTTACATACACATTTAATCCCACGATGTCTGCAAGCGCTCGTAGACGGCTGTGAAATTTCCTTTAAAATACTCAAAATTAATTATACGTGTATGTAAATGTAGTTGTGAGAGATATTTTCAATATGGAGTGTTATGTCAGTGTATGCATTTACATATTTCATTGTGTTTAAGTTTAAAGTCACAAATAAGAATAAATTATTGGTGAGACCAATCAATTAGATTTGTTTTAAGCAAACAAAAATTCAACTTAAGGTGACCATATTTTATTTTTACATGATATAGTAGAAAAAAAAAACATGAGAATTTAAATCATAATGAAATGGGTTTTAAATTAGAAATCTAAACAAAAATTTTAATTACAAAAGAGTAGTTAATATTATAAGTTAAAGTACGTTGAAAGAGATAAGATATTTTAATTAATTATTTTAATTCAAGATTATTTATATGAACAAAATATGGTTTATTACCAAAATTATTTTTTTAGAGAAAATTAAGGTTTAATATTTATGTTAATTATTTAACTTAAGAGTTTTAGATAATTATGTTTTGAGTTACATTAGGAATTGTAGTTAAGTAAAATTATATCGAACAAGAATACAGTTTCCTTTATATTAAGGTTATTAAAAGTCAAGAGTAAAAATATTTATACGACCCTTAATAATTTAGTAATATGTAAATAGTATTTTAATTTGTCCATTTTATTATTATTTTCTTTTTCTCAAATGTGTTTATTTGCTATTAAGGCACATTAGGTGGCCACCTCAAATATTCCCCAATATGAACTCAAACATTTTTTCCTTATTAACTTATTTCTTGATTGTTGATAATTAATGGAATTTTTCGATGGTAAAATTCTCCAACATCACACAAAAATTAATAACAAAATTTATTTCAATAATCAAAAATTTTCTTTCAAAAATTTCATCCTTTTTTAAAAAAAAAAATTTATTTAAAAAAAAAAAACTCAAAAACACTCACAAAATTTTGTCGTTCTTAATATTTTATTAAAGTTTGAAAATCGACACCACAGTCCATAACTTACCATAGGTGCAATATAAATTCCCCTCCTGAAAATCATTTAATTTCGGTTAATACTGTTACGAATCATGATATTTTACTCAAGTTAGTTTAAATTTCTAAAAAGAAAAGCATAAAACTTTCTGATTGTCGGTTAATAATTTAATATAGGTGTAAGCCGCAACCAATTTTAATGCATGTGTGTTGTACAAAATGGCATTAAAAGCTATGCCATAACTTACACGTAGAAAAAAATATGGTTGGAGGTAACCAAATTCTAAAAGCAAAATACAATGGTTGAATTTTAACAATGTTAATGTTTGCAGGTTACCATATGTTTAAATATGACCATAGTATGTTTAAAATCAACAAAAATTTGCCCGAAATCAACCATAATATGGTCAAAATGAACCATATTTTGGTAAATATTAACCATAATAATCGTCAAAACTAACCATATTATGTTCAAAATTACCCATAATATAGTATAAATTTATTAGAACTTTGACAAAAGAAACCATATTATGGTCAGTGCTAATCATATTATTATTATTATTTATTTCATCCGTTTTTACAATTTGTTTGTTTAGTGTCAAATTATAATTTTATTTAATTTTTTATTCCTGATAGGTGTTACATTTCACTTTTATAAAAAATCCCCTTTGATTCATATTCCAGCCTGTGACGACCTTTATTAACATTTTTTCTGTTCTACTAAATTATTCTACGTAAATTTATGTATTTTTATCAATAAATAAACCAAAATGAATGAGAATTTTAAGAAAACTAAGCAACTATTTTGAAATGCAAACGACCAGAATGTTGTTGCCTTTTAAACATATTATTTAAGATTTAAAACTTCGAACATATTATTGTTATTAAATATTAACCATAACATGTTTGAAAGCAACCATATAGCTTTTGGATGGATGAATTTAAACATAATATGGTTAGCGTGATAATAATATGTTTAAGGTAACCAAAATATGTATGAGTGTATAGTTGTAGCTTTATTTCATTTAAACATTAAATTGTTAAATTCACTAATATTTGAAGTTTCAAGGGAGGTAAACACTTTATTGTTAAATAGAAACCAAATATTATCAATAGTAAAAATTTTTGTTTTAAAAACAACAAAAGTTTTTTTGCCGCCATTGCAGGGACCATTATATTCTTTTTTAACCATACCGCAACCATTTTTTTCTCTGCGTGTATTAACAAATGCTAGTATTGATATAAAAATTGGCGACAATAGCTTCTATTCGATATGCTGGTAGATCCAAAACTAATCGTAGGTCCCATTCACTTAAAGGCCAAAAAAAAAATATCATATAGATGAAGTTATCTAAACAATATTCGGCACAAATAACTTTTACATGCATCTTAGCCTCCTAACATAATTTTGTTCTGGCGCGCCGATGAATGCCCATGGGTCCCAAATAGGGAACTCTGTCCAAAAAGTATCTCTTAGTACTGTAGTGTCACGTATCATATAGTCCGGCTTGACCAACTAAATTTTTTTTTTTTTTTTGAGCATATATATCAACAATTGTTTAACTCTCACACTTTTTAGAGAAAAATATAATCTATGGGGAGTAGAATAGACCCACCTCAAAACTTAAACTGAACTTTACTTTATCCTCATTTAGAGCCATGTAAATCGACCCCAGCCGCTTCTAAAAAGTCATTCCCCCTTATTTAAAAAAAATATTTTAAGCTTAGTCTAGACGATATGTTGAATCAGCAAATGTGTGCTTACACTCATATGCTTAAAAATAATAACAAATGCCTCTATCAGCATATTTCATATGTTAGGTGTCTAGACGATATGCTGAAAATACCAAATTTTTCAAATTCAACAAATGCCAGCAAATGATATTTCAACATACAAGTTAGCATACAATTTTTGTGTCTACACGATATGTTGAATTGTGTATGTTGTTATGTATGTTGAGTAAGGAGAACATTTGTTTAAAAATTAAAAATTAATTTGACAATTCTCTTTTTTATTATTCAATTTAAATTTGTTTTATCAGTTGTCGCTTTAGTGCAAAAATGAATAGTTTGAGTGCATATTAATACTTAATAAGTAAGAGTGCTTTATTGGGCTGGGTCAAATCCGCAAAAAATTAAAATATTTAAGGACCGGGTTGATCTAAAAATTATTAATAAAGCCTCACAGTTAATTAATTAATTGCAATTGTACCTCTATGGTATATTATGTGCCGACCAGCAGAATATTTTATGGATTAATTTGATACTCACACCACCATAGTGTCTGTAACACCTTAAAATATTGGTCCTATAACCATCGTTAAGTATACCGATCGACTCAATCACTATCTTAGTATATGTAAGAATGTCCGTCCGGGCGGCTGACTGGCTGTCCAGCTTGTAGTGCGCAAAGTACAGGTCGCAATTATTTGATGAAATTTGGTACATTGGCTATAATTATTAATTGTAATTAAAAACTGTGAGGAACAGTCCATAATTTCTCAAAGCTTGCTTGTATATTCTGTGGTATAGGGTATTAAATGACCGGACTTAACCGACTTGTTTATCATATATAACTTAATTTGACCAAATTTGAATAAACTATCATGATTTGTATCAGTTTAGCCTTATTAAAGAGATATTTTGGATTTCTGGTCGGTTGAGTAATTTTTAGTATTAAAAACATAAATTAGACCAAATTTCAATACAATTATACAATTTTTTTAACCGTTTTAAAGTCCCGCTATCTACGTGACCTTTAGTGAGTTGTATGCCGATTATCACAAAATTGCATCGTGTTATTTTTAGCTATTTAAAGCTAAATTGGACCATATTTTATCACAATATCGATATTTATACGGTTTAAGGCCTATTAAAATGATTTCCAGATTAGGCTTTATGTGGAGCATATGGTAAATTGTGGGCGGATCTTCTCCAAATTTAATTGTGTGATTTCTAGTTTTATGAAACTATGACAGACCAAATTTTACTATAATAACGTTATTCGGTACGTCTTAGGCATATTTAAGTATTTCCGAAAGTGGGTTTTACATGGGGCCTATTGTAAATTATGGAGCGATCATCTTAATGTAATATCTAGTCGTAGAAAACGAGTTCAGAAATATCAATTTGTAAGTGTGTTGGGGTTCTGGTTTAAAAGAAAATTAACTCAGCTAAGCGAAATCGGTGCTTGATAGACCATTAAATTAAGAACCCTTAATAAGCGAAGCTGGTGTTTGTCATACCACATAGTTAAATAACACTCATATTGCAACAATTGCATAAAGTATATAAATTATTACCACATGTAAACTCAAACCTACATATTAAACAATAACATTTATTAGAATTTACATTTTTAACTTTAATAACTTCAGAATTCTATACGCTACCGTACCATGCATTCTATTATATGAAAGCTTGAAGCGTTCTCTAAAAATATATGTAAAACAATACCACAATATCGACAAAGTTATGAGATTGGAGCCGTTTTGATAAACTACTTTAGCTACTAAAAATATTTTTTGAAATTGGTTATTAATGGGTTAATATTTTGGCATGTTTTATATACCACATGAAAGGTATTTGGAAACACCGTTCAGCGATACCCATATTGCTGAGATCAAATTTATACTTCAAGAGATATTGGTTAAGAATTTATCAACTTTTATGGTCTATAACTCAAAAACAAAGTTCGTTGGCCAACATTTTTATTTTCAAAGCACTTCTAAATGCTCTTTTTTGTTTCTTGCTTGCCGATGAGCTAGAAATATTGATAAGTTCCGCGGTTATATACAAAATTAAACAAGTAATTAAAAGAATACAAATTTTTATATATTTTATATGCTACCAAATTTGCCGTATGCTGAAAAGCTTGTATACGACTTTCAACAAATAACATATTTGTCAACATACGTAGAAAATTTGTTGAAAAGTAAAAATATTGTGTCTAGACGATATGCTATAATTGTGAACAAACGTTTGCTGACTTCGTTAACAAATGCCTGTCATATGTTGGTAAGCATACGTTTGTTGAAAAAATTTGGTGTCTACACGATATGTTGGTGCTGAAAGCAAATTCTTCAACATAAATTTGCTGATTCAACATATCGTCTAGACTAAGCTTTAGATTAATAAATGGCTTTTGAGTAAATTTATATATAAAGTTTGTTTTATACACCTTAAATATTTTTTACAAGGCCTCTATTTTTGACCATTGTATACACAAACGATGTACGAAGACATTTGCAGAGCAAATTTTCATAAAGACTTGAGCATTTTATTATTTATAAAAAATTCCACTTATACATTTTAACTTTAAATTTTCGAGAAATTTTTTAAATATTTTCTAAAAAAATGTTTTATTTTCTTCTTTCCACAGCACATAACAAGACCATTTTGTGATGCAAGTTGTGTAAATGATGTGACAGATGCGGCGACAAGGAGTGCAGACAAACATAAAAAATGCAAAACCACATCAAAACACAGCATGAAATTTAATTATATCTATGTTTTTTGTTGAGGTATTCTACAGTAGCAGTTGTATTTATTAATTAAAAATATTTATGTATGTATGTATCTTCATGCATTTGTATATCAAATAAAAATTTTGTTTTTAAATGTCATTTCATTTCTAAGTCAAAGGCATTTTATTTAAAATTATATAATTGGACAATTTGCAATTTCAATAAAATTTAATTATAATACTACAGTGGTTTTAATGTTTAATTATAAGAGATTAATAAAGAACTCAATTTCTAAGAACAATTATTTAATATTTAATAAAAAGATTTCGGGGAATTTGTTTTTTAAATAGTTTTCGGTAGATAAAAAAAACAATGCAAAAGCTATAAAAAACTTGGGGATGTCTGCCGAGTTAACAAAATCTCTTGGCACAAATAAAACCTGGGCATTAAAGTGGTTCGGTCCCCGTACAAAAGATATATGCTAAGTCAATCAACGCCAAGGATAAAAGATTGGTTAAAAAAATTCCAGCCTCTGTTGTCGTTGTCCGATCATAATATATTATTTATCGTAAACCATGGCTTAATTTTTTTCCTTGTTGGCTTTTTGATCCGTCATTTAACTCTGGTCGCCACTTATGCCATCTCGGATGCTTCGCCCTAATGTCGAATTTTGTGCACGTTTTAAGAAAGCTCTTCTAAGACTTTGTTCGTCTAGCTTTTAATATACTCACTTTTGTGCCACATACATAGTCGGCTTAGCATCTTTTTTGCGTTTTTCAAATCAGTATTGTTCAATTTCAATTTAAAGTTATGCTCAAAAAAGTAACTTAGCATATAACTGAATGTTGTATCGCTCGTAAACTTTAAGAGCTTCTAATGCAAAACTAAATTTTTCGACTAATTATATATATTAAACATCAGCAATGCAATATTTTTCCCGCGGGCGAGGCAGTGCACAAAAAACTAAAAGGGCGATAGCCAGAGGCGTCCAAAAAAATTGAAACGATCAATCCTAGATGTTCACTGGCTCAAAAAAAATTTTGTTTATTCACCTTACTGGGCATTTTAGAGTAAAACTAAATTTAAAGTTATAGTGCTATATGCGGCTGTGCCGAATCTTTGATACCCTCCACCGACAGTTCAAATATTTCAGGAGTGATATCTTTATGATGTCTATTTATTATTAATTTATTTTTATAAAAACAGACATCAGCATTGAAATTGGTTGCGGTTTAGACCTACATATATTAAATTATTCATCGACATTCTTGAGTAAAATATCATGATTCTTAACAGTTTAAGCCGAACTTAAATGATTTTCAGGAGGGGTATTTATATTGTAGCCATGGTGAGCTATGAACCAATCATTCCAAAATTCTGCAGAGTGATTTCTGGTATAAAAAAACATAAATTTTAATAAATTTCAAGGCGGCATGATATAACCCCCCAAAATATAACCCTTAAAAAAATAATGAACAAACCCTCCAAAAGTTTGTACAGAGCACAACAACAACGGTTTTTTGGGGGTTATTTCTTTTTGTTTGGGGTGTTATTTAGTTTTCTTAATTGGGGGATTATTTCATATGAAATAATTCCCCAAAAAATTTGGGACTTTTTCATTTTTAAATTTGTTACGAAAACTTTTTTTGGCGCAAGGACTTTTTCTTCTATTGTATAACAAACACCGGCTTATTTACCAAAAGCTGCTCTGTATAGCCGGCCTTCAGGCGGGTGCTAGATTTTTCTACTCGATGGTATACCAAACACCGTCTTCACTAAGTAAAGCTCCTAAATTTGGGCTTGCGCTAGGCCTAAGGCCGCCTATGCAGAAGAGCTTTAATTAGCAAAGCCGGTATTTGTTATATCATAGAGGAGGAAATACATGGGCCCGGCCGAAGGCCGACTATGCATAAGGGCCGATCGAAGCCGATGATTGGCATATCATAGAGGAGAAAATCCTTGCGCACGGCCGAAGTCTCGACCATAATATCTATCGCATGATTCTTTAAACCAAAACTGTACAATAAATTGTATTATACATATTGGGGTCTTATTTCATTCTAGAAATTAAGGTCTTATTTCATATGAAATAACCCCCTAAGAATTAGGGTATTATTTCATTTCTGTTTGGGGTGTAATTTCATTTCGTTTGGAATTTTTTTCATTTTCAAAATTGTAAGTTTATTGCATATGAAATAAGGCCCCACACTCTGGGGGCGGTTTTTTCATTATTTTTTTGGGGGGTTATTTCATACCGCCAAATTTCAATACAGCGGAAAAATTAGTTTAAGCGTTTACAGTGAATTTCAGAAGCCGGCTAAATATGGGATCTAAGGTAAATTATGGACCGTATATCACAAAATTGCATGACATATTTTCAGGACATATGAAGCTAAGTTGGAAGAAATTTAACCGTAATATCTATATCTTCTACGGCTTTAGGCGTATTTATTTAATTTACCAGAGTGATATTTATAAGGGGCCCATAGTAAATTATGGACCGATAATCACGAAATTTACTAGTGTGATTTCTAGTCCTATAAAACTTTGAAGTATTCAATTTTATTCTGATAGCATTATTAATTACGGTTTTAGGCGTACTAAACTGTTTTCCCGGAGTAGGCCTTATATGGGGCCTAGGGTAAATTATACACCGATCTTCACGAAATTTCACAGTGTGATTTTTAGTCGTACTTTTGCAAAATGCTTTATCATTCCGTGCATTGTTCCACCATTTATGTTAGTTTTTGTAACAAACTTATCAATTTTAGCTCTGATCCTACGGAACCGAATTTGATGGATTTCAATCCCGAACTGCTAAGGATAACTGAGTTTTTCGAAAGTAAGCGTGTTTTCAATAGACGGACAGACAGACCGAAATGGCTAAATCGACTTAGAATTACTCAAGGAGTTGAGATAAATAAAAGTTGCATACGGAACGACAAACTTAGTATACCCTCTTCACATCTTATTGTGGTGGAGGATATAAAAATAAAAACGTTTATTTATGATTTTTAATTTGCATATGAAATAAATCATATTTCTTTCAATTTTAGATTTTATTTTCGTTTAGAATATTTTAACAGTGTAGAAAGAAACATAAGACACAAGTAAGATTAATACTATATTTTGTTAGTGGATTTGTTTTTAAAAATGTTCGTGCCAGAGGTACAGCGTCTTGAGTCATCATTAAGGGTCAGAGAAAAAGGCGGTAAAGTTTTCAAAGCTATTTTTTTGTTTTAAAAATTAATTGGTCAATCGTCAGCGTAACAATTAAAGAAAGAAAAAACATTTTTTGTAGTATTAAATCACATCCATATACAAATTGGCATTTGCATTTATTTCAATTTAATTTTATATTGTCCAAAAACGAATTTATAGCTTGATAAAAAAAATTGGTTTTTCGTATGCAGTACAATTTTAATGTTTTTCAAGAAAAAAATTTGTTGAAAATTTTTAAATTTTTTTTATTTTTGGTCTGCTGTAGCCAGATTATTGATCATATAAGAAAAACCGACATTTAAGAAAGCCTTTCAAAAGCACCGTTTCTTTTTTCAATATAAGTCAATTTAAAAAAAGTTCTGCATAAAAAAAGGATAATTGAAATTATAGGCCAGTATTTTACAATTTACTTAAGACCAAGGCATTGACTTTAGACAAAAGTCTCTGAAATTGTGGCCTGTTTTGTTCGCCACTACACAGTGCGATTATTTGCAGAGAAACAAGTTGAAGTCTTAAAATTCTAGAATTAAATGTTTAAATCAATAGTTTTAGTGTATGGCCAGGAAAATAAATATTATTTTTTATATTTGAGTGAATCGAAATATGATTATATTACAGATAAAACATAAATTGCTGAGGAAACAAACTGTTTTTGTATACACTTTATTAAAAATCAACTTACACATAAAAGCTGAATTTCCCCTTTTTAAGCTTTTTTATACACATATTTTTAAACCAAGTTTTTTCTCGCATTCCGTTGAAAAGATTTTATCAATAATGGAAATTATAATATTTAGTATTCATGCTATTGAGTACACTCAAGCAGAAAAAAATATATATCTGTTTTTTTTTTTTTTTTTTTTTTTTGCAATAGTAGAGTAGATACTCATACTTTTTAGCTCAACAATGCGTAATGATGTTTTTCCGGAATATCAACTTGTATACCAAGAAGGGATAATAAATATGTTTGTAGATAGATTCGTTAACTATTGTGATATCATAATGACTTAGTGATTTTTGATGAATTAAATTTAAATAAAATGAATATTGTGATAGATACATAAATAAATCACAAATCATGTTTATAAAATTCATTGCAATTAATCATTTAAACTTTAAAGAATATTTATTTTTTAAGAATAAGGGAATTTGATTTATCAAAATTGGGAACGTTTTTAATGAAGACTAGGCACAGTGGGCGAAAGAAGAGAAACAATTCTGCAGTTAATAATTTAGTTTTTAGTACTGTCAAATTCTAAATAAACTAATTTGCTCAAAATTGGACAAAACGCAAGGCAAAATGCTTTGTTCATTTATAGATTCGTTGACCATCCGTTTTGTATTCAACAGAACACTATTTTAAAGTTTTGTTCTGTGTGAATTTTATTTTAATGCAAAAAATAAAATCGTTCTGTATTTAATTAAATGTCCCAATAAAAAATGTTATCATTTTACGAAGCACTAATGGTACATTTATAAAAATAAGACATACAGAGATGCAGTAAAATAAGTGAACAAACTCTTAACAAGTTTTATAAAAGAAAAAATAACATTTTAAGTGCTTAGGCATTGCCTTACTCCGAAGCAGGTTTGTAAGGGAGAATACTATAACTGTATAAAAACACTCAGTGTGTGAAACCGAACGCTATATTCACCAGTGTTAATATGCGTTGAATAAAGCGCTTTTTGAGTCAATAATGTATTGCTTCAAAGTGGGAACTCACCATATACAATTCATGCCTTCCGTAAGCGAGTTGGCAAGCGAAACTCTTACATTTCTTCCTTACAAACCTGCTTCGTTGGGAGCTCAATTTTTTATTGGGGTTCTATATTTATACTGCGTTTGGTAAAATAACTGATAGAAGTACATTCTTAATAGAAAATTGCTCATTTTTTTTTTTTTTTTTGGTAAAATGTTAAGGAATAACAATTTTAAAAGGTTTAAAAATCGTACATTATACCTAATTTATTCTAAAGAGCACTTCAGGCTCATAAGCAACTTTTCGAAACTAATGAAATTAAAAAAAAAAAAATATACA
This sequence comes from Pollenia griseotomentosa, assembly GCA_963931875.1. Lineage (NCBI taxonomy): Eukaryota > Metazoa > Arthropoda > Insecta > Diptera > Polleniidae > Pollenia > Pollenia griseotomentosa. Next base: position 230,975,861 of record OZ007560.1, read on the forward strand.
TAAAACAATTTTCATTTTCCAAAAAAAGTTTTAAACAAAATTTCGAAAAAACACCCATTGAACATCTTGTAAATTAAATTCTTTGTAGTTTTTCATCCTGCTTATGGGTTTTAATTCAAATTCGTTTTTTTAGGCTCAAGTTTATCAAATATATATTTCAATAAAATATTTAAATGAAGGAAGAAATTTAACAACATGTAAATTGTAAATTTATTAATAACTTTTATTTGTTTCGAGAATGTAAAATCCTAAACGTCACTTGCAATGTAACTGAACAAAGTCATAAATTCCTTAACGCAACCACTAAAACATTGACAAAGTCATATGTCTTTTAATTTACTATATTAATTTTCTTTTGAATATTTTATTTATTTTTTTTATATAAATATCAATTGCAAAAACATATTATTGATGAAAATAAGGTTTACCTACCCACCAGGTTTTTTAAATTTTTAAACTAGTGTAGTGTAATTAAAAACGAAATTAAAAACGGCTCAGAAGAAAAGCGTACGGAAATTTGTGGTACAAATAGGGAATTTATTTTCTTGTATTTTTTTGCTTTTAACTGGTTATAACAATTGTGTTATTTTTATAAAATATTAAGGGTTTCATTTGGGATATATCGATGTCGGTAATATTTTACTGTCGATACGACGATGCTTTTTTATAGTTAAAAAAAAACTGGTAAATATTATTTTAAAATCGTTTTTAATTTCTTTTTAAAAAACCAAGATTCGAACCAGGGAACTCACAGTTTCTAACTTAATACACCCCGTAGACAACTGAACCATGAAGGAACGCTGTTTAAATATCATTAAAATGAAATATGGACCGTTTACTGTTCACAACTTACACACTGTTGAGTTGTAATTATTTGTAATAATTTTTGGGATTTCAGTATTTTGGTCGTAACTCTACTATTTCTTAGCCGATTTGACAGATTTATATACCGACGTGTTAAAGAAGAAATTTGCCAGTAATTATGGTTATAAAACTTGGACACGAGAAGATCTATGGTTCCCGAAAATGGGTATTTAAAAAAAAAATAATATTTTGGTCATAACTTTTTCGTATCTGAACCGATTTTCCCGAGTTTTTCAAAAAATATTTTCTACTAAAAATTTCCGATCTTTTCATCTATAAGGCGTAACCAAAGTCATATTACAGTAAAAAAATTCAGGTTTTTATACAATTTTTATATTTTATTTTTTGTATGGGAGGTACCACGCCCACTTCTCCAATCCCGCCCACATTTTGTGGGATGGTGTATATTTATAACCTTAATCTTTGTACCTAATTTGGAAATTTTGGCTCTTGCCGTTCTCCAGATATACAGAAAAAAGTAATAAAAATACAACAACAACAAGGGATTTTTGGAAAAAATTAGAGGCAGTCGTGGTTTTTTGATCATATCTCAGCCATTTGTAGACCGATCTTGCTGAATTTTAATAGCAAGATATTGTGGATTATATGTGGCATAAATGTAAAAGAACCTAGCCGCTTTCATATCTGGAGTCTCCGGAAAACACATATCAAACGTAAGACGGACAGACGGACGGACATCGTTAAATCAACTTCGCTCCTTATAAGGACTCAGAATATATATACTTTATAGGGTCTAAGATCAATATTGTAGCAATTACAAACAGAATGACAAACTTTTATATACCCTTTTCCACCTGTGGTGAAGGGTATAAAAACAATTAAGTTTTCAATGCTTATTTTTTGCATTACAGCTAAGAGCAATAACACATTCAAAAGCAGTGCAGCACATCAAACCGAATAATTAATGGTTTCTCAAAGAATAAATAATGTTATTAATGGTTTTTTTTTAATTCTTAGGCTGGAAGTCCACACCACGCGTTCTATCTGTATGTTTCTTTTTTGACCTTTTTTTAGGACGCATGATAAAGAAGAAAGTAATCCTACTTCATGCTTTCGATACGTATATACATTCTGCTCGTTTGCTGTGTAACTTGGCAACACGATTTTACACTACTAATTTTGGACAGATGCATAAACGCATTGAACGCTTGGTGTGGACCGATAGCTTAAGCTGTTTAGCTTTGTACCAAAATATTTAGTTAAATGTTCCTTCAATCATAAGTCTTGTACTCAATAAAAATACCGAACTCTAAGCAAGTTTTATAAAAAATAACATTTCAAGTGCCAACACATTCCCTTACTACGAAGCAGTTTTTTCAGGGAGAATACTTAAAAATAACTAACAAAACATTCAGTGAATTAAGCTGATAGCTACAGTCACCAGTTCCTATATGCGTTGAATAAAGCGCTTTTTGTTTCAAAAATGTACCCAGCAAAAACTTGGTAATGACTTCCAATTACTGAATAACTTATAATCTAAGGTTTTATTTATTCATTAATACGATTTCTGTATGACGTGCTAAATTCCCAATTTTTCATATATGATAAATACACTCAAATTTATTGTTGAGGGAAAGCTAGCTTCTATGCGCATTTCACTGGTTGCTTAGGCCAGCTCATCAGGAAACCCTTTCCTAAGATTTTAGAAAAGCCAAAAATATTATACGAATAAAACCCTAAAGCGAATAAGAATTTTAAACACTCAAAGTCTTACTTGTAAGTAACAATATCAAAGCTTAAACAAAACACCAACAATAAACAGTGAGTTTATCTTTCTTACATCCCCCTACAATTGGTTGGGTTCTTTTCGACTCGAATTGTAGTTGTAAGTGGGCAAAAAGAAAAAACAAATTGTTTCATTCTATTGTCTTCGTAAGAAAAAAACAAAAAAAAAAAAAAATAAATTTGCCAATTCAGTTTTCTCCACTTCAAATCATTCAAATCAAATACAAACTGATTTAATTTGTACTAAATTAAAACAATTTGTATTTGAAAAATTTAAATACCTAATTGATTTTGATATATATATTAATATTAAAAACTTGATTAAAAACTTGGTATTGTGGTCTCAACAAAACGATATTATAACGATATCGTCTAGGAGACATATTTTATAATATATGATATCGATATTGTATCATAAACTTAATGACTTACCTAACTCCCTATTTGTAAGCGAATGTGGTAATGACTTATTTAACTCCTTATTTGTGAGCGAGGGTGGTAAGTACTTGCCTCCAATGACATCATCGTGTTAAACTAATAAGTTAAAATGCCAATGTAGAAGTAGTGAAGAGTAGTTATATTAGCTTTTTAACGCATTACTTTGCAATGTAAGTTTTTTCTGGGTATTTATTCAAAGTGGGAACTCCCCATTCGCAAGTTAACAGTTTTCAAGCAAGCAGTTTTCAAGCATCATAACCAAAAAGTTGGCAATAGATTGAAAAAACGTCTTATTGAGCTACTTGACGTGACTCTGCACTCTGAAAGTGTTAAAGACATGGTCACCCCAACACCTAGTAGAAGTTCTGATAAGTTTACATGAACTAACCTTTGGAGCGTTTGTGAAAATGTTATAAGATAATATCGAAAAGGATTATGTTTGCTCCATCCATACTACGCTGAGGTTCAGCTGAAGAAGAAGTCTAATGATACCTTAGATTTTCTTAATTTTCTAGAGAGGCATTTCCGCTTTCTTAATGACGGAATGAAATTTTATACCCAAAATTTAAGAACATGGCGTAAAACTGAGTTCTATCGCATTTGAGAGACTATTTTGTACTGCAGGTCTGCTTGAAACGGATTTGTAAAATACAAAAACAAAAATCTTATTAATATTAAGTTTAAATAATAATCTCTTAAATTTTTTTTTTTTAAAGTAATTTAACTTTTGGTAATTTTACCATGAATTCAAATTTAATTCGTTGCTTTTAAAATCTTATTAATATCAATTTTAAATATTATTAATCTTTTACACAGTAATTTTGTATAATAAAAAAATAATTCTACTTGAGTTTTGTTAATTTTACCTTGAACTTAAATTTTATATTCGTATCGGTATCGCCGATATTTGCTTTTGAGTATCGGTATCGTATCTGCAAAAAGTCGTATTGTTAAATCCCTTGTTTTCATTATATCGCTTAAAAGTCTCGCAACTTGTGCATTTGTGCACCCTCACAATTGAACTGTCAAACATTTTCTGAGAATTTATTTACACAAACTTCGTAAATTTGCCCAACAATTTTGGCTCAGAAACTTGCGCTATGCAATTGTGCATGCATACAAACAGTTTTTTGTAACGCTTACCGTCGTTTTCAATAAAAAATTCAAGTGTTGATGAATAACAAACAATAAATTCTTGCAATAATTTGATCAAATTAGCCTTTTGGCTTTTTTAAGGCATTTTTTTTAAACAAATTTCACTTTTTAACCACAAATTTTAACTTTTACTTTTATATTTTTTTTGTATTGACGCTTATTACAAACTGACATTAATTGTTTAACATAAAACCAAAAATTAAAAAGGGTCTTTATGAAACGAGCTTTGCAAGTTTGCCCATTTGCTCAAGTGGCAATTTTAAGCGATCCCATGAAAACCCTTAAAAGTTTTTTAAAATCAAGAATATTTTGAGTAAATATAAAGAATTTTGCAAATTTAAATCTGGCAAGCCTAGTAGTGTCCCTCTTTGTGATATAAGAGTACAAATGACAAGAACAGTTTTTTTCCTTTACTGAAAATTTATAAGTTTTGAGTTAACCCCCTTTAGAGTACTAGGTGCGATAAAGTTTATCAAAATTTAGTCATCCGTTTGGAAACTCCAAATTAATTTTTTTTTGCCATTTAACAAGATTTTAAGCAAGATAACCAAACTAAGGTCATTTTTTAAGAAAAAGATTAAAAGGTTGAACATCAAAGTTAAAATTTAACTTAATTTAGATTTTTTTAAAATAAAAGATATTTTAATTTTACCTTTTCTAATAATTAGTTTGTACAAATTTGTGATGATTTTTAATGTTGAATAAATTCTTCATCAAAAACTTTGATAAAGTTTTCCTTTAAATACAAATACATTTAAACCCTCTTTAATTAAAAAGTAACGTGTCTAGTTTTTATTACCAAAATTTTAAACCAAAAGGATTTAAAATTGACTTACTTTTCCTATATAAAAAAAATTTAAATGGTCAATAAACAAATAATATCCTTTATATCTATTGAATTGAAAAAAAAAATTCTAAAATGGAAACTGTTCTAAGCATTTGTATGTAGTCATGCATACAGTTCATTTAAATGAATTTAAATGAATGATCATTTCTCCATACCCATGTCAATAAGGTAAAAGTGCTTAAGTCTATTTTTTTAGCTTTTTGAAGGAAAGAAATTTAAGGTTTTAAATTTTTTTTATCAAAATATTTTTATTCTGATAAAAGCATCGCTTCTGTTCTGTTTATATTTTTTTTTTAAGTTTTATACCTAAAAACTTCTAACGTCACAGATCGGAAGTAAGCTTGAGTTTTTTTCCAAATGTTATTGCCCATTAAAAAGAAAAATAAGCAAAAAGTAATTTTCTAGAATTTAAAAAAAAACATATTAAATATTTGAAACTTTGTCTATGGGTTCTTTTAAATTTGGAGATTGCCATAAACTCAATTTTTGCTTAAATCGACTTAAGCACTTTTATCTTTTTGCCACAGATATATCGACGACACAAAAACAAAACAGCGTAAATTTAAACTGAAAAATGCAAATAAATTTTCTATTTCGAAATGTTTAGATGTGTGTATGCACTTATTTAGATGCGTAAAATAACTTTTTTATAGCAAGGCAATTCACTACGGTTCTATTTGAGGATGAATTCCCGGAAAAGATTAAAAAAAAATATTTTTAAAATTTTAGGAAATTTTTAGATAAAAAAGAAAGTTCTTGAAATTTCGTGCAAAAGTTTTTTTTTAATTAAAATTTTGTTTTAAAATGTTGTTTTAAGTTTATTTTGATTTTAATTTAAAGTTAATAACTGCGAGTTAAACATATACTACCTTATGCAAAAAAGCTTAGGTTCACAGTAGTTAAGCAATGCATTAAACCCATAACATTTGGTCTTATGTATTGTTTAACTCTAGGATTGCCGTTAAATTTTTACAACTAAGTTCTCCTCTTGCTCTGGCCAGACCACAATTAGAATATCTTAAAAACCTAATTGAATAAGAAGTTAATAAGTATATTTTTTTTTTATTAAACCCATGTTTATTTTTTTATATTACAAAAATTTTATATAATTATATTATTTCATTCCTTTTTTCTTTATGACAGTAGTCGCAAATATATTTTTTAGTTTCTTTATCATGTTGCAAGCAAAAATCAAACAAATAACGTTTTTGTTGAGTTTCAACTTGAGTAAATATTTTAATCAAATATGAAAGAGCACTTGTTATAAGAATAAGAAAATGCCAACACTTTGCCTAATTTGTCAATCATAACAATCTAACGGTACTAAAAACTTGAAAATTTTCGAGTGAATTAAAAACAACAAAAATACTTATATGAAATGGTTCATTTTTAAAAGTGTGTAACTTTTTATTGGAATGGAATTTTTAACGATTCTTTTTTTTGTGTTGAAGCTCAACTTATTCGCTGCTTATATCATGATATTTTGTTAAAGAACCCGAAAAATTATTTTACTGCTATTTCATTTCAACAATTACGCTTTTCGTTAAGTAAAGATAAATAAATAATTTTCTTCATAATGCTTTAACTCTAAATTAATTTTAAACCAACGTCTGAGGTACCTTCTTTAGGGCACATATTAAATTATCTGCCGAGATTTGCCGATTAACAAAAACAGGAACAATTAACCCTTATGTGAATGCCAAGGTACCCGGGTACCTTTGGCGTTTTCAGTTAAATTTTTCTTTATAGAAACAGATGATCCACAAAGCTGAATTTTTTTGAGAACTCCTAGCTATTAATAAGTTTTAAATAATCATTATTTTTTAGCTTAAAAATTATTTTGAAAGGGGGTGGTGGACTAATTTTCATCGTACACCCTTAACGGTTAGGCATAGTACCCGGGTACCTTCATACATTAAATATCAAAAAAATTATTTATAATGCCATTTTCTATGCGAACGTTAACGTTCGAAATCGTTAAACAGTCAGTAATACTTTTATTGGAGAAAGAAAAGCCATCAAAAAATAATTTTTTTTTCATAAATATATGAAAAGATCCAACAATTTTTTTTATTCAATTTAAAACATGCGAATTTTAGAACGAGTTAAGAAATGATTGGTAATATACAAAACTAACATTATAGAAGTCCACCACCAGGCTTGTCACTACTAAGGCCGGGCTTTTGATACATGGATTTAGTTTAAACTTTGTTAACCCTTATGTCAACAGCTACATACCCTGGTATGTTTTTAATTTTAAAAACTCTGTATCTCTGAAAGTGGCTTTCATATCGCTCGTAACCTTCATGATATCCTTACTAAAAGTGTTTCCTAACATATTCTGATGTTTGAATAAAATTGGACAAATCAGACCATGGATGTGGTTATTTTTTTATTCCTACCCCTCACGTCAACCGTAGTTGACGTAAGTATAATTTTTCAGCTGTTGACATAAAGGTTAAACTTAGTCTTAAACTCGGATTTTTCCAACGAAATGTGATTTTTTTATTATTTGAATAAAGACCAACATTTTAAGCAAAACAAAGCTGTTCTGTTAAAATTTTTTTACGAACTTGATAATAGCGGCACAAATCTGTTTGAGGATTAACTAAACCTAGTTTTACTGAGATCTTAAAAACCCAGTCTTATGGCCATTTTCTTATTAGGCGATTATATTTTTTCCCAACGAAAAACTGCACATTAAAGAAATTTGGTTTTCTCAATGTCTCATTTGCTTCTATTTTGTCGCAATGCTAACCGGCACTCATCTGCCAATTATTTATTTTCCTTTTATTTGACGTACAGATAAATTCAATCAGCTGACTCCCAACTTTTACCAGTATTTTGAGTGGTGTTGCCAACTCAAACCAATGTTTTTTGTCGGTATATTGAGAAACCCAAAATCGTTAACGGCCAGTTTATCGGCATAATAAATTTATGTTGACATTAAGTAACAGACAGTTTGTCGATACATTGAGAAAATGGCCATTAGTATAATAAAACAATTTTTCAATTAACACTCTGCTTATTTAAGTATATTCTCTCTTAATTTAACAAAAAATTTTGTTCGCTAGTGGTGAATGAGAGTATACTAAGTTTGTCATTGCGTGTGAAACTTTTTAAATACTCATCTTAGATAGCATATCATATATATTCTGGGTCCTTGAGTTATTCTAAGCCGATTTACCCTGGTCCGTATGTCTGCTGGTAAGATGCTTTTTTCAAAAAGACTAAACAGAAAAAAAACAATTTTGATGTCAAACAGTTTCTACTTCTCTAAGCAGCTGCGAACACAATCGGCTTAATGGAAAAAAAGTTACAAAATTTAATGTGGAACACAACAATGTGTATTAAAAAAAAACTAACATAAATTAGGGGCGGCGACACCAATTGTCACAAGAATTTGCACAAATTTAGTGCCCCGGTAGGCTAGCTAGTAGTGAGCTAGTCTATCAGCCCCGGGGTTGCGGGTTCGATTCCCGCCAGTGACACTGGTTTCTTGCCTGCAGACAAGCGTAAAGCTCTGCGGGGATAAGCTTAGGGAATTAAAAAAAAAAATTAATTATATGACTAGAAATTATATCACTGGATTTCGTAAAGATCTGCCCATAATCTAATGGTGCCCTAAAAAGCCCATTTCCGGAAAATACTTTAGTATGCCTTAAACCATAAGATCTGCGCATAATTTGCAATAGATTCTATATGTGTGGCATTTTGACAAAATATCTTAAGTCAAGTTTAAAAAGCTGAAAAAAAAGTTGTTAATCATACGAATTTTCAGTAACCCTTCGTCTTACACATGTGACCTTTTTTAATTTGAAATGTAATTTTAATATAGTTAATACTGAGTTAGAGACTTGAAATTTCAGGTTCCCTTCTAGAATTTGGTTTGCTATAAGCATTTAATAAAGATACCCTGATAACGATACAGAAGGAAACTTAATCGAATATTTTACTGCACACATCACATTTATAACACATATGGTCTGGCCAGAGCCATATATATTTTGTATTGCAGATGCTGTATGTTGTTATTTTTGTTCAATCGTATCATTATTATATACATCTTTCAACACACAAACTAGTTTCTCCATCTAGTTATCAATTTGGAAAACAAATCAATAAACACACTAGATGTTGATTATTACATCCAAATAGCGGAGGCTCATGGCTAAAACTTGAGAAATCTGCTGGGGAAAGTTATGAAACTCAACCGTACGCAGCCGAACAGAATATTGCTGTGTATTACGTTCCAAATACGAACGATTTATCCGATACTAAAAATAATTGGATCAAAAAACCAAATAAATCGTGTGATTCGCCAGATGATAAAGAGAAATTGCGTGTACAGGAAAATCAACAAAACTCTGCCGATGATCATTTCTATGGTTAAGATGGAACAAAATTGAATAAGCAATTGGCAGATGTTAATATATGCTGCGTGATAATAATATGCGTTTTGAAGTTGGGTTAATGGCACCTCCAAATGAGGTATTCAAGAGATTTTGGACACCAAATATAGCATTTATATTTATACTAAAATGGAAAAATAAACCTCTGATGTTGATACAAAACCAAAAGTTAAGTGAGACTTGATCTCGAGTAAATTAGACGCATTAATCGTAATTTTTCTGACAGGTGGTAATTCCCCCAACAGTACTCTTAGATTTTGTAGCCTTCAGACAACTTACAGTAGAGCTATGTGTTATCACCGCTTCAAAGCGCTGACACTTTTAAGATGGAAGAACACGCAAAAGTCGACTTCCTGATGATTAGGCAGCACTAAATTTTCATAGGGAATTTTTTAATGAAAATCATTTAAGGCGAAAATGTAATGCTTTAGCTCTATGCCAATAATGGTCACACGATGGCTTATTTTTATTTTTTTTTTCAAATTTGAAGGCTTCCTATTATCATCATTGTTTGGATTCCATGAAGATTTTTTTTCAATTTGCAGCATCATGTGTCAAAAAAAAAACAAATATGTCAATTTACTTTCAACTGTCCATTGCTTAAAATACTGTGACGATGAGGCGATTAAACCTGAAGCAATCAAGTTTGACATCGCAAATAAATGCGGAGCCAACTACACTTTACAACAAAGCTATCAACTGAAAGATGGACTTTTGCTTTCTTTTGCATTATTTTGGACATTATGGCACTGGCAGCCTATTGTATTTGCTTGAAAAGGAACGATGCTTGAAAATTGTCAAATGAATTGGTTCTCTTCAATATTGAAAATCGAGTATTCATATACTCAAACAATTTGTTGTGTTTAAATTGTGCGGATGTTTCAGTAACTAAGTCCCAATCCATATTATGAAACATTTGCTCTGAAACATTTTAGTTTGTTGATGAAAGGGGAAAGACGAATGGAAAAGTGTAATTTGTTTCATCTACAAGCAGTAAGTTTGTTATTGAAAGAAAGAGAGAAGGCATAGAAAATGACTCAATGCTGTTAAACAAAATGTTTGTTCTATGGACAGGAATGCAGTTTTAAAAGAGAATTGAATTGAAATTTTGTAGCAAATGTTTCATAATATGGTTGAGGACTAAGGAAATTTATAAAGCTAATAATTTTATTTTATTGAACTTTTTTTTTATTACAAATAAAATTGTATTGCATATTATATATACATATACTTTTTAAGAAATAAACCAATCTTATTTTTCAGTTTTTAGAAATATTTTGATACCTCAAATTTAGCTAATTTGAATATTATAAAATAAAATAATATGCATATGTACTAGGGTGTTCAATCGACTAATTCTTGTTTGATTAATCGAACAATTTTAGACGAATAACTGCTGGAATAATTTCAAATTGCTAATTTCGATTAAAGGATTAATCGAAGAATTTATACCGATTAATCGAATAATAATAATATATAGTATTTCTGTTAAATGTATAATTTTTTTTAAAATTTTAAGCCGAATAAAAAAAACCAAATGGATTTGTCCGTTGTAATTAAAAAAGTCATGTTTAGTGAGTAATTTAGCTTTTATTTTTGTGACATTTCTTCAACACAATTTAATAATTCATTACACAAAAAAAAAATCGAAAGGTATGTTAACTCAAATTTTTATATTAACTTATCAAGTATATTCTAGAAATCGAAATGAAGTGAAATTTAAATCGAACGATAATTTAAATTCAATTATTTACAAAATGAACTTAATTTTTCGTGGTTTTAAGGTTTGTTCTTGCACAAATAATAAATACATAAAGAATGAAGTAGATAAAATGGAATATTTTTATGAACTTTCATTCCAGGGTCGTTTTTAAAATTTGCTCGATTTTAAATCCATTTCATTTCGATTTATAGGACACGTCCGTATTTTTTAACAAAATAGTTCATGCGTTGTTTCTCTCTTTAGAATAAGTTTGGTTTAAAAATATTGTACGAAGGATAAATCAAATAATGCTTTATTAAAATGTTCTTCAACAACTTCACTAATTTACCACTTACACAGTGACTATAAAGAGAACTTATTTTTATTAATCTATTACCAAAGACTCGCTGAATTTTAATTATTTAATTAATTTTAAAATTTTATTCGTTTAATCGAATAAGTTAAAAATGCAAAATATTGATTACTAGTTTAATCGAACAAAAAAAAAACCCGATTAATTGAACACCCTAATATGTACCCATATTAATTCATATTTCATTTAAAAGTTTTAAATGTGTATAACATTTATGGCCGATTTCACCAATTTATTTAAATATCAATTTATGTCTTAAATTCGTTTTTCATGTCATAAAATACAATTGGTGAAATTGGCCATTAATAAAAAAACATATTTTTTTCGAATTAAGTATATTGGAAAATGTGTTGGGTCTGGCTGGACTCATGCGTTACGAATGTGAAAATACAAACATGTGTAAGACCGACGATTAAAAAAACCTTTTTGGTTAAGTTTTTAAAATTTTGTTTTATAAGTCCTAGTCCAGATTAAAAAACATTTGCTGCGAAACATTTAAGTTTGATTATGAAAGGGGAAAGACGAGTGTAAAAGAATACTTTGTTTCATGTACAAGCAGTTTTTGTGAGTTTGTTATTGACAGAAAGAGAAAAGGCACAAAAAATGATTAAATGCTGCAGCACAAAATTTTTATTGCATCGACAGGAATGCAGTTTCAAAACAGAATTGAAGAAAGTTTTTGCAGCAAATATTTCGAAAATATGGATGAGGACTTAACGAAATTTTTCCATAATTTTGGTTAATTTTATTATTTGATAAAAATGATTTTTTCACAGAGTTTTTTTTAAACTTTTTTGCTGTCTTATCTCGAATTAAAGGTGCATGAAGACGACATGTTTTTTACATCTGACTTGTTAAAATTGCTGTTTTACATAAGGTTTATAATATTTGGTCATAAACGTACATGTAATTTGCTTCAGACATATGTTTTTTTCGTATAGTTATTGCAGACACCAAAGTAGCTCTCGGTTTCAAAATAGCGGGCGACCGCCACAAAAATTCTTATTTGCGCCGTAAAAGAGTTACGTCATCTTAACATTTTTTTCTTTAAATTCAAAGATACCAACACAAAAAAAATTATTAGTAGTTTTTTATCAATTAAAAATATGTTTTAAAAAGTATTTAAATTTAATTAATGTGATATTTGAATCAATTATTTTTTTGTTGAAAGAAAATTCAAAATATTATTTTGATTTAATTAACATTTTAGTTGTTTGTTGAAATAAATTTTTAATTTAAATATTTATTAAATAACAAAACATTTTTTCGTTTAAGATAAAATAATTTCAACTTGTGAAATTGTTGTTGGAAATTGTCAAAATCAATCAACACATTGTTTGAAACCGTACAGTTTTTTGTTAATTTTTTTAATTAAAATTAAAAATATCATTTATTGAAAAAATTATATTTAAAAGTTTAAATTTTTACAATTTTTAGTAATCAATATAATCATTTTGGTAATAGGTGCAAAATCAACAAATGGGTTGCTGATTCTATGAATTTGGTGATTAGAGACAATTTTTAATTTTTTCTGTGAAATTAAGGTATTGTAATGAAACGTTTTTTATATATATTTACATAATTACTATTCAAAGGTGAGTTGATCATACATATATCAATAGTGTAAAATATTAACTTCAGCCGGCTTATTATTCCGTCAATAGTGGACCGCTGCTGCCGGTTTCTTCCCGGCATAGATTTCTGATGTCAGATGGTTTGTCAGAACAAAATAGAGCACGCTCTAATTAAAATTTTGTCAGATGACTTTGCATCTGACTTTTACAGAAGCAATGTTATAAAGGTAACACACGACATGTATGTATTTTGCAGTGCGAAATTTGACAAGTCAGATGTAAAAACATGTCGTGTACATGCTGCTTAACCCTTAAATGCATGAAGCCAGCACCATGAATTAGAATCAGGGTTCACTATAACAGCTTGCGGATAAATTAAATAAAGTGTAATTAACAAGGTTTCGTTTAAATGTGCTACATTCCCATTTCATACTATTGATAAACTGAAATCTATTGTTGAAGGGATAAGCTATTCCTACACTGATAGAAAAATGCATCTTCGTATTGATGATGCCCTAACATCAGAATTGTGACATCAATGTTACTACAAATGGCATCAATGATGCAAAAAGTAACATCAATCCAATGACTAACTAATAAAGAAATAGGTCATTTACCATTTATGGTGCGGCCTTTAAGGGTTAAGATGTTTTGTCAAAATGTTGCAGATATGAAGCCATCAATTTAATATGTCTGTAACTGAAACATATCATTTTATACCATAAGGTATACTTTATTTCAATTAGTTAAAATTAGGTTTTATAAGACTTTTTGGAACTGGGCTTTAATATGCATAAAGCCGCAACGAATTATAATACTGAATTGCCAGTTTTTGTTAAGATTGATCAAAATTTATTGATCCCATAAAATGTCCACTCCTGAAATTTTTTTACTCTCCTGTGTAGAGTGTATCCAAGGTTCGTTACAGACGAATACAATATACTCTTACTTGTTTTTACTTAATGTTCAGTTCATGTTTATATAGTTCAAACACATCCCTATGGAAATAATAAACTTTATTTTTATCATATTGGTGTTAACTTTGTTTTCCAAATAGTTTCTGCAACAGAAAAGAGTAAAAAAAATTAAATTTTTAAAATTGTTTATAATTGAAGTCATTTGGTTGGCAAACCACATGATACATACATACATGTAGATACACACATATTCATAGATTTGCAAAAGTATCCACGGGTATGCTCGACATGCATGCCACACTTTCAACTGTAAAACTTTATCTCTATACACATTCCAATGCAAAACTATTTGGTCAAATATGCAAGAAAAAAAACACAATCACCTTGTGTATGTGACGATATTTTATTTTACAGAATTGTAGAACACAATACTTGTATTAAAAGAGGAAAAAGAAACAACGTCAAAGAACATGGGAATACATGAAATATACAAGGTGAAGTTAAAATCCCTCTACAAATATTTGTAAAATGTCAAATTTCTGAGGTTGTGTTGTTGAAGCAAGTATACATTATTTTAAATTTATTTGCTACTTGCTGCACTAACTTGATAAAAATATATAGATAAAGAGCGTATATGCTTAAATAAAACGGTTTGCCCGACGTACAAATACAGATATTTATCTCGCAAAATGTTAAGTTGTAGATTTCAGTTCGAATAAATGATTTCAAATTGTCGTCGATGAGTGAATTAATCCTTTTGCTTTCCTTTAACAGTTTATCTTAGGACTTAAACTATTTCTAAAACCAAACATTTGAATTTAATTTCTTTTTTTCTACCAATAACAATGGCGTTTTCAAAACAAATCCCTACCGACAATTCGCTGAACTCGATACAAATTCAAAAATATTTTTATAACATGTACAATGTACATTAGTACATCTAACACAGAATCAACTGAAAAAAGAAAAATTTTCGTTTGCATTTTCATTTTAGTGGTGGCATCTCAATCAAATGTCCACAGAGTCCGAAAAAAAAACAGTAGTACATAAAGAAATATAAATTCGTTTGTTTTGTGTAACAAACTACGATTTTTTAAAAGCAACAATAACAAAGTTTTTCAACCGATATTGTACAAATGTGAACAATGAAAATTGTTTACATGGCCTTAGGTTAATTCAAAGAATTTCCGTTTCCATATGCCGACTAATAGGAAATACACTTAAAAAAATTTCCTGCAAATAAATTTACACACATTTGTATATCACTGTCTATTAATAGTTGAAAAAAATGTTAAAAGTAAACATAAAGGAAAAAATGCTTAAACAACGTACCAAACTCACTAAAAAGAATTTTTTACATAAAATTTAAATTTTAAAGGATAATTTATTTTTGTTTAAACTATTATTTAAACGATTTAATTACGAGAGTGGCTCAATAAGTCCGTTAATTTTTTAATGAAACACAAAAAATTATTTTATTTTTCAACGTAGTCTCCTTTAAGTTCTTTACACTTTGTTGTCTAATGTTTCTCTAATTTTTATACCCTTCACCACAGGTGAACCCTATATATATAAAATTGTCATTCCGTTTGTAATTTCTATAATATTGATGGTAGACCCTATAAAGTATATATATTCTGGGTCCTTATGAGGAGCGAAGTTGTCTTAACGATGTCCGTCTGTCCGTTGAAATGGATTTTCCGAAGACCCCATATATGATGGGGGCCAGGTTATTATACATTTATGTCACGTATGGTCCGGAATTGTTTGCTATTGAAATTCAGCAAGATCAGTCCACAAATGGCTGAGATGTGAGTAAAAAACCACGACTGCCTTAAATTTTTTCCTTTAAAGGTCCAATTAGACGTGACATTACCATACCAACACTGTATTACCAAAACGACATAAACATACCATACAAACCAATTCAATTTTTGTTTCTACGGCCATACAGTGGCTATGGTAATACAGTGTAATACAGTGGTAATGTGTTTTTTTTTTTGTTGTTTTTTTTTTATACCCTTCAATACAAGTGGTGGATTTTATTTGTAATGTGTTTCATTTTACGCATACACATACACATTAATGCATGTATATGATATGCCGCTCAAATAAAGAAACAAACTCATAGACTCAATATATTTTAATTTAACGCTTCTTTAGTAAAAGCATGCGTAGCCGAATTGTTAAGTTCACTCCTGAGACTGATAATATTGCCAGTTCGAATCCCAAAAAGAATTTTTTTTTTTTCATATTTTTATTAAATTTTTTTTATGTTTTACGATTTTAAGATTATAAAATTTCAAACATCAACTTTGGCAAGAGAGGAAACGGGCTTAGATACATATATACATTTTTTGTTTTTTTTTATATTCTTCGGCACGGCGAAATGAAAAGTTGGCGTGACTCAATTAAAATTTATTTATACCTATCTAAAGAAAGTTATTTATGTATATAACTTTTTGTTCTTATCTCATCATGGTGAAGGGCATATAAGATTCGGCATAGCCGAATATAGCACTCTTACTTGTTAGGATTTGTCAGGTGAAAAATGATGTCATCGTTGAATGAATTGATCTCTTATAGCGGATCCATTTCTGCTTAAAGCCTGGTACTCTGTTCAACATTTCACCTAAAATGCTGTCAAAACACATATGAAAAAAACATGTGCAGAATATCTACGAAAAAATGATGATAGAGTTGTTTCTTATTCATTTTGTGAAAAAGTTCCGAAATGTTTCTGGCAACATTTTTTTACAACTGCGAAATAATATGTGCGTTCGTTTACTTTTCCAGTAAAATCCCAGTAAAATCCAGTAGGTGAGTAATATGAAAATTTTACAAATTTATGTGTACGCGAACGCATTTCAGTAAAATCCAGTACAAATTTGTACAAATTTTGGAGTAAACGAACGCAGCTAATGTAAGCTGCACTTATTCCACGTGGAATTTTAAGCAAAAGCAAAAAAAAAATATGAACTGATTATTAACATTTATGTGCTCGGTAGCCTCCATTTGTAGCAATTTTTGCAGAAAAAGTTGAATAAAAATAAATGTTTCACAACAACAGAGTCCGAAATTTTCAGTAGCTTCCTTAAAAATCAATTCTAAGCAGTTTTGGTTACTGACACGATAAAAAAATAGTTTACGGCACCCCCCAGACCCTACTTTTCAAAATGACCATCTCCTGGCCGGTAGTCTACAAACGTAGACACCATATAAAATGTATTGAAATTCAAATCGTTAATTTACTCAACACGAATTTTTTTGAGTGGTGCATGTCGAACATGTAATTTAGTATTTTTTTGTTCACTTTTGTTTTCTTGTGTACGTTTGTGTGTGCATGCGTGTGCTTTAGGGCTGCCAGACGGTCTTGATTTGGCTTGATTGTTAACCTTTTTCAAAATTTTAAAAAGTTCCCATTTAATTGTTAGGAAAATCAAGAAACAATAACAATTATTGATATATTTGGTATTTTTGGGCTGCAGTTATAATGTATTTTGTGGGAAAGATGTGTTATAACTTGATCATTTATAGACCGTTTATTTTCATTCTATTTTATGCAAAAGTTGAAAAATAAAGTTCAAAGTGTATAACAAGACTTTTAAAAGTTAAATTTTATGGGTAAAAATTAGAGGCAGTCGTAATTTGTTGCGGATATCTCAGACATTTGGTTCATTTGGTCTGGCCGAATTTTAGTTGCAAGCTATTTCGGACTTTATAAATACATATCTTCTTCAGAAAACCCATTTCAACGTATACACGGACAGAAGAACAGACGAACGAATATACGGGGATCTGTAAATCAACTTCGCATTTATTAGATCAATATTGCAAAAATTATAAACTTATATAAAAAACGAACTTACGTATGTATGTCCACCTGTGTTGAAGAGTATAAATAATATAAACTTTTTTTTAAATTTAAGCGAAATAGCTTTTTTCCGATTCCGATCTGGCAAGCCCAGTGTGCTTCCATATTTGAACTTATTGTATTTTACAAATATGCATTAAAGTACAACACTCTCCTACTAATGTTTTTTTGATATGATGACATAGTTTTCCATACAAATACATATTTGCTACAAATTTAAACTTCCGACCGCCAACGTTAATTTACAATCCCGAGCACATAAAAGCTAAATAAGAAATACAAAATTAAAATAACACAACCGGTAACAGTTTTTTATACATATTTACTTTTTTTTTATTAAAAAAATTATTTGTTTGTTGGGTTTGGGTTTGTTTACATACGCAAAACAATGTCGCATACTTTGCAGGAATAAAAACGTCAAATTGTACAAACTCGCATGATAGGTGACATTGATACATTTCAGAATTTTCGTGTGAAATAAATTAAAATCAGCTGAAAAACAACTGAGTGATAAAAGAAAATTCAAAATGGTCTTTAAATAACAATAACAGAATATGAAAACAAGTAAGAAAGTAAAGCCCGATCATATGCTACCCTACACCACAGTATTAAAAAACAAATTTTTTATGCAACGGACAGAACAAAACTATGTTATGAGGTCAAAATGTATATGAAAAGTTCTTTGTGGGGAATATTATAACGATATTTTCATCTATATGAGATTTGTTTGCCTTTAAGTGATTTCAAGAACGAGGCTATATGGTATCTTTGTTTATATTTGGACATAGCTTAAATTTTTCATAACATAGCTGCTATTGTAAAAATTATTGCCACCAATCTGTATGTCAACACCAACATTTATAAGGGAGTTATGGCACTTAAAGCTATTTTCGGGAGTAGTATTTGTTTGTGAACTGTGGTCAAATACTGACAGATTCCAATTAAATTTGGTAAAGCTATTTATATTGCAATATAATAAGTTTGGACCAATTTTAAGCTGAATGCCAACATAACAAGATGGCTTATGTGCACAAAGACTTTATGCCAGAAGCGGGCTTGCATGGGGGCTATGTGAAGTTATGAACCGATTTTCACAATTTTGAATAGGCTTGGTGCTTGTAAAATTTAAAATCGATATACTGAATTTCATCAAACTATCTCCAGTGGCCTGAACTTTTCGCACAAGGTTGACATGGACCAGTACTTTCGGTGTAACGAACATCAATTCAAATTTGTTATACCCTTTCCGATTTGGTGGTGTGGGTATAAATTACTTTATTATACTTAAATGTGGGGTATGCTATCTAAATTCAATATACTGCCCTCCCAAGAAAGAAAGTCAACTCTCCATTTTAGTAGTTAGTGGATGTATAAAGGAATGAATGTATGTATGTGAGAACTGAATGTACTCTGGCTTGCTTGCTTTCATGCACAACATACAGAACAAAATAAAAATGTATTTCAATTTAAACATTTGTGATATTAAATAAAAAAAAAATTTATTAAATTTCATCAATTAAATATTTTTTGATATTCGGACATGTTCAAGAAATCGAAATGAAGTGGATTTGAAAACAAACGAGATTTTGATTGCAATTTCTTACAAAATGTCTATAGTTATTCCTGTTTTAAAGAGTTGTTCTTATAAAGATAATCGGTACTCAAAGAATAAAGTATATAAAAAGAAATATTTTTATGAACTTTCTGTACAGACTCACTCACTTCACTTCATTTCGATTTTTAGAACATTCCCGATTAACAATATTTTTCTGCAGTAAAGTTTCTGATGTAAGTCAACGTTAAATTCACTTGATTACATTTTTGACTAAAACGGATTATATTTTGGATTAATGGTGGTGGAGATATTAGAGAATTTTTTCAGCGCACATTTTTATTTTCTACTAGCTGGCCGCCCCGGCTTCGCTCGGCAGCTGATTACTAATGATCGATGGATTAATACGAACATTTGAAAAAAACATTAGTTAAATCGATGGAGCCGTTTTCTGATTTTAAATTGAAAAAAGTGCGCGTAAAAGTAGGCGGGGAAAAATTTTCTAAGTTGGACCATGGCAATCATTTAAAAAAAATCTTCCAAATCGGTCGAGCCGTTCTCAAGTTATGCGATCAGCAACACACAACATTTCATTTTTATTATATAGAAGAAGAGGTGATATCCAGAAATCTGACTTTTTCATCTTTAAATTTTTTGCTCACTGTTCACTCTGTATTACTTAAGATGATTTTTGCTGATCCTATAGCAAAATTCTCTGGTATCTTAATTAGTTTTTCGAACTTGGTGGTGTTTGCAAAAACTTGTGAGTAATATTGCACCTACAAAGTCATACTACCCAAAAAATTTAATAGATGGTAAGAAAAAATGCTTAAAAGCCCACAATTTTGGTCAATGTGCCTTTTTGTTATAGTAAGTGGCAGATAAGACTCTTCTGACTAGGAAATAAGCTTAAAGTGGTGGATGTCACCATTTTGCTTAAAACAGCTTAAAACAAAAATCAGAAACACATTTACAGTTTCGAATACGCCCTGAACTCAATTTTAAAATTTTGGCGCTTGTGACTCTTATTCTTAGCAGGGCACTATAAAAGTCTTAAGGCTCAACTATAATATGCTTAAGTTGGCCTAAGCAATTGTGCGAATACATGTAATTCATATGTGTCGAACCATATCGAACTTAAGAAAACTTTTTGGTTAACTTTATGAAACTGGCATTTGCTAAAGCAATGTGCGAAACAGATTGCAGTTTCCGTACGAAATAAAATATTTTTTGATTTTATTTTTGTTTTTTTAATATTTTTTTTAATTTTTTTTGTTAATTTTTGACAGTAGCTTAAGCCAGCTTATGCATATTATAGTTGGACCTTTACTTTTTTAGTATATTGCTGATAATTTATGGTACAAATTTGTGAAAGTAGCTTTTAAGTACCTCTGTGCTAGAAAAATACTGTATGTAATAGGTTTCTGTTAATAGAAAACTAAACCGTATAATATGTTTCTTTAATGTCTTTGCGGTCAGTGCAAAAAAAACTATCACTGCTATTTTTACAGAAATTATAATTAACAGTGGTTTTTTTATGGAAAAACAATTTTTTGTGTAATTTTCTTAAAAAAAAAAATACAAATTTGGCTGGCCCGATGTTCTTTAACCTTGGCACCACTAAGTGAACCACATGGTCTGGACAGACCAGGATTGAAAACTCCAGCCAAATAAGTAAACTAAACCAAATTGTGTACTTATTTTGTGTTAATTAAAAAAAAAAAATCAGCCTTTTTCAATATAATTGTAAAATGATGAAATTATTCTGTGACACAATCATTGCAGTATACATTTTTGTCTCTCTGCCATGCTGAAGGCACATAGCTATGTTGCAGTTACCGCGGCAAAAACGAGTTTTTCTCTGAGCTTTGATTGTGGTTTTACAAATAACGTACAAAGTTGAACTTGACGGGTAAAAAGTTGAACTTGACGGGTACGGTAACGCTTGTACATGCTTGGATTGCGAGTCCAGCCAAACCATGAGGTGTACTTAGCGAACTTTTTCTTGTGGGAGGGGTTTTGTGCTCTAAATGTGATCCAAATGATTCCAAATTAGTTTTATCTGATTCAGGACAACTTCTTTATAGCTTCGTTTCTTAAAACTTTTGATACGAAAAAAGATATTGCTTATAAAACTTAAATATGTACGTTTTTATATAGATAAGATAAAAATATAATAAAATTTATAAAACAAGTAAATTTTTTAAATAATTAGGGATAACACATTTGTATATTGATATAGAACAAAATTAAGCTGTTGTTACATATTAATTTTCAAAGTAACTTACATTTTATTACCCATTTTACTTCTCCTTATATGGCAAATATGGCCTATGCTCCCCAGAGGGGTAAAAGGAACAAATATAGACATATATATGGCATATGATCTACATTATGAATTAAGAGCCACCTTAATATGTTTGTTTGAAATAAACATATACTCACTTATCCAGTGTTTGTTCATGTTTATACAGATTACTTTGAATTAAATGCTTAAAAGGTACTTTACGAAAACATGTTACATACAAGAATAACCTAAATATTAAATGGGGGAGAAATGGAAAAAAATACAAAAGGGCTTTAAAAATTTTCAAGTGCTACAATGAATGTATTCTAAGTACAAAATACATGCATGCAAACACAATGTCTACACATACAATATGATAAAGAAGATAACATGTATAACACAAGTAGTGTAAATAAATGTCGGAAAAAAGTTTATTATGTTGTGAAAAAGTAATTTGAAGTTGTTAAATAAAACAATTACGATGATAACAGTACATGTAGTTGATGGAAGACTAATGTGGCATACGAAAGTGTCTTATACACAGTAGAAAAAACAACTTGCACCCACTCCAAATTAAATCGAACTTTTATATTTCTTACTTCTATATATTTTTTTTTTTTGAAGTAGTTAAAAGCACATAAAAGTCATTAAGGTCAATTTAGATATGGATATTATCTACAATAATAGAATTATTGTTTATTGCTGTGTACAAGTTTTTATGTAATTTTTCAAATTTGTTTCACGTATCTCAAGGCAATTTTTATCGCCACTAATTCCAATATATAATTTGTATACCCTTAAGGAAAGGGTATTTATAGGGTGGCCCAAATAAAAACTGTCATCGTAAAATGAGTCTCGTATTGTTATGTTTGTTGGTGGTCTTGCTGTAGCAGGGATTGCTAAATTCGAATTTCGTATCGATGCATCTTAAGATGCAACTTTAAAATTCTCTGCAATGTTGTTCTATAAATGCTCAACTAGCCGAAACGACAACAAGATGAGACAGATGGCTGATTTTCAACACTCGCCGGACAGCGTCTACGGTCGATGACCACCACTTCCAGGACAGTCGATCAAAGAACGCCGTGATATGCGTATTTTGTTCTCCGTTTAAACGACGAATCATAAAATGAGTGTGCTTAAAATTTAAAAAGACTATGTGAGAACCACAAAATAGAACATTGTGCCTCCTGCACAAATTTAAGACTTAACTTACTGAAAACCGTTATTTTTATATTTTTATAAGTCAATTCTACAATGCAAACAAATTTAATGAATTAAAAATTTTGTTTTGTTTTGAAATGCAAGCCAAACAAAGAAGTACCTTTTAACCTTCTGATAGAAACACTTTCATTTAACGCACATCTCCCGAGAAAAACACAAAAACTGAAAGCACGAACATTATTCAGAAACTGACTTGAACAACGTGGGGAGCAAACCAAAACTGCTTGCGTATATCTGCACTGTCCCTGGTATATTCCGCTGCCGAATATGCAAGTCCAGTATGGCTAAATAGTCGCCACACACAAAAAATCGACACTCAACTTAACACGACAATGAGGTTGATCTCTGGAACTCTCCGTCCGACTTCAACAGAATGGCTGCCAAAAATATGTAATATAGCCCTACCAGAGTTGAGGAGAAAGCAGGGATTGTTACAAGAGTATAACAAGATACAAAACAATAATCAAATTCTTCTTAATAACGACTTACGTAACCCAACTAGCCGAAGGCTGCAGTCCAGACATGCTCCACTAGACCTCGCCAAGAACCTACTCATCAAAAACTTCCACCTCAACGCAGCTTGGACTAGTCTATGGTCTAACTCATATAGATCCAGCCCATTATTTGAAGAACGAGGCAGCGAAGCAGAGTTTCAATTACCGAGGAAAGGATGGTGTAACCTGAACAGATTGCGAATTGGTAGGACCCTAGAAACTCTCTACAAATGGGGCCAAGTAAATGACCCTAAATGTCCATGCGGAGCCCCCCGTCAAACAACCGATCACATCTTATCCTACAAAGGACCATTGAGCGATATCCACACTTTGACGACAGACGCAGTTTCATGGTTAAACTCATTAAATTTGTAAACAATTAAGAATCTTTTTTAATACCTTTGATTTATTGTATATGTTCTTTCTTTTGTATTATTCCATACGCAAAATAAATAATAAAAAATAACCAGTTACTGAACAAGCCAAATTTCCATTTTATTTTGTACGTATTTTAACCTTTTTGCTCTTGTGAGCATCCTCTCCACATACAGTAGTGTGGATATGAAAAGTAAGGGCGGAATGTTGTGAAATTTTTTCCCAATGTATAAAAAGATTTCAAGCTTTCTTATTTGTCTAGAAATATAATGCCTGTTTTTCGAAAATTAAAACAAGTGAGTGAGTGAGAATTATATTAAAAAACAACAACTACAAATTTTCGTTTTTTATTGTTGTGTTCATGGCCCAATTAGTAGGTCTGCGCGCAACTACAACCATCCAACAATAGAAAAAACAACACGCATTTTGTTTGAGTAAAAAATGATAAAGATGTGAATAACAAAAGCAATTGTTTGTGAAAAAAATGGTAGAAATGTCAAAAACAATTGCACGAGAAAAAAAAACTCTGCAGAAATCAGCAGGCATTTCAAGCAGACCTACTAATCGGACCATGGTTGTGTTCAATATAATTTTTCAATCGCTCATTTGTTTTAATTTTCAAATCAATATTTTCTCGATTTCATTCCTGTTTTATTAACCCTTCTGCACTCCTTGGGTCAATTTGACCCAATTTTGGTTTTCAAACGCAAAATTTGTCTCTTTAAATATAAGATATGGACGTGAAACTTTAATTTATCCATTACAGGGACTAAAAATAATAAATTGAAATGAAAACGAGAATAATAAAATTTAAATTTTTCCTCCCACCTCCACATTTAAAAACACGATTTACACACATTTAATATCCTTTGGGTCAATATGACCCAACAAGCGATATTGCAAGTTTAATTCCACCTTAAAATTTTTTTCCTATTGAATATAATTGAATTGAGTTCATCTTCATTCAGAATCATCGATCAATAATTTTTTTTAAGTCAAATAGTCAATAGAATCGCTTTTATTTTTTATTATACTTAAATATGAAATGTTGTTTACATTTTATTGTTGGGTCATATTGACCCAAAGGATCATAGGAAGGGCACATATCCAAGGGATGCAGAAGGGTTAAAAAGTTTTTTACAAGCAAATTTATATTTTAACCGATATTTGTCGTGACTATTTCTAAATTAAAACAGTTGTTTATTAAAAATAGAGAATAAAAAATGCGTTAGTGTAACCGAGATTTTTCGTTACTTTGTCCTCGTCCATATTATGAAACATTTGCAGCAAAACATTTGAGTTTGCTAATGAAAGGGGAAAGACGGATGCAAAAGTGTACTTTGTTTCGTGTAAAATCAGTTTTTGTGAGTTTGTTATTGAAAGAAAGAGAGAAGTCATACAAAATGCTTAATTGCTGCAAAACAAAAGTTTTGTTTTCTGGACACGAATGCAGTTTCAAAAAATAATTGAAGAAAGTTTCTGCAGCAAATGTTTCATAATATGGAAGAGGACTTAACGATATCGGTAGGCAAATTCAAAAAGCTACCGAATTGCGGTACAGGAGTGGCTTTAGTAGTGTAGTGTAGTGTAATACAATAATCAGTTTACGAAGTGGAGTTTATTGGTGGTTTTGCAAAAGTTTTATTAAAAATTATTTAATAAGACTTATAGCGTCTAATTTTATTAAAGAATTAAGTGTTTTAGTTGGCTAAATGGCTTTCATTGGTGTACAAAGTACTTGTCACAATTTTGAATATTGTTTGACAAAAGTTTGATACATATACTTTTTCTAACGAAAAAACAAAGCCTGTGCAAACTTGTAAGAAGCGAATTATGATTTCACATAGTCAAGCTTACAAATGTTTTTCGGGAGTAAAATTTTAATTTGAATAAAATACATTGAAACAGATTTCTATTGCAAACTTAATCATGTTGCTAAATGTAATGGAAGTTGGTCCACAATTATTACTCCGATTAAGCTTTTATTTAGTAGTTTGTTGTAGAAACTTTAAGGTTGGATCCAAAATTAACTATTATAGTCTAAAATAGGGATCGATTCATATTAACAAGTAGTGTAGGCTATCATATGGCTGACTAGACTTCTTTACTGGTTTTCTACATACACAAATACATATTAAATAAATTTTTGACATCAAGAGATCCCATGTTATTATTAAGGAATTAAAGTCTTTCTGTATTCATTCAAAATATTTAATTAAATTGCTTATAATTTGTATACCCTTTATTTTTTTTAGCATATGCTTCTTTTGTTAATTTAACTTTTATGACACGTATACACGTAAATATTATCACAGTTTATTTATCTTATTGCCTACGGCATTGTTAGTATAGAGTCAATAAACGTTCTGTCGTCTCAAGGGTATGAGTTAATAAGATTGTAAATATTTTTTTTTTTTTTTCAAAGCTAAACAGCCATAATGAACTTTTTATGTCTGTATACAAATATTCTTTGCCTTTGTGCTGAATTACTCAGATAACAGTTCGTAATTTTTAATAGAACGAGGCGTTTACAAACTTACATATTTGCATAATGAGCTACAGAAAAGAAATTGTATTTTACAGAAAATATTTTAGAATTTGTTTGAAAACACACACAGACAAAAATTATACAAGTATTTCGAGCACCTACCCAGTAGGGTATTCATTCGGTTAGCCGTCAATCGGTTAACCGATTAATTACTACCCGATTAACTGATCGGTTAATTTCAAATTGGCTTTTTCGATTAACGATTAAACCGGTTAATTTCAGTCGATTAACCGATTAACCGATGTAATAAAATTTTTAATTTTTTGTAGTATTATAACATATTTTTTTGTGTTTTTAATTATTTGTTTCGTCTCATATACAAAAGGTATGTGTTTAGAAAATAGTTTTTATAAAAACAAAGGTGTTCTGTGATCTTCATTTCAACCCATTTTCCGCCGACCGGTTTCAATGTTCAATTAACAGGAATGTGGCGAAAAATGGGTTAAATGTTTGATTGCCAACACCTTTTTCTTATTTCACGTACTTTTTATATGTATGTGTTTAGTTATTTGTTTCTTCTCATACCTTCTCATATCAGTCTTTTGACAAAATTAACCGAAACAATTAGAAGTGTTAAACATTTTTAAAAATTAAAACAGGACTCTAAGGGCATAATGGAATATTTTATATGTTTAGAGAAATCCTTAAAAAGGACTGATAAATTACATATTCATCTATTATAAGTAAAAGAATTTTTCTAAGTCAAGTTTTGTCAAAACAAAAGAAAGAATCGCTTAACTCCTAAACATTTAAACCAAACTACTTTTTTAAAAGATTTTTTTATAAGATCTCCTTTAACTATTGAAATAAATAATAAAATTATCTCAGTCTATTTTTTATCAATACATATTTTGGGGATTCACAAGGTAGTCATAAAGTTGTAAAGCCTTATGTCTTTAAATAATTACTAGAAATATATATCGTAGGATTAATATGCAAACCTGCTAAATCCACTTTTTATGTAAATTGAGATTTTGATGCCGTGTGGTAAAGACCAGCATGTAGATTTTCTTCTATTTAAGTCTTGAAGTGTTTAAAACTAATTGTGTTTTTAATTTTCTATCAAGCTGCAAATAGAAAAAAACAAAAAGTTTTTTGTCTCTCCTGTAAAATGTGTTTGAAGAAAGTTAGCAGGTTTGCATATTAAGCCGACGATATGACTGTTGTGGGCTACCGCTTATAATTTATATTTCTACTGTGCAGTTATGATGAATCAATGAGCACAGCATTCAAATTTTTATTTTGTTTGAAACACAAAAATATTAATTTTAAGCAATTGTTAAATATTATTTAGGACATTATGACGATTGATAGCACACCTTTTGAATCCCCCAATTTTGTATTAATTGAAAAATGCATATTACATATTTATGAATTGTTTTTTTGTTTGCTCGTTTTAGTTCAAAAATTTTAATGTTTGATTTGTTATTGTTTTTTTACTAATAAACTCCAAATAGTAAATAATTAATGCATTTCTATATATTGAAATTACTTAATTTATGAAAAAAACGTTATTAATCGGTAAACCGATCAAAAACAAAATTAACCGATTATTGACCGATTAAACCAAAACCTTGGTTAATTAATCGATCGATTAACCGATTAAAGTAAAAGGTCGATTAAATGAATACCCTACTACCCAGCCAGCATAATACTCCGACTTTGTCTGAAACAGACATTTCTTGCAAAT
The DNA here is from genome assembly GCA_963931875.1 of Pollenia griseotomentosa. Taxonomy (NCBI): domain Eukaryota; kingdom Metazoa; phylum Arthropoda; class Insecta; order Diptera; family Polleniidae; genus Pollenia; species Pollenia griseotomentosa. The sequence continues at coordinate 231,003,933 of OZ007560.1, forward strand.
GTCTGACTTCATTCTTAGAGACTTCGCTCAGATTTCTATCAGACATTGAATATACGTACTGTCTGGCCGCTTTCTGATCGATTTTGCATGGATATATCATGGGGAATTTATGTACCGATATGTCTAATAGATTTCTGACGGAATTCATAAAGATGTGTCTAATGGTACTTTTTTTATAAATAACAATTGTCATTAAGTTAAAAATAATTAAATTTTATTTTATTGTTCAAAAAAATTTTTAAAAATGGTACGTACATTTAAAATTTTCAATGCAACACTTTTATTTTGCAATAAAATTATAGCCTTCGAAATTTTTTTAATATACATAGAGATCTCTTCCTATCGGAATGTCTAAGACACAAAAAAAAAACTAATGGGACACGGAAATATCATTTTATTTTTGCTTTGCACCTTTTAAATAAACACATCAAATTTGAGCTAGTATCCTTAAATAACATGACGTGGAACAGTCCCAAAAATCGCAAGGTAATGAAAAATATCTGTGTTCTAAAAATTAACTTTTTTAATGCATCTTTAACATACTTTTTATAGTAATAATGTTTACTTAATATTGATTGGTTTGGATATATATCAAGAACAAGAAGCTGCTCCGTGGATGACATCGACAACAAATTGTTCAACCTTTTACTATGTATCAAAGTCTAACGTCTGTACTTTTAAAGAAAAAACTATAAACTTAAAAAAAAAAAACCAATATATAAAAGTCTCGTTTAACTTTCGAATACATTTCTACAAGACATCCCTTAGATTTCTATGCGTTTAGTCGGTCAGCTATCTGTCAGAAAACATTAAGAATGTCGTCTAATATATTCGAATTTCCCATGCCTTTTTCATTCGATTTCTGTCAGATATCTATCAGAAATGCTGGCAAAAAACCCAGAATTTCCCACTGCATGTCTGACAGAATTCGTGTCAACAACTTCATACATTTTCGCTTACAAGGTGCAATTGAATTAAGAACTAAAGCCTCTTGATCATTCCAAACGTCGTCAATGGTCAGAATGGTGGCAAGAAATGGCAACAGTAGATGATCAATTTTCGAAGAAAATCATCTTCAGTGATGAGGTACATTTTCACCTCAGTGTATTCGTCAATAAGCAGAATTGCTGCATTAGGGCGAATGATCCTCCAAGAGTGATTGTCGAAAACCCAATGCACCCACAAAGAGTGACTGTTTGGTGCGGTTTATGGGCTGGCTGCATCATCGGACCGTATTTTTTACAAAATGAGGCTGGTCAGGCAGTTACTGTGAATGGTGTTCGCTATCGTGAGATGATAACGAAATTTTTATGGCCCGAATTTGAAGATATGGATGTGGACGATATGTGGTTTCAACAGGACGGTGCCAGTTGCCACACAGCTAATGAAACAATGGCTCTATCTAACGTGGTGGCGCCAAGATCATGTGATTTGACACCGTTGGACTTCTTTCTTTTTAGTTATTTGAAAGAAAAGGTGTACGTCGATAAGCCAGCAACAATTCAAGAGCTAAAGGATGAGATGATTCGGCACATTAACGTCATATAACCTCAATTATGCCTCAGCGTCATCGAGGTCGTGGCGGCCATTTGGCCGATATTTTGTTCCATACATAATTGAAACATACCAATACTATCAGAATAAAAAGAAATGACAATAATCAACAGCGGCCCTTAAAATTTAATTTCCCTTTCCATTTTTTATTCTAATTATCTTGAATAATTTTTGAACGTATAAAATATCATAAGTATTTGAAAACAATTAAAAAAAATTCAATATGTATACCACCGTCTAAACGCTTTTATATTATTTTTTGGTTTATTGAACCTCGAAAAGATTTGCATATTTTTCGCATATTTAAGCATATATTATACGTTTGCAGTATATGCAAATTTGCAAAAAAAAAAAATAATATATGCATATTGTTTTCAACTCTATTTTCAATGAAAACAACCTTGGTGTCATCGGAACTAACCTATCTTAATCCTTTGAAAATATGCAAACTTGCAAGTTCTGAGGTCTTTTAATCATAAACAATATTTAAGTTTAAAAAGGGTTTTCTATGAAAAGAACGCCTTGCCGTGTGAAAATCTACTTTAAAAGTAATAACCAAAAGAAAAGTATACGAATTTCCGTATTACTTTTTTTATTAGTTTGTAAACAAATTCACTACTAACTTCTTTTACGTTAAAAAAAGTTAAGAAAGTTATCAATTCTTAAGAAGTAGTTCTCTTAGTCTCATGCCTTGTGAAAATAATTAATATGCTAATCCAGCTAAGAAGTCCTTCCGCCACAAATGGAATACCAAACTCGATTACTTATTTCAAAATTGTTTGCTGGGATAATATCTAAGCCAAGTTTACTCTAGGCTAATATGGAATTTTGGCAAAACGATTATTTCAGGAAAAAAGAGAGCTAGTTGTCTATAACCTTCTCTAGAGGAAAGCGAACTGACACCAAAGTAGTCCCGTGAAAGGGGTTTGGTGGTAGAGACCGGTTCTAGTTTTAAAACTTTCTATGGACAAAACCTACCACATTAATCTTCAAGTAAACAAGGCTAAAAATGCCTTTTTTATGTATAAAAAATTATTTTATTCAAAATTTCTGAATTCAAGGGTTAAGTCATTAATGTATCAGTCCCTAATTAGGCCTATACTTACTTATGGTTGCCAAGTTTGTTACAACATTTTCCCATCTTATATGGAAAAAATTAGACTTTTTGAAAGAAAATGCCTCACTTTACAGATCAGCAAATGGCAATTACAAAAAATACATATCAAATCAAAGATTGTACAACGAGGCTCAAGTTAGCAGAATTGACATTTTTATTATCCATTTAATTAGAAACCACATTTTAAAAAGTACTAAATATAACGGGAATAATTTAATCTTAGCCCCCTATTATGCTAGTGACGATTACATATCAAAAAGCCTTCAGGAGGGTTTCGTCCCACCTGAAGCATTCATTTTTCTTGATAGAAATGGTTTTATTCAAAGCAGGCATAACTATAGTTTATCACATCTATAGACGAGCTAACATAAAATCAATTACAAGTAAACAATTAACAACGGAGAACAGTAGATTTGATACTAGCTTATACGTAACAGATAAAAACAAATCAAACTTATATAATAATAAAAAATATTGGTGGCTCACCGAATAAGTTTTTTCTTTATTTTTAACCTAGGACCTTATCTGTTATTTTATAAAAAATTGTAGTGAGACTTTTTTTCAACTTTTTTCTCCCATTGAATATTTGATTATTCAGTACATAAAATTTGTAAATTAAAAAATCAATATTACCAAACAAATTATATTCATATTCTAATACTGGCTGTACTTGAGTGCCCTTTTTAAGGGCCAGTGTATTCATATATTACATTTATAAGTATGTTCTATTGTTTATTTATAGTTGATTATATATAACATACAATTTTGATTAAATAAACAAATTTAAAAAAAAAAAAACCTATCACTTTTACATGGGGTTGTCATTGGAGGGTGTCAATTGACACCATTTGACCAGTCACACATCTATTCTTAATGAACGTATTTAGTGTGAGTTACTACAATGTAGTATTATTTCAATACAATGTAGTATTATTTCAATACAATGTAGTATTATTTCAATAAAACAAGTCCTAGAATTAAATTGAAGAACCAAATTTTAGAAAGTCCCAAAAAATGTGTCACACAACCAGTGAAGACTGTACTGTAATTCATTACTTCTTCTACCTTTTAGTTCTTCACAAACCAGTCAAATGATTAGTTCTCCTTTCACTTGTCATGAGTTCTTCCTTTTTGTACTTGTATTTTCACAAATTCCAGGACCAGTCTGCTGGACTAATTGACACAGATTTCAAGCAGGGTATTTGCCTATGAAACAAATACGTCTCTGGTATATATGCACTTACACATAAGTTTATAACTTCGTTAAATCAATTCGCTTCTCATAAGAACATAGAATATATATAACTTAAAAAAATATTTGTAGCAATATTAGAAAATATAATTGAATTAATATAAAATAAATAGAAACTGGGAATTATCTCCTTTCGTAGGTTACTTTATATTATATTCAACATTTTTTATTTTTCGAATTTATTCTATGAGTTACATTTCAGTTATGTATATTATAAAGCTTTTTTGTAATAGTTCTATTCCTTAAATTTTTTGGAATGACTTTTAAACACTAACAGACTATTTTATTGTATTATCTTGTTACATTTTACCTTAGCTATCCTTTGGATAGCAATGAAGTATATAGTATAAAATACATAACTGAAATGTAACTCATAGAATAAATTCGAAAAATAAAAAATGTTGAAAATAATATAAAATAAATAATTATTTGCTCCTTTCAAAAAAGTTGTGATCATAATATTTGAGGCATGACTGTTTATTTATAACAAATGACAAACCGCATACTGTCTTAATTAAATGTGTGTTTACAAGTTCTGTGTTTTCTCTAATTATATCAAGTGGAACAACGACTGAAGAAATGTGAAAATTATCAACATCATTTAAGTGCTTCCTGCTGTGAATTTTTAATATTTTTCGTTCTAGTAATGTTGAAGAAAAAAGAATTTTTTCACCTAAATAGGTTATGATGCTGGTAGTTGTTAAATTCAGATAATTTTCTTTAGCTGTTAACAAAATTAAATTTTCTGCCAATTACAGATACGCATGCTTTAGTAAGTTGGTTTTTTTTCTTTATATTGGCAAATAAGTTTATATTTATTTTCGTATAAACAGTTTTTTTTTCTCTAGCAAAGGACTAATTTTTTATACAAATTTATAAATATAAAGAACTTTTTTTGTCTACAATATTTCATATGAACTTTCACAAAAGAAAGTATGTGGAAAAGTATAGTCGAGTAAACTTGAACACATGATTAATTGTGAAAGTGATATAAGTGAGAAAATCTTAATTCATCGATTATGACACCACTTCAGAATTGTGTGGTAAGTTTGTGGCTCAACAAAATTATGTGCTAAATTATATTTATTAAGATTTATAGCAATTCGGGTTATTTTCAGTAGTAGGAATAAAATTGAAGCAAAATTCCAAGAATATCTAAATATTAAAAACTATTATCATAAGGCTATTTGTATCGATATAAATTTAAATAGTTACTGGTTAAAAAGTATAGCCGGTCAAGCTCAAAATTTTACAATAGTATTCACGTACACATTTTTCAGACTGCCCTGAATGGAACCAAGAGCAAACATTAAAAAGCCAGTCTCTTTTTGTTTGTTGGCAAACGGTGAAGTGAAGAAAAAGGCGTAAACAAAAAGACTCGGTTTGTGTTTTTCATGTCGTTTTTTATATTTCTCTTTTAACTTTTTCTTTTTACGTGTTATTCTTTTTCTGACTTTGAAGTGGGTAGTTGAAAATACAGTGAGAACTCGATTATCGATAACAGACGAGACCGGCAGCATTCTTAATTATTCATTTTTTTTTTTGTGTGTTTCTTATTTTATGTAAATATATAATGTATTATTATGTAAACATGAGGAAAAAAGTAATTTTTGCAGAACATGCTTCCAGTACGTTGGGAAAATCTCTTTCTTTTTTTATTTAAATTTGTTTTGTTTGAAAGTAAACGAAAAAAAGATAATTTGTTTATAATTTTGGATAACAGAGCTAATTTAAACCAATGCAAAATTGTTTTTATTTTCCAGTTAATTGATGCTGTCGGTTAGTCGAATGACGGATAATCAAGGCTCTATTGTAAATAAGAAAAGACATGTAACTAAAAATCATGGTATGAACGCAAAGGGATTTTAGAAGTTGCTTTAAAAGGGAATCAATATAAAACGACGTCGTAAAAGCCCTCATGTGAATTGATTGTAACAAGCTTAAGATACATGTAAGATATATTCGTGGCAACCATCTTTATACGATTATTTCATCAAGTCTCCAAAAATAAACCTTAACATCCCGGCTTCCGATGTCGATCGACAACTTAAACGAGCGACAACAAGTCACTCATTACACAAGGCAACAAAATCGAACAAATTTTAAAGGCTTGAATATTCACTATATTTTTTTGATCTGCTACAGTCACCTTACTGCAAAAATCATCATTTTTTAAAATTCTATGGTAAGGTTTTTTTTTATTTTTTTTTTTTTTTTCTAAAATTGGAGAATTTGGAAGAGGCTGCTCCATACATCTTATCGTAACTTTGGAATGACGTAACCGATTTTGTTATGCTTTCCGTCAAAACATTTTAAATAACGCTAGATGCAAGTTTTTCTAATATTTTTTTTAATTTAGCCATTAGCTTTGGAGTTATTGAGGCCGAAGTGGCAAACAAAATATATATTTTTTTTGTTTTTCTTATAAAATGTTTAAATTCAAAAAATTTAAATCAAAAAATACCTACCAGTTTTAGTACTTAAGCTCAAAGCTGCATGTATTAGAAGTAAAATAAATTTTATTTCATGAAAATCCATGGCCAAATTCCTGTTTTATTTCCGATAAACTGAAAGTACCTAGTTTTGACCTTTTTTATCGCAAATTTGTGTAGAGCTAATTACACAATATTTTTTTTAATCCTTTACTTTAATTATTTTTTATAAAGCTGCATATAAGAGAAATAAAATAAATTTTGTTTCATAACAATCCATGGATAAATTCGTTTTTTATTCCTGATAAAGTGAAAGCACTTAGTTTTAACATTTTTGATCGCAAATTTGTGTAGAGCAACATGTTTATTTTATGTTTGCAGCATGTTGCTAGACACAAAATTGCAATAAAAAATGCAAAACTAGCTACTCTCAGTTTATCGGGAATAAAATAGAAATTTGTCCATTGATTTTCATGAAACAAAATTTATTTTATTTCTATCATATACAGCTTTAAAAAAAAAAAAAAATTTAAGTAAAGGATTAAAAAAAATATTGTGTAATTAAAAGGTAAAACTTTGTGATTTTCAGCTCTACACAAATTTGCGATAAAAAAGTTCAAAAGTAGGTACTTTCAGTTTAGCGGGAATAAAACAGGAATTTGTCCATGGATTTGCATGAAATAAAATTTATTTTAGCTTTGAGCTAAAATACTAAAACTGGAAGGTATTTCTTGATTTAAATTTTCTGAATTCAAACATTTTATAAAAAAACAAAAAAAAAAGGTCTTTTAAAAAGAACTTTATCATTTCTAGAAGGCATACTTCTGAAGTCAGGATATCATGCGAAGTGAATCTTTTAGAAAGAAATATAGAGGCATTCAAAAAGGCCTGCCACTTGCAGTCCTTTCAATATTTACCGCTGGGATATAGTATTAAAAAAATATTAAGTGTTAATGTATAAAGAAAAATTTTGTTAAATATTTTAACAAAATGCCTAAACACAAGTGACTGATTATGACATTTTTGGTGGCATAATATTTCTTAGTGAGCCGCAAATTTGTATGATTACTGTAGATACTGTGGACAAACATTATATTTTAATGTTTTAGAACGTTTCTTTTTACATTGATAGAGAAATGAACAAACCAAAAATTTAAGCAACGACCACAGCACGAACAGCTTGTGTGTGCTACGTGAAAGACGTGTAAAATTTCAACAACATGTGTCTATAATAAAAGATTAATTGATTAAATTGGGCTCCTGTGGAAGTGTGCATATACAGATATACAAACTTTATGAAATACGTTTAAAATTGCTTAAAGAAATATTCAATAATATTGTTAATAGCAATTACACCACACATGATAAAGAGTAATATTTCTTGCATTCATAATATTTATTAAATATTTCATAGAAACTATTTAAAAACTATTTTCTATTTTGTGTCGTGATATCCATTTATTTAAAAATCTGATCATTTTTATTGCGCTTCTGCAAAGTGTTATCAAAATATTTTTCCCAAAACATGTCAGTATATTTATTACTCCATTAAATAAACCTGTTAAGTTTGCTCAACCAAGGGTCCATCTTTGTCACACATTTTACTCGTACTGCTGTCTTCATTATTCCTCGTGCAGCAAAAGTTTGTACAACTATTAGAAGTGACACAATTTTATCAACATTAAATTGCAAATCACTTCCATTTTCTTTATTGCAAAAGTACTTTAAAAAGATTATTTTGAATGCTGCAGTACACAATTTGTGTATGAAAGTATGTATACACACTCAAATTCCTGAATATTCAATGAGAAGAGATACAAGAAAAAGTAAAAAAACTTTTGGTTGCGACTTTAGAAAAAAAATCTCCTTAGAATATTTATTTTAAGCAATTTGTCTTTGCGATGTAGTTTTTTTATTACTTTCTTTCTCCTCTCATGCAAATTTCCCGTTTATTTTTGTTATTTAATCAGAACTGTAAAATAGAAAAGTCAGTTATTTCTTATTTGCATGCAAGAGATGAACAACTGCTGAAAGGCGATGATTTCGTTGAATCGTTTTAACTGAATAACTTCATTTAAATGAAGTAAAATGACAATCTAACAACTTTAACAGAAATTTCGGTCTTTGTGAATGTATGAATAAATTCATTGATTATGTGTAAGTTAAATAAAATTAAGTAATAAAAACTCGTTATTAAAAATTCTTTTGCGAGTTTGCTTGAAAATTATTGAAGTCTGTACACTGTAATATTAAAAAATTTTTTTGAGCAATTAAAGTTGGCTTACATAAGAAGTATCAAAAATTTTCCGAGACTAAATTTTTAAATATTTATGATTTAGTATCAATTTTTGAAAATGGACCCTTATATGCATTTGTGCTTGTGTGTGAAACACATAAAAATGTTTGTCCTAGGTCTACCTTTTAGTTTACAGCCCGACTGTGTGACAAAATATTCATGGCTGTTCTGAAAATCACATTTTATGAAAGTGATTTGAAATCACAAGAAAGGAGTTCTGAGCATATTATTTTGTGATTTCAAAACGTTCAGCTACGTACACAACTTTCTGAAATCACTTTGTTATTTTTGCGACTATAGTAAGATGGCCGTCATAATAAATTACTTAAAAAAATATTCACTGTATTGTTTATAAATTTTTTATACTATAAGCTATTTTATTTACAGCAAACCATTTAAAATTAAGAAAAATTGACGACACAACGAAAATTGTATTTGTTTTTGTGAATGCCATCGTTTGGTTTGCGGTCAGCGGCATAAAAGCAAAGTACAATATTTATTAAAAATCGTAAAATCTGTTAGAACACAGTTAAAAATCGCTTCTATCTTGAAAAGCGCTAAATCCGCTAAAAATTGCAAGCTTTAAATCGCTGAAAAAAAATGTCGGAAAATAACAAAAAAAAAATTTGCAAAATAGCGAAAATTCGCGAAAATTTTCAATACTTCAAACAAGACATAAAATTGATTAAAAGTCCCTAAAACTACAAGGAATGGAAAAAATTAGGTTAAAATTGCTAAAGAAGCGGAAATTCGCATAAATTTGCTAACAGCGGAATGTACTATTTATTATAAATAGAAAAGCTGTGAAACAGAAAACTTACAGGAACAAATCGCTTCTATCGCGAACATGGCTAAAATTCACTATAATTTTGTAGGACAAACTTCTTGTGTTTGCTTGTGCTTTCAACAATTAAAAATCACACAGAAAAACACAAAAACAGTGGTATTTACAGAACACCACAAAGTCACACGTGTGATTTTAAATGCACATGTGATTTGTAATCACGTGATTTTTAGAACTTACCTGAATTTAATGATATTTCGTGTATACGTTTTAATTGTCATAAAGACTAAGCCGTATGAAAATCGTGAGTTAAAAAACTTATTTTCGACATAAAGACTTATTGTCAGCAGAAAATAGCGCTTTTTGTCAGCAGAAAATATTCCTTCAAACCGGGAACACCCCATACAAACATCAGGCATCCCATCAGCAGGTTTGAAGTGATTTGAGGCTTGAACTCATACTTAAAACCGGCTCTTTTTTTACAGGGCTGTGTATTTCTGAAATTACTACAAGTAATATAGGACCATTCAAAAGTCATTCCAAACAAATCCATAACTAGTCAATCGTATTATTTCCGCCTACGATTCGCATCCGTATAAGAGTGCAAATATGACAATTCTTGTTGAAAATTCTTATCTTTGTTCCATTGGAGAGTTGCGTTGAGTTCCATACTGAGCTGAGCGAGCTATACACGAGCTTGCCCTTCCTTATCTGCACCTGATTTTTTTTGGAAGGAGCTTTCTGTTGTAGAATTGATACGTCCTCAAGACTGTGGTCCAAATCTACAAAAGGCTGACAGTTGGTTATGTTTACCCGCCTTCCCTTTGCCTTCGGGCGTTAACATTCAGTGCTACCCTAACGGCCATTGTCTTGAATGTCGTTGCATATGTGGGCAAGTAGACAAATGTCATTCGCGTAATCCAGTTCTACCAATCGGCTCTGAAGGCCCCATCTTATGCCTCTAGTCGACTTCGTGGCCCTTGCCATAAAAGTGTCAAGGATGATGTTGAATAATAGCGGCAATAGCACGCTGCTTTGTCTGATACCCTTCTTCACAATCAGAAGAGCGCCGAGTGAATTTTCGTGCAAGACAGGGAAATAAATAAAAAAAAAGTTAGCAATCGAGTAGAGCCTTCGTATAAGATGTATTATTTGCCTCCCATTCTGCCTCGTGTGCCAGCGTATAAAAAACCTTCTCAAAGTTCATAAATGAGAGATAGTGGCCCATATTGCGGTTCAACCCAGTTGAGTTGTAAATTTTAAATTTTTGTATTATGGTTTACAACTTTGTTATATTGCGGCGAACAAAAACATCAAAAAATTATAACTCAACTCAACCAGTTGTCTTATTTACAACTCAACTGAGTTGAGACGACGACCGGACTTGAACTTCGCTTTTTATAAAGACCCAGAGTATATATACTATATAGGGTGTGGGACCTTCGGTGAAGGGTATAAAAACAAACTTAATTATAAAAAAAAGACTAATTTTTGGGATTTCAGTATTTTGGTCATAACTCTGCTATTTCTTAACCGATTTGAAAGATTAATATTCCGACATGTTAAAGAAGAAATTTGCCAGTTATTTTGGTTATAAAACTTGGACTCGGGAAGATCTATGTTTCCCGAAAACTGGTATATTAAAAAAAAAAATAAAAATACAACAACCACAATGGATTTTTTTGGAAAAATTAGAGGCAGTCGTGGTTTTTTGGTCATATCTCATTCATTGTTGGACCGATCTGGCTGAATTCCAATAGCAAGAAATGGTGGACTATATGTGACATTAATAAAGCAACCTAGCCGCTATCATGTCTGGAATCTCCGCAAAACACATATCAAACGTAAGACGGACAGACGGACGGACGGACAGACGGACGGACGGACAGACGGACGGAAGGACATACTGACTTTATATGGAAATAACAAACGGAATGACAAACTTATATATACCCTTTTCCACCTGTGGTAGATTTTATTATCGAATACAAACTTACATGTATGATTGTATATATGTCTTACCTTCATTTTTAATTATCATACTGTTTTGCAAGAAATTGTTGGAACGTTTAAAATATGTATTTGAAATCAATAAATACAGAATATAGATATTTCTGATCAACCATTAACATCTGCAGAAGCCATGAGAAAAAAAAACGTGTCAAAATAACGAACAGTTCCATACGGACATGAAAGATCCTAAGTGGACACAGCGGACTGAAAGATCAGGAAAAATTTTATTTATTTTACAACCAAATTCAGATGAGGTCGATCGAAGTTATTTTCTGAAATTAAAGGATTGTGAGCACTGCGGTATTTTTTTGCCAGAAAATGACCGATGTTATCATAAAAGGATCAAATAACTACGCACAAAAAATTATAGACATGACCTTGAAATATTGAGTGATTCTGACTTCCAATTCGATCAAACAAACAATTGGGGTATTCACAAGGTGTGCTATCATGTTATATTGTCATAATGTTCTAACATTTTAGAATGGTTTAAAAATATTGTTGTTGCTATGTTAACAAAAAGTGTCTTAAATTAATAGAACTTTGGTTGCTATGTTTATTGTGCTGTCGTAATTAATCAGAAGAGACCTGCGACGAGCCGCATTAGTTTTTGTAGCCGTCGGCGCTGATTGTATAGTTTAATCTGGCTTATATCCGAAATTAACCTGCGGCTAGCAATGCTCGCAACAAAACACTTGCGGCGTCAAATTATATCGGCCTAGGACTCTGATGTTTGGTTAACAAACAAAATAAAATTTATTTGTGATTTGAGTCTAAAAAATGGAAAATAGTCAGATAATATCTAATTTCATTTATTAATTCATGGATTAGAATTAAAATATATGTATTTTGATGTTAGGTAAATATTTATTTTTTAAATTTGTTTTAAACCAGCTGATTTCAAATAGCGAACTAAATTATGAGGGGTTGTTTTTTTAAGACTTATGACTTTATGACACCTTGTGAATGCCCCAAATTTATTAGTTTGCCGTTGGGCTGATAACAAGAAGTCACAACGGTTACTAATTTTGTCCAAATTCAACTAATTCACGCTGTCAAAAATGGCAAAAAAAAGGAGACAAAATTCGGCAGCCACAAGTATTTTTTATTATATCCAAGGCATGTGTTTTTTTTTTTTAATTTGCATGACAAGGCCATTCAAAATTACAGTATAAATATCCGAACTTAAAAGTAGTATGCGCATTTTTTATATTAGTTTTTAGCTCTTCTGTTGTCAACGCAAAAAGGCTTAACTTCTTTGTTTCAATAGAAAAAAACCGAAAAACTTATGCCACAAAAAAACTTTCATGATACAGCAAAATAACTTTTGCTATGATCTAAACGATTTGAGAATTCTCCAGAATTTTTACCTCTCAGGATAGCCGAGATTGCAAATACTTTCCTACTGAACAGGAAGATGGAAAAACTAGACGTTGCAGATTAAAACCTTTAGAAAGCCAATAAAAAGGATGTGCAAAAAATGCAATGCATATTTACATCCAAAATGTTTTGAAGCGTGCCATAAAAATTAATATTTTTTTTTTTTTATAAAATACAAAACCTATAATTTTTTATATTTTCAATAAACATATTTTAAGAAATTGAAAGAAACTTGTGTTAAAAAATGTTTCATGCAATTAAAACAAATTTTTTTTTAAACATACAATGCAAAAAAAAATTTATGTTGAATAGCGGCCGACATTCGCGCTTGCGAACACCGGGTTCTGAAGGCACCAGTAGGGCTAGCTGAATTTTGTGAACGGATTTGAATTCAGGAACCCCAAATTAGATAAGAACTTAAATTTCATTGAAATCGGACTACTTTTATGTTTCGCGGCCGGAAATGGGTTAATAATTGCGATTACAAAATCAAATCACATCCAAATATTAATGTTTCTGGCTATTTACTCATTAACGTTTCTGTACATATTTTGTTATGCCAATGGACATGATAAACATAACTAACTTGCTACTAACTAATTATTGCTATTTTCGAAACTTAAGCCATAATAAGCTATCCAATATTAGTTTTATTTGGTTTTTTCATGCAAAATCAAAACTTTTCCTAAGTTTGCCCTCAAGTATTAATTAGATGAAATTTTGTATTTTACTGCCTCATACTTAACTTGTGGATAGAATATGTGAAAGAATTTAATACCGTGACGCGTGAAGAATATATTAATAAGCGAAACATAGTGGAATCATTAATCTATGGATACATTTTTATTAAAACATTAAATGAGTATGTTTGCATAAATAAGAATTGGAAGTGTTAATGATACACGAAAAAAAAAACGATATACTTGTAATATTAAAGAAGTAATAATACTCAGAAAAACTAAGTAAGAATGTATATTCGGTCAAGCCCGATAATTTGATGCCCTACACCATAATAGCAAATTTTCAATAAGGTTCCCTATTTGTAACCCAAGGATAATCATAAGCCTGATAAAACAAAATTATTTTCTGAGCTTATTATCCATACATAAGCTCTTTGTGCCAAATATTATCTAATTATTTACATACAAACGCGGTTCTAGGGAGTTGACAGATTGCATATCAAGTTCACTCGAAAAAAATGTACTTTTATGGTATCAAACATTGTGCACGCGTTTAATATATTTAATCTTTTTGCAAAAACATTATTCGTACAAATTTCATCATTAAGGAATTAAACAATTTATTTCAATTCATCGCATTTAAAACAGAAATGTTTCTTCTCATTGCCAAACCTTAAATTATAATTCATTTTATACAAAAAACAATCAAACTTTGTTTTCCAACCTTGTGTCATCGCCACTTTAGTTTCTGGGGTGTTAAAGCTTTTTTGCAGATACTTCAGTACGGTATAGTAAATTCAAGTGAACAGGTTAGTCTGTTTTTTATATTCTTTATTGGCAGTGCAAAGTAAAATTTTGCAATTTATTGCAAAACTGTATTATTGCTTGGATTTAATTAGGTTAAGTGTTAGAAGGTTATTTGGTTTTAAACATTGAAAATGAAAATAAGCAAGCGTGTTCTTATCGGCTATGCCGAATCTTATATACCCTTCACCATGGTGTGATAAGAACAGAAAGTGATACTAATACCGTTTCTTAGGTATAAATAAATCCATTTTGATATCAAAGATTTTGTTCCACTCCTACTTCTTCATTACCGTCCACATTTCGTTGGATGTTGTCTATGTTTATGTTGTCTAACAGCTAAGATGCTTGTACCTAGCTTGGAAATTGTGGTTCTTGTTGTTCTGCAGATATACAGAAATCTATAATGTCTTTCTACGGAAAGTGCCATGTCCACTTCTCCAATTTAAGGGTAAAACTAGAGGCAGTCGTGTTTTTTCTCATATATCAGCTATTTGTAGACCGAACAGACTTGGTTTCAATAGGAAACGATTTCGGACTGTATATGGCATGAATGTATAACTACCAAGTCCCCATTATATCTGGGGTCTTATGACAAACCCATTTCTACGGAAAAGCGGACAGACGGATGGACAAAATGACATCGTGATTTAAATTTAAGGATTCAGAATAAATGTTTTTTATGGAATCTAGGGTCAATATTGTAGAAATTACAAACGGAATGAGAAAGTTATATCTGTGGCATTTTGACAAAACATCTTACTTTTTTGGCATGTTATCTCGACTTAAGATACTTTGTCAAAATACCTCACATATAAACCCTTTTAGCTTCGTTGCAGGGTATAAAAAACTGGATTTTTTTATTAAACTTATTTTCGTCTGCATATTTATCTTCTCGGAATAATAAAAGCTGTAACCAGCAGAAGAGTTTTCTTCTCTGTGTATAATGTAACAGTCTAACGTGAGTATCTGGGCGTTGCGAAATGTAGCCTAGGAAATATGGACCCAAAAAGAATATGAAAATTTGTCAAATGTAATAGTGCTCGCTATAGATGATAAATTAACCGAAATGTATATACAATTATGCTTTCAGAAAGGTAAAAAGACCAAAATCGGTAAAGATCTCGCCCACGAATAAACAATGCCACAGACCACTAATGTGCAAATTATTACTAGACCGAGAAATTCGAGTACGCAACTTAATTGGCACATTAGTGAGCTGGGACATTATTTATTACTGGGCTAGTTCTTAACTGATTTTAGGCTTTATGCCTTTTTTATAGCATATTAGGCATTTGGTCCACTATTAATCGGCACCAAACCGCATAATTAATGTTTTTATATACACTAGGAATTCATT
This sequence comes from Pollenia griseotomentosa, assembly GCA_963931875.1. Taxonomy (NCBI): domain Eukaryota; kingdom Metazoa; phylum Arthropoda; class Insecta; order Diptera; family Polleniidae; genus Pollenia; species Pollenia griseotomentosa. The sequence goes on from OZ007560.1 coordinate 231,019,605, forward strand.
CGGGAAACCGTTAATCGGTTAACCAATTAATTAATACCCGATTAACTGATCGGAAAATTGGCAATTTTCGATTAACGATTAAACCGATTAATTTCAGTCGATTAACCGATTAACCGCTGTAAGAAATATTTTTAGTTTTTTTGTAGTATTATAGCATATTTTTTGCGTTTTTAAATTATTTGTTTCGTGTCATATAAAAAAGGTATATGTTTGGAAAATATTTTTTCCTACAATAAACATTTTTCCTTCGAAAAATACATTCTTGAAAGACAGTACAAAAAAAAAGCAACTAGGGGTCGTATTTCATTTCTTGCAGAATGTTCAGTGCTAAGCTTTGCCAGGATGAGTCAGATGATGACCTGACAATAGAAGAAGCTCTCGATTGTAACACAAACAATCTTTAACAAAATTAGCCGAAATAATGGCAAAATGGAAGATTTTATATGTTGAGAAAAGGACAAAGAAACTAAGATATCGCATTCAGATTTTAAAAATGAAATGTTTCTGCGCATCTACGTCACATCAGCGTACAAGTACAGCTTAAATATAGAAACACAAGCAAACAAACATGTGTATAAAATGCTAAAGTGACGTCATATTAAACAGTTGAATTTTGTAAACATGTGCAATGCGTAATCTTGAATCTGTATTATGGGTTGCTTCCGATTTCTTAAACATCTTCGGTAAGTGAAAGAATTGTTTCCAAATCAAATTTTATCAAAACTAAAGAAAAGAATCGCTTAAATTCTAACAGCCATATTCATAAAAAGTTTTTATTTTAAGCTTATAGTATGTAATAACTATTAAACGCTTTTTGTCTTATAACCCTCTTATAAAAATTTGTATTCATAAATGTACAATAACAGCTTTTTTACTATTAACTGTTTGCAGCGATTTTCTGTTTAAGTATGGCAACTTTCTTTATATTTGGCTGCCATTTTATTGTTAGTGATGCACGAAACTTCTATTCGGTTTACATGATATTCTATATTTAAATTTTTTTTATAATTTTTTTTTAATTGTAGACCTTCAAAATTATTCGTATCAAATAAAACTACATATTATTTTAGTTTCTGAACAAAATGTTTCCGAAAGGTATCATAAAAACTTTTGTTTGAACCTTTTTTAAAAAAAAGATAAGAAAGTAATCGAATAAAAAGTTTGTTTACTTTTTATTAACATCACTATTATTATGATTTGTTTATTTTATTTTTTTTTATGTTTTCAACAATAATTTGTTGTTTTAAACAAAAAAACAACTAGTTTCAATAATTTAATAAATAATTAAAGAGAATATCTGCATTTGCCCTTGAACATATTCATTTAAATCATATAAATTTTTTTTAAATAATTATCAATACATATAAATTTAAATTGGCTGTCTAAAAGAAAATAAAAAATTAGTAAAATGTATTTAATATGTCCGTTGTAATAAATAAAACATTTTTGTCATTATTTTTCATCATATTTCACAAAAATAAAATCATAAAATGCAAACACTTTTTAAAATGTCATTTTATTTTTGGTTTAAAGAAGGGCAAATCCAACAATAAATTTTCTTACTTTATGAATGGTTTATTAAAGGTTCAATAGACTATTTTTCGTTTATGAATACAACTTTAGCAATTTTTGCTTAAAAACGGTCAATTAATAATCAATAAGTTTTTATGAATACGGCTGTAAATATTTAAACCAAAATATTTTTCCAAACTATTGAAATAATTAATAAAAAAATCTCACAGTTTTTTTTTTAATAAGTACATACAAATATTATGTATAAATTATAAAATGTGTTTTCATATTTATGAATTAATTTTTTGTTTGCTCGTTTTAGTTCAAGAATTGTTATGTTCGTTAAGTTATCGTTTTTTTTTTTACTAAAAGACTCCAATAATAAATAATTTTTGCACTTTTATTTTTTGAAATTACTTAATTTATAACAAAACTTTGTTAATCGGTTGACCGATCAATAACAAAATAAACCGATTATTAACCGATTAAACCAAAACCTCGGTTAATTAATCGAGCGAATAACCGTTTAAAGCAAAAGCCCGATTAAATGAACACCCTAATATACACAGAAAAAAATATCACAAGAAAATTTTTAACAACACACTTTGTTAAAATTAAAATTTTAGGTCAACAATTTTTTTTTTTTTTTTTTGATTCAATGAAAAAATTTATAAGTAAATAAGGATTCAACAAACCTTTTGTTTGATTTATTCAAAATTTCCAACCATTTATTTTAACAAATCACGTAAACATTTTGTTGAAAAAAATTATTGACTAAAAATTCTATAACAATACCTACAAGCTTTTTTATCAATACCGCAAGAATCGTCATCGCAGAAAATTCAAAAATTTTTTTTAATCAAATATGTTATTTTCGTATTCAAATATGAAAATAATTTTTTTCACTTTCATTTTTTTTTAACAACTCTAATTAACACATTAGTTACTAACCCAATCATAGACCTAGGTTTTTTGACAGCTTCGTTAGCTTTTTTGTCTCTCTTTCTCTGTCTTGCTCTCTTTTCGTTCTAGTTTTTCTTCTATGGCCAAAGTATACATGTTTTTACAAAAGAAAAATTATAATAAAAAAAAGGTTTTTTTTTTTAATTCCTACTAGTAGAAGTTTTCATGTTCAAAAAAAATTATTATTTCGATGCAAGGTAAAGTTTTGGCATTTCAAATTCAAGCAGCCATAAAATATGTAAATGCCGTGTTTTTGTTTTCTTTTTTTTTTTTTGCATTTTAAGTACTCTGTTCTTTCAAATACAAGTAAAACTTGTTTATCAAACAAAAAGTTTTGATATTCAAGCACTATCAATAAAATATAATTATTATTTTGTTGGAATTTCTATCATTATATCATTTCTAGTTGATAGAAAATATTAATTCCTTATAAAAGAAAAAACAAATTCACATGCTGTTTTCACAACACAAGTAAGTTATTGAACTTGCTGTAAAATTTATATGCAAAGCACTCAGTTTGTTTTTAAAATTTAAGCAAGAAACTAATTAAATTTATTTCGTTATGAAAGTACCATTTTCACATATGAAAAATGATGAATGTTTTAAATAATTATTAATTATACGTAGGGTCTGCAAAAAAAAAAAAAAAACTAAAAAATGTACTTGTTTAATTAAACAAAACAAGAAAAAGCCCTGTATTCCCTTTACATGGGCCCTATGTTCAATTATGGACCGATTCTCAAACAAAAATTTAAATGTGATGTTCAGGGGTGTTCTGGAAATCGAAAACGCAAAACGGAAGAATTTTAAACGTCGTTTTTTAATAAGAATTCTGTAACAAAAGAATTTTATGAGAAATATTACTATTATTTTGAGAGAATAATTATTATTTTGTGAGAAATATTACAAATATTTCTCTATTAACCCTCTAATGAATAAGAGTGCCTCAAGGCATGCTTTACAAAATTTCTACTGACGCCCAATATATAACTAATTTTTATTAATTTCCATTTTTTTACAATTGCTTAAAGATCTAGAAAAATATTTGTAGAAGCTTTGAAAGCTCTTAAAAGCTGTAAAAGCATTGTAAACCATCTCAAACACAATGCTTTTGTTCAAAGTGCAAACTTCATTAATGATGCTCAAATAATAAAATTGTTTTTTTTAATTATCATAAACAAAACCAAATATTTTTAATTTGATTCATTACTTTCTATTTTCAATACAAACTAACAAACAGAATTCTCAAAAATTAAATGTGTTTTTAATACTAGGTACCCAATGGTACCTCAAGGTACTCCTAGATGTTTTCTTACCTGGAACGTAAACGACTCATCGTACGGGCTTAAAAATATTTTTTTTTGAATTCAGGCGCCCAAAAATACCCTTAAAAAATTGTTTTCATAATAAATTCCCATTTATTCTAAAACTTGGCATTAGAGGGTTAAACAGAATTTTATAGCAAAAATTAAAAAAATTACACTAAAAGTGTATTAAAAACAACATCCAAATTCTTTTCGATTTCCAGAACACCCCTGATTATTTCCAGTCTTGTTAAACTTCATTGGACCTATTTTTAATAAAATAACATCGTTCGTTTTAGCTTAAGGCGTATTAAAGTTATTGTTTTGAGATATTTTTATTCGGCCTCTGAAAAATTATGAACCGTCCATCACAAACCTCAGTACGGTGATTTCTTATATTAGTAAACTATATTGGATCACATTTTAATACAATTTGTTAGCGCTTAATGCCTTTTAAAGTATTTTTCGGAAAGCTAATTTATATGGGGCCTATATTTAGCCTTCTAAAGCTTAAATGTATTAAAGTTTTACCGAAATATTTCTCCAACAACTTCACCACATTTATGTTACGGTTTAAGGCGTAGCCTTCATTTTGGTCCGAAATTCACGAAATCCGGTGGAATAATTTATAATCTTATTAAATTATCTTGGACCACATTTCATCACTAAAGCATTATTTGTTTTGTCTTAATGCGCACTTAGGTGTTTTCGATTGACGGAGAGTATAGGTAACGAGTGAATCATTAGGTATATGAGATTTACACCACCGTGAACAAAAATAGCGCTGGCTGGGACACATCGGAAGAATGAACGCGAATACTCTAGAATGTACGACATTCGACAACCTATATGAAGAAAAGCATAAACGTTGATGACCTAAAAATATCTGTTGAATCAAAGTGGACACAACGTACAAAGATTTAAGCGCACGGAGAACATTTTTTAGGCAGGCCGAAACCAACAACAGGTCACCGTCCCATCAAAGTTAGTAATTAAGTTTATGTTGACAAGCCCATATATATTTTACAGTTTTTTAACTAGATGCTTACTGCGAAAATCCGGGTACCGGGTACCGCACAACAGAAGGGTTAAGTAAGTTTCTGCCTGTTCAATAATTTCTAAAGATAACGTTTGCATAGAAAATTTGTGTAAACACACTCAGTTCTAAAAATATTTTCCAAATAAAATTATATGCGAACGTTTCCGTTCGAAATTAAATTAAATAACATTATAAAACAATATTACTACATATGTACATTTTTTTGCACAACACAAAACGTTTGTTAAACTAATGCTTGGTTGGGTTTTGTTATTTTGGTTTTGATCACGAAGCTTGTCTTGATTGTAGCTGCCTGTCTTTACAAGTAGACACTTCACCACCAAAAACGCTTTCTGTTTTTTTTCTTCGCAAGCTGCCCTCGCAACTAATTTGGGCATTTTTCACACGTCAAGTCTTTTCACCACTGTATAATCTGTATTGGAGGGTATAAGACCTATGTACCAAATTTCATCAAACTATCTCCAAAACTACGACCAGTTTATATGGACCCGTTTATATGGATTCTGAGTGCTCCCCACTATTCTGGTATGGGTATAATGAGAAATTTTTCCATATAAAATTTTTCCCAATATGACACTCTTTGTAAAAAGTTGTAAGGGCCGATGTTGAATGTGAACCACACCTAAACGCCAAGTTTTTTTCCGAATTTTATTTGACATTTCTCTATTTCAGACTTACTCAATTTGAACCATGGAGAGATACACAATCCAACAACGTGTAAAAGTTATCCAGACTTATTATGAAAATGGATGATAAATTTCGAAGAAAATCATCTTCAGTGATGAGGCACATTTTCACCTCAGTGGATTTGTCGATAAGCAGAATTTCCGCATTTGGGCGAATAATAATCCAAGAGTGATTGTCGAAAAACCAATGCACCCACAAAGAGTGACTGTTTGGTGCGGTTTATGGGCTGGCGGCATCATCGGGCCGTATTTTTTCCAAAATGAGGCCGGTCAGGCAGTTACTGTGAATGGTGTTCGCTATCGTGAGATGATAACGAACTTTTTATGGCCCGAATTGGAAGATATGGATGTGGACGATATGTGGTTTCAGCAGGACGGTGCCACTTGCCACACAGCTAACGAAACAATGGCTCTTTTGCGCAACAAATTCAATGGCCGTGTTATCTCACTTAATGGCGATGTCAATTGGCCGCCAAGATCATGTGATTTGACACCGTTGGACTTTTTTCTTTGGGGTTATTTGAAAGAAAAGGTGTACGTCGATAAGCCAGCAACAATTCAAGAGCTAAAGGATGAGATAATTCGGCACATTAACGGCATAGAACCTCCATTATGCCTCAGGGTCATCGAAAATTTGGACCATCGGATGGAGGTGTGCCGCCCATTTGGCCGATATTTTGTTCCAGACATAATTGAGTAATACCAATATATCATAATAAAATAAAATTACAATAATTTCCTAAATAGTTTGTGTTTTATTCAAAATCAACATCGGCCCTTGAAATTTAACCACCCTTTATTTGTTAACATAAGCAATAACGTCGGCAGAATGACGTCACAGAAATGTTCTATGTATAATATTTTTTTCAGAGTGGAGTAAACGTATGTCTAAACACAAAACATTAATTTGTATGTAAACATATACTTACATTTTCTAGGCAACCATTTAATTTTTAATTATTTTTTTTTATTAATAACACTACGTGACAGTTTTTTGACCAAATGAATTTGACACCTAATCTTTATGTAAAATTTTCCGAACATTCCGATGAATCCGAACATGAAGTCAGAATTGTCAAATGATGTGACTGAGATGCAAATATCTTCAAAAATTTTAAACGGATTATGGATATCTTTCTTTTTAGTGAAAGGTTATAAAATTAATAACCATGCGTCGTTTGTGAAGATGAGTCAATAAATGGCAGAGTTTAAGTGGACAAAATTTCAAACTTTATTATAAACTTGGTGATTTATTGCAATTTTGCTTTTTTCAATTTATTTTTTTAACCAAACAATAATTTTTACAACATTAGCCTATTTCAATTCGAAATTTTTTTGCCCAATACGATCCAGATCGGTGCAAAAATGAAAAAGTTACAAAAGATTAATTGAATTAACCCACTTTTCGATTTGTATCAAATCGAAGAAAAACACAACAAATAAATATACAAAGCTAAATTTTTAGTAAAAATAAATATTAAAAATAGCTTAAAATTATTGAATTTCTATGTGGGTTAATTTAATAAGTCTTCTGAAGAAGCTTTGTCATTTTTGTACCAATCTCTGTCTTGTTGGGCGCAAAATTTTCATATTAAAATAATCTAATATCACATGCAATAAAACATTTAGATTTTTAAAACATTGGTTTAAAAAAAATAACTTGAAAAGAGCAAAATTGAACCAAATCATAACCTTTTCAATAAAGCTTGAACTGTTGTCCCCTGTGACTCTGTCATTTCTTTACTAGCAATCCATCGTTATTTTAGAAATTTTATAACCTTTCACTAAAAAGAAAGAAAAACATAATCCGCTTAAAATTTTTGAAGATGTTTGCATTTCAGTTAAATCACTTTTTAAAAACACAAATAACGGTTATTTTGGAATATCTCAAAAACTGTTCTACTTTTGACAATTCTGACTTCATATTCGGATTCAGCGAAAAAATTTTATTCATTTGCTTTTATATGTAATTTGTAAATTTCATGTGCAATTTGTAAATTTTGCATTTCAATTTTATACGTTTTTTGTTTAATATGTCGTTACCTTAATATAAAAAGGCCCCAACTCATTATTTTTGGAAATCCGTTTTTTTATTGATTCTTGTAGAATGGTTGCTAATACACATTCTATTCAAATTTCAAGCAAATTAGATTAAAAATAAAGAAGTTATTAGCAGAACACAAAAAGCCCTAACTCATACACACAATTTTTCTAAAGAAAAAAAGCCCTAACTCATACACACAATTTTTCGAATCTGTATTTCAATCTGAATTCCTCGTTTAATTTTAATAAAGATGTTTTTTGACAAGGTTTGTGTAGCTATATTATTTCAGCTTTTATTCAGTTTTTTCCTTCTCCTGTAAAAAGTGTTTTTGATGAGTTGGGGCCTTTTTATATTAAGGTAACGATGTTTCCTTTTTTATAACTGATAATTGATTTTGACAGCTTGTGTTAAAAGATAATGGCTCAGCAATTAATTATAATATTTGTTGCTGAAGTTGTGTTCAAATAAATATTTATGCAGTCCACACGTTAATATCTAGTGTTGGCAGTAGAATTTGATAGTTGCTACGGCAATAATTGCCAAACAAATTGCTTGTCTGGACCAGAAGTGGGCACAACTAAAACTGTGCTTGTATTGATGTTTAAGGCTAGATTACACTATTATACATTGTATTAATACATGTCAAAAACTCAAGTAATATGACAAAGTGTGATAGTGTGAATGCAATGTGTCACGAAAATAAAAAGTATTATGAAAAAAGTTTGACATCCCATACGACTTCATAGTTTTTTGAAAAATTTCTAAACAATAATACTTTTCATTGGATCAGAGTTGCATTTTATTTCATGTGTGAGTGTTTTGTACTTTGTGGGATGGTGTGAACACAAACTGTCATGTTAAATTAGATTTTTTGACAGTCGCAACAAAACTCATTAGATTTCTGTCCCACAATGTATTATGGAATACTTAAGGCTTGTGAGATACTGAAAACTAGCCTTTATTAGTATCAGTGAGATGGCAGAAGTACCCACCAAACACAAAGCCAAGCGTTTGAAATGTAATGGTGCATTATATTTCCTTTTTTAATATTTTACGCATTTGAAGTAATATAAAACATTTTTTTAATAGTTCAAATTGTAGAGATTTACTGTTCACAGAAAAAAGTAAACGCATTATTTACAGTCAAATATTTTGCGCATAACATCATTTATTGAAAATGAAACACGTGTGTTTGCTGGGTAAATCCTCTTGAAAAAAAATATAATAAAATATGTAAGCCTCCGCTTCATGTGCATTCGACGCTGTCTCATCGAAAACAAAATTAAAGAGGCTAAAGGCCATGTCAGATAAAACTTTTGCTTCGCGTTGCGTAAGAGATTCGCTTTGACATCTAAGATGAAATATTCACACATATACGAAACATGTCACATAAAGAACTTTTAGCACAAAGCGAAGCGAAAAGTTAGGCAACTCTCATCTTTTTGCGCGCTTTGAAATCTTCTAGTATATTTTTTTTATTTATTTTCTTTTTAACACACAATGTGTGAGTGTTGTCAAAGTTTTTATTGTGACATACACCTTTTGCGTTACGCTTTTCTGTCAAAGTTAGATGTGTCACGCAAAGCGATGAAGTTTTATCTGACATGGCCTTAAGAATACATGTGAAATCTCTCAGCACAATTGTGCTATGGAGCGCCCACCATTAGTCTAGACTTAGGTTTAAGTTAGTTGCATTTGAAAAATGTTTTTATTTTTTACAAACTTAAAATTTCTTAAATAAATTTTATGACACTAATTTCTTCTGTTGTTAATTCTATTAAAGCCAACAGAGTAGCATTTTAGGATATAATTAAAATTTCACATTAATATTTTTTTTCAGAATTTGTAGAGTAAAGCTTTGTTCACAATCAAAGAAACATTTTCACTTGGTGTTCATAATAGAGCAACAATTTCTTTTGCAACCACACACATTTTGCATTAAGAAACCGTTTGCAAATTTTAGCCACAACAATATTATGCATTTATTATTATTTTTTACAACATTATGTTAAAATTTTCATTCAAAACTTAATAAAATTATTTTAAACTTCGGAAACTATTTCATATAAATTGTTGCTGAAGTTCTAGTTGAGTCAACTTTTTAAAAAAACTTTAGTTACATTTTTGTTTATAGAATGAAAGGAAAATAAATGAAATACTTTGGGAAGAAATAAGATAGAAGAAAAAACGAAAGTGTTGCTCTAATTGTGAACAAAGCTTGAAAATTCAACAATCTATAGTTTAAAAAATTGATAAATGCAGCCATCATTAAATTAAATAAATTAAAAATTGTTCCAATTTAAAAAATTTTATTTTAGAAAAAAAATGTTTCCACATTCTTTACGATTTTGTGCAACTGTGTTTAGTAGTGAAAAAAATGTTAGGGTTCAATACATTTAAAAAAAAAAATCCTTCTAAGGGCTAGTTAGTGTATCACTGTCAAAAATTTAACATTACAGTTTGTGTTCACACATGAACATGAACAGATCAAATGAAAAGTATAACCCCCGTATTAATAAACGATTATTTAATTTAACAAACGTTTATTAAGCACAATTTTGATAGTAAATTTGTTCTTTAAACCTTTATTAAATTTAAAAAATTTTTATGAATACAGGCATAAGTGTTTTGAAAAATTAAAAAAAAAACGATAAAGTCGTTTGGGGTCTTCAATTTTTTTGTAATACGTTTTCATGACACATTGCTCTCACACAATCACACTTCCACATATTACTTGAGTTTTTGACATGTATTAATAGAAACTATAAAAGTGTAAACTAGCCTTTAAACAAACTTGAGTGAGGCCCTTTTGACATCTGAGAAGGGTTCCTGTAGAAAAGTCGACATACTAGTCGTATACTATAATTTGAAATGTAATTGCGTCATAACCAAAACGAAGTTTAAATTTAATTGTCAAATAAACACTCACTTTTTTTAATATGTATGTATATGGAAATGAGAACCTAAATTTATTTCCTTAGTTTTATAGTAATCTTTCAATTTTATAAGATTGTTGTTGCTGTTGTTGTTGCGTCTTTTCTTACTTTTTCATAATAAATATCCAACACATATTTTGTGGATATAATTTCTTAAAGAAATAAAGAAAAAACATTATCATATTACATGATGTTGTCAGTGTTTTAAATTGTTAAAATTTCTTTCAAAAGACAAATCTGTTTTTCTATTTTGTTGTATATCCTGACTTGCTTTTTAAAAGAATAAGCCATATCAGTTTATATATCTTTAAGCAGTATGGTTTTCAGTGACAGTGATAAATTATTATTACGTTACATCAAAAACAAACAAAAGGAGTAAACAACAAGCAAGAAGACTAGATCCAGCTATGTCGAATCTTTTATACCCTACACCATAAATTAGAATTTTTTTTAGCAGTGGACTTTATATGGGATATGTAATAAATAACACAAAACAAAAAAATTCAGCTGTTTTGAATTTTCTGAAAAAAGCTGATCCTTATGCATTTTTATTTGCCGGTGAAGATGGCGTCATTAGTTTTTCCCTACCAGCTCTAGTTTTTAAGATTAAGGGACGTATATTATATGCATAATTTATACCTTTTTTTGTATAATTCGCTTAGTATTTCGCGAACGGTACTCCATACCTTAAAATACTTTCTGGAAAAATCTTTTTCAGTTAAGTAGAGTCTCACTATAGAGCATATCAGGATATCTTACTTTTATTGCAAGGATAATAAAATTCTCGTGTTTTTGTTTTTATGTAATTTTTTATGTAAATGTTTTAAAATCAAGATAACTGATTCTTGTGTATTTTTGTCCGCTTGTAAGTTGCTGTCAACCAACTCTTAAATTTAAAAAAAAAACTTAAAATTTTCCTTTTTTAGCTCCCTTCAAAATAAATTGGTTTTTATGTAAAATTTATCATTAATAATATAATGCCTACGAAGAAAAGACGTTGTGCAAATAATCCAGACAGTTTCTATGTTGTTTGTGGAGATTATATCCTAGATAATTCTGTACGTATTTTCAGTGACTATGAAAAATAAATTTTGTTAAAATATTTTAGTTTTATGTGTAGAAAAATATTATTGATACTATTCAAAACATGTAGAGAACTAGATAAAATGTGAAATTGTTTCTAAATATCACGGGACCCTTTTAGTGCATTTAAAGTTTTTATTTTTCTAAAAATAGTTCGTTGGAATGTCTTGTTTGTGCATACATTGCAAAATGAGGCCAAAAATGGAATTTTTGAAAAACAAGTTAGATATCGTGATATACTCGTAAATCTGACTCTCTTTAAATCAAAGCGATTTTTGTGTAGATTAATAATCAAGAAAATATTTTAAGGTTTGTAGAGTCGTTAGTGAAATACTAATGTTATTTTCTTCTCTACACAAAAAATACCACGTTCTGAAAAGGTGCATGTATAAAATATCTTTGCAACCCACTATTGCTATTTATTATTTAAAGCCCTTTACGTTTCTTTTGAATAAATGAATTGATTTGAAACACTTGCATCATCTCCTCAAATACCATTAAGATTTTATAGCTAAAACAATTTGAACTTAAGCGCCAACCATCATACAAATTTTAAGGAAATATAATAAAAAAAAAATATTCTCCTGTAAAATTTAATTTTTGTCACTTAATCTTTTTTGCGGTAAGGCCTCGATTTGCCGAGAACTAAACACCCCAGAGGAAACTCAGAAGACCTTCCTTAAGTTAACAAAAATATTCTTCTCTTCTCCAAGAGCAACATGCAATGGTTGAAAAAGCCATGCTTTTATAAGTGTTAAACATATTTTTGCTATAATTAACCATAACATGCTCAGAGGCAACCATAATATGGATGTGGCTCACTGATGGAGGACACATTTAACCGTTAAATGGTTCCCGGTAACAATAATATGGATATATTTACCACAGAATGTTAAAAAACGTTCGTTAAAAATAATTTTGTTGGAGATGACCATAATCAAAAATATTTTTTTTTCTCTCGTTGTACTCTACGAATGTAATTTTTATATGGGAGTGGGTTCTATATTAGATCTATATTTAATTAGGCACCGATTATCATGATGGCAATTTCTTATCTGCTGCCAACGATTTTATGTTAATTTGTTGTTATTTTGTTCTTAGAAAATAAATTTGTAACGGCGACTTCACTGAATATTTCTTGGTGTTGCACACGGAATTCCAAACTGTATATACCCTCATTTAGTACTTGTGGTGTTGGAGTTAAGAGTAAAAAGTTTTTAACTAAGAAAATAGGAAAGAAGTATTATAATTTAAAAGACTTGGATTATTCATTTTTCAACCGGAAATAAATTTCAATAAAAATGTTTATATTTCTTAATTAAAATAACTTTAAATGTACGATATTTTCTAGGCCGTCACTTCTCATATATTAAGTCAATCCCAAAAACATAGATCATGTAATAAAGTTCACACAATAAACCAATTTGATCAGTATTCAGATGCCAGAAATGTTTTGACTATGTGAAATAGTTTATTTTAAGCCGTCACTATTGTGCCAAAAACCACGTTTCAAAAAAAAATTAAATTATAATTACGAAAACCTCCAAATTGAGTAATACAACCATTCATTTTTTGATAGACGTATATGTAAAGTCACGTACGACTACAAAATTTTCATTTGTTTTGGAATCCAAGTTGTTTTGCTGCACATATGTAAAACTTTTTTTTTAATAAGAGCTCTATAGTATTCATCAGCAAACATATGAACATGTTAATTCTCTTATACAAAATACATACACGGTTATAAAACAAGAACTTTTTTTCCCCAGCCGAAGAATGCATAGCCAAATAAAATCACGCGAACACGTTACAAGGAAACCCATGCACCTCAGCATACTTTTCATAATTTTAAGCTTACAGAAAATAAAAATGCATTATTATATTGTTATGTTACTAACTTTTTAATAAAGATTTGGTTTATTCTCTTTAACATAAATCTTTGAGTTGTTTTAATTGCAAATCAAAATAAGGTAAACACAACCTTTAAGGCTGGTTCACCCACAAGTTTCTGAAACATTTTTGGTTCGGAGAAATTTATTGTTTACTGAGAGTTTTCTACACCATGGTTCACCCATTTCAGAAACTTGGTTCGTAAAAACAGTGCTGCCATATATAATTGAAAATGACGTAAATACATATGTGCATAAATTTTAGAAAACTAATTATATTTGTGTCAAAATAAAGAAATAAAAAAATTAATATTTATAACAAAAAAAAAAAAAAAAAACAGCATTTGTGGTGAATTATTTGGTAAGAATAAAAACATATTTTTCTGCGATGGATATATTATTTTGTTTGATATGATTGTTCTTATAAGAGCTGTTGCTCAAATCATACAAACATTTCCTTCCTGGCTTTTTTATTTCATAAATTTAATTTAAGACAACATCTTCTGACAACTCCATCTTAAATTTGTATCTAAAGGACAAAGAAAATTTAGAAGTTATAAACTAAATTGCTTTAATATTACAACTTACCTAATATAATATTTTTCAATTTTAAATTGTTTTTCCAAGTTTTTTATTTTTGCCGCCAATACCTCTTTTTCTTTATATGTTTATTTCTTTTTTGCTTTTTGTTTACATTTTTTAGTTTACCATACTGAATTTTTAATACAAATTCCAAACAATATGGCATGTCTCTTGTACAAATTTCACATGGCGTGGCAACCTTTTCTAAAATGGTTCGGACCAAATTTAAAATTAATTTAATTCACACTGAGAGTCGTTCGCACAAAATAATTTCTCTTGCTCTCTGAGAGAAACGTCAAACTACATATAAAAAAAATTTTGTGCGAACCAAAAATGTTTCAGAAACTTGTGGGTGAACCAGCCTTTAATGAAAGCTTCGTTTACGGTGCAGCAACATTTTCGCTTGGCGTTCACAATAAAGCAACAATTTTTTCGCAACCACACACATTTTCAATTAAGAAAACGTTTGGAAATTTTGCCCACAACAATATTAAGTATTTATTATAATATTTTTTAAACATTTTGTTAATATTCTCATTAAAAATTAAATTAAATTAATATAAACGTTATTAACAATGTCATACAAATTATTTCTGAAGTAAAATTGGACTCGGTTTTTCAAAACAAAAAAACTTTAGTTACGTTTTTGTTTGAAAAATTAAAGAAAAATATATGAAATACTTTCGTTAAAGACGTTTTGCAAAAAAGTTCGAAAATTGGCTATTTGAATTATTCCAACGATAGAAATTTTTATTTATGCAAAAAAAAACTAACAGCCATATTCATAAAAAGTTCTTATTTTAAGCTTATAGTATGTAATAAATATTAAACGCTTTTTGTCTTATAAACCTCTTATAAAAATTTGTATTCATAAACATTTAACTGTTTGCGGCGATTTTCTGTTTAAGTATGGCAACTTTCTTTAAATTTTGTTGCCATTTTATTGTTAGTGATGCACGAAACTTCTATGCGGTGTAGTGTACATAAGAATTGGCACACCAAAACCTATAATAGCGACCACCCATGCATGCATTCTTATGTAAGTGATCCCACAATAATCGAAGTTTGATTTGGAATCATTGCCTTGCATTTTTTTGCTAACGTAATGAATTTCAAATCAAACAATGTGGTTGACTAATAATTGTGTCAACTGTTTTGTTTTGCAATAATGAGTAAGGAGCTTGCATATAATTAAGCCCCTCCTTTTACATACTGCATAAGACTGCATGAGAAAAAATGTGACGTAGATATGTAAGTAGTAATTATAGATTGTGAACTAATAAGTAGAATAAGAGAATAAATGATTGAGTGAATTCAAGAGTCACTCAATCACTGTAACCATAAAATTTTAGATATAAGAAGTGAAAATGAAAAATAAAAATTCAATTATAATCCAAGAATCAAAGGTCTCGCTTATGTTTTATTATACAATAGAACACCACATGGCGATCCTGCCCTGATCCTTAGTATAATTTAAACATAGCGAAAGGAATACAAAGCAAAACTGCTTATCCTTGCAAAAAAAAAAATTATATTAAGGAAATAAATCCTCGACACACATAGCTTAAGCTTAGTCGAAGATCTATAGGACTTTGACACAAAAAAAAAAAGGAAAAATTTATTTAAAATTTTTTTTTATGACCGAGACGTGGGAGGAAATCCTAGAAGGACTAAAGGAAGCCGAAGAACGTTGGGCTCGTCTACTGAAGGAAGGGCGCAAAGAAGAAAGACCGGCCATCCTAGAAAGAGGCCCAAAGCCAAAGCCAATTAAGAGGAAGGAGCCAACAATAGAAGCCCGGTATGAAATATATCCCTTACCGAATACGAAAAAGTCAAGGGGAGGAAGAGTGAATAAAAAGAAGATACAACTAAAAGTATTAGAACACCAAAGAACCTATGAGAAAGGAGAACAACTAATAAAGATAGAAGAAGAAATTAAAGAAATTAAGAAAATAATAAAAATTGTAAAAAAGACAAGAACAAACAAAAAGAAAAATTTAAAAGATTATGACACAAACACTAATACAAATCATACTATGTGAATTAATTTTCCTATTATTCTTTAAGACAGTGATGCTAATTCTAAAACAATAATATAATCAAACAAAATACGTTGCCTAAATGGATAGGAGCATTTTTGAGTAATCATAATGAAGAAATTTGGAATTACAATATGTACATTAGTATTAGTTATTACACTTATAGGCTTATGGATTAAGATCAGTATTACCAATTTATTAGAAGAAATACAAAAGTTAAACAAACGTCAACTTATTAACGACTGACCTAAGGCAACATTTAACCTACATAAAAAAAAAAAAAAAAAAAAAATTTTTTTTAAAAAAAAAAAAGAACGATATTTTATTTTGCTCAAGTTTCAAAATTATCACGCTAGCTACAAAAAAAAAAAAAAAAAAAAAAAAACAATGAAAAATAACAACAATGTTTATTAAGAATATTAAGTTACAGTAAGCAAATTATTATTAAGTGCAAAGAACTTTAAATTAAGTAAACGAAAATTTGTCACATTGAACAAATAAATATACCTACATACAAATAAAGAAACAAAATGTAAAAATGAAAAATAATTTTAAATCAAGTAAACAAAAAAAAAAAAAAATTTTTTTTTGTCACAAAAAAAAAAAAAAAAAAAAAAATTTCTGCAATCTTTGTATAAACAAAAATTCCATAAATTTTTCTAAAGGGTGAGGGTGTAGTGTACATAAGAATTGGCACACCAAAACCTATAATAGCGACCACCCATGCATGCATTCTTATGTAAGTGATCCCACAATAATCGAAGTTTGATTTGGAATCATTGCCTTGCATTTTTTTTGCTAACGTAATGAATTTCAAATCAAACAATGTGGTTGACTAATAATTGTGTCAACTGTTTTGTTTTGCAATAATGAGTAAGGAGCTTGCATATAATTAAGCCCCTCCTTTTACATACTGCATAAGACTGCATGAGAAAAAATGTGACGTAGATATGTAAGTAGTAATTATAGATTGTAAACTAATAAGTAGAATAAGAGAATAAATGATTGAGTGAATTCAAGAGTCACTCAATCACTGTAACCATAAAATTTTAGATATAAGAAGTGAAAATGAAAAATAAAAATTCAATTATAATCCAAGAATCAAAGGTCTCGCTTATGTTTTATTATACAATAGAACACCACAGCGGTTTGCATGATATTCTATATTTAAATTTTTTTTATAATTTTTTTTAATTGTACCCCTTCAAAATTATTCTTATCAAATAAAACTACATATTATTTTAGTTTCTGAACAAAATGTTTCCGAAAAGTATCATAAAAAGATTTGTTTGAACCTTTTTTAAATATACGATAAGAAAGTATTCGAATACTTTCTTTGCTTATTTTTTTTTTTTATATTTTTGAACAATAATTTGTTGTTTTCAAACAAAAGAAAAACAACTAGTTGCAATAATTTAATAAATAATTAAAGAGAATATCTGCATTTGCCCCTGAACATATTCATTTAAATGCTATAAATTTGTTTAAAATAATTATCAATATAACTTTAAATTGGCTGTTTAAAATAAAAAAAAAAAATTAGTAAAATGTATTTAACATGTCCGTTGTAA
The DNA here is from genome assembly GCA_963931875.1 of Pollenia griseotomentosa. Classification (NCBI taxonomy): domain Eukaryota; kingdom Metazoa; phylum Arthropoda; class Insecta; order Diptera; family Polleniidae; genus Pollenia; species Pollenia griseotomentosa. Next base: position 231,037,274 of record OZ007560.1, read on the forward strand.
TAAATATAACATTTTTGTCATTATTTTTCAACATATTTCACAAAAATAATATCATAAAATGCAAACACCTTTAAAAATGTCATTTTATTTTTGGCTTAAAGAAGGGCAAATCCAACAATAAATTTTCTTACTTTATGAATGGTTTATTAAAGATTCAATAGACTATTTTTCGTTTATGAATACAACTTTAGCAATTTTTGCTTAAAAACGGCCAATTAATCATCAATAAGTTTTTATGAATACGGCTGTTATTCTTTAATATTATTCAATGAAAATTTACAATAGCTTAACTTTTTTTTTGAAATTTTAAAAAGAATCCCACAACTCGAAGGAAACTTTCAAAAAGCTCCAAAAATTAGTTTCTTTGCTTTTTGGAAATATTTTCTCTACTAAGTACGGGTGTCAACATTCCCATTACGGTAATACAAAAAGTGCTTAAAATTTTTAATCAATGTAAGTCTCTTTCGAAAGAGCCTTAAGACCGTCCGTTCTTAATAAAATTTTCGATCCTCTTTGCAAAGCAATATTATAGATGAAGTAAGCTTTCAAAAAAAAAAAAAAAAAAAAAACAAATAATGTTTACGTTACATCAATTTTTTTTTTTTTATAAATAAAAAATAATGAAAATACTTTTAGTTAAAATACGGCAAAAAACTAACTTTTTCAGAATATTTAATTTATATGCATATATATAAATTTTTTAACTTCAAATAATTTTATTTTGTAAAAAGGACCTTTAATTATAAAAAAAAATAATATTTAAACAGCATCTTACTCGCTTATTTATATACACTGAGCAAGTGGTCGAAATTTGATTATAATTCTTTATACAAATATGATAAAACACACATATAAGTTTAAATGACCATACATGTTTCGATCATATGTTTTTTTCGTCTAAGTGGATCGATTTGGCTAGGGACCACGTTCAATATGTTATCTTCCACTTAAGGCCGTGCATGTTTAATTTGATTTTGTAAGTTCAATAATATAAAAGAGTGAGAAAGTACCAATTAAAAAACAAAAAAGTACCAAAAAGTGTTCGTTTATAGTTTCTAAATCACTCTGAACTCAGATTTCAGTATTAATAAAATTTTAAAAAGTACCAGTTTGAGAAGGAAAAAGTACCAAAAAAAATCCCTCTTACAGATTTCCATTCACTCAGGACCTTGCATGTTTTACTTAATGTTTCTAGTTCCCATATTAACGAAAATAAAAAAATACCAGTTAAAGAACGAAAGAGTACCAAAAGGCTCCCCCTTACAGATTCTTATTTGGTTGACAATTAAAGGAGGAAAGAGTGCTTTACTGTTTTGTCTTTATATGTAAGATGAAAACTTTGTGCTTGCGTAGTATATCGAAGCGTATATTTGTGGCACTACTGGACCGAATTTTTATGAAAAGTCAACAAAGCGACACAAAAAGACCCTGATTTTTTAGATCCGAAGTTTCGGTACATTGATTTTGCATTTACAAAGGTTTAAAATCACCAGGGCACACACTGGTACCCGGTTGAGTATTCTAGGGTTAAACAAAATAAAGCAAAGTTTTTATGAGAACAATTTTTAATACTTGGGAATATCAGACAACCATCCACGTTTTTTGAGTCAAAGCCTGCAATCGACTTGATTGGCTTTTTGAATTTATCCGAACGGAAAATTTGGTTTATAATCAAAAAACATGTCACACATCTGGTCATCTTCGATATACCCAATTATTGAGGACGTAAAGAATTTGACATATTTGGATCTTATTTAACACTGCGGCTTACTGCTACGATGTTTTCACTTAAACCAGCGTTAGTTTTGGCGCATAATATAGCGAGCCGATCAACTCAAGCTCATTGACCAAATTACTGTCTTAGAAGAACGATTATGTTTATCGAACATATTACAAATTTCACTAAAGGTGTAGCCTCTAAAGATTCACCATTTTTGGGAATACAAAGTTTTTAATCAACAAGATTTTGTTTGTTGTGCTTAATTCCCTTAATTTATTCTTATTTATTGTTGATGGGATAAACTATTCCCATGCGCATTTCACTGGTTGCTTAGGCCAGACCATCAGAACCTTCAGCCAAAGATTTTAGAAAACCTAACTTTTTTATATTATAGTGAGATTTTCAATAAAAATTTAATTCATTGTATTAACTCCAGAAGTATCTACTTCGAAATCTAAACAAGTATAATAATAAAACAGTCATGTTATGCCAATAAGCCCTTATTCAAAACAAACTTCTTGTTGAAAGCCCCGTTATCTTAATAATTAACTTTTTTCCCCTACCATCTGTCTGATTATGTAAAGACTTAGGCCATTTTAGACAAAGTCGTTTAAACATTTAATCTATGATAAACGAATTCTTATAACTAAGTTTAACCACATTCCATACGATACTTTATCTTTAATCCAACAAGCTATTTCCCTTATATGAACATGAATATATTTACATATATAGATGTATGTTGGTGTACAGAACTTGCAAAAAAGGCACAGAATATTCATATAAAGTAGTTTACAGAAGCGGAATTTAAAATAATGTATGCAGTACACATTTTTTTTTTATTTCAGTTGACACAGATTATTTGCCTAAAGAAGTAACAGACAGTTAAGAAAACTTTTTTTTTGGAATATAAAAGAAGAAAAGAATAAATTGCGCCCAACCAGAAATTGTGTGATTGTGGCACCGTTAAAAACGAATCGAAGTGTAAAATTGGGACATCAACTGAGTTTGTTTTTTAAGCGTGATGACATTTTAGTTGGAAGTATAGCATTTTTTTTGTCTTATCTAAGAACACAGAATATTAAATTGGAAGCTTAAAAGAAAAATACTAAAAAAATGAAAGAATTAAAAATATGGGATAACCAATTTAGCAGTTTGCAAATGTTCGATATAAAAGAAACAAGAGCAAAAAAACTTTATATATAATATTGATTTTTCTTTTTTATTCACTCACAATTAAACTATTAAATTTAAATTAAACTATTAAATTTTTCTGCTTATGCATTCTAGAAGAATGCTTAACCGTCTACTCGTAAAACCACGAGTGACTTTTAGCGTTTGCAGCAATGAAGCGGAAATTTTGGACCTAGAAACAAAAGACTTTTGTATAGTATATTGATCATATACGAAATTATATCAAGTGGTTTCAGTACAGTAAACTTTCAAAGATTATACTGGAGTACCCATATTTCCAAAAAGTGCAAAAGAGAAGCTTTTTAAAGATTTCTTTAAAAAAAAACATGATTAACAGAAAAATGTACTTTGGACTCCAAGAATAGTTCCTGACAAAATATATAAAAAACAGAAGTGGGAAAAACATGTAAATCTAAAAAAGATAATCATAAAAAAAAAATAAAATCGATCCACCAAAGTAAATACCATTTGGTTTAAAGATTGATGTTTGGCTATTGATTACCAGCCGTCGTCAATGGCGGTGAGTGTTAAACGGCAAAGATTCCTGAAGAGATATTGTGGTTATTATCTAAAAATATCAAATCCACCTGTCCGTGAACGTGGGCTCATTTCCCCTGTCAGTCAATATGCAAAAACTATCAATAAATTTTAATTAGTTTCATGTTGTAAAATTTCTTTCTTCATAAAAATAATTTAATGAAAATTAAAATTTTACCAACCAAAACCATAAACAGTTCAATAATATAACTTCAATATTAATTACACTGTGCATGAAATTGACACTTTTTTTCGTGACAAGCCGGGCACATGGCGTTTTAATATAATTCGGGGACGCTGAATCCAGTGGTGCCCGCGGTTTTTTCAGATTGGCTCTGGTTTTCGAGATATACCGTTATTTCGAAAATGGAGGAGGTTGCACAACATATATTCGCGTAACTCAAAAACGGTTTAGTTTATTGAAATTACTAAAAAACCGAAATTCCGCAATAAAATTTCATTTCAGAAAAGTAAAACTCTTTTTCTAATATGAGTAGTCGTTATTGAAACATAATTTTTTTTTTGAAAAAAAAAATTAATTTTTTTATCAAAATTTCGAAATTTTTGTTTTTTAAAAATTCATAAAAAATTTAAAAACGCAGCTAGGGTTCTAATTTTTTGCAGACTTATAAAAAACGAAGCTACAAACAAAACAAGCCATAAATGATTAAAATCTGTTTGCAACTTTTGATTTTATTCACAAAAGTCGACAAATTTTAATTAATTTAAGAATTTCATAAAACGCAATATTTGTATGGGAGCCCCCTAAGGGATGGTGATAAAGGGAAAGTATAATTTGAGAAAATGTTAAGAACAAAAAACTAATGGAGGCCAGTCATACATTTTATCCCACTAGGAGTGACTCCTAGGCAGTTGTGGAACCTTTTCTTCAATATATATGAAGAATATAATTTATATGGAGCATTTCACAGGATTTTTTTTAATTTTTAAATTCTTTATTCAAAATTATGTACATATATATGAAGAATGTGCCAATGCAGAAAATTTATTTTCAATGACATTTTGACGTACAATTTTTTTAATGAGGTTTTTGTGCCATTTACAATACAAAACAAAAAAACAAATATTCAAATGTATGCTATTCCAAAGAAATATGCATTTTATTACCACACTTTCACTTTGCGGTAGGAATTTTGGAAAATCCACAGTTACCGATTAAAAAATTCTTAGAATTAAGAAATAAAGTCATAAATGCTTACATCCTTGTATTTTAATGTGCTTACAAAACCACACAAAACGGTATTTTATTGTGCAGTCGAAACCGCACTAATCGGTCTTGTAAAAAACTTAAATAACATATTCTATTGTTATACCTGGAACAGGTAGAAAAATTAATCGGTCTGGCTTTGGTTTTTTTTACAAAACATGGTCATGAAGGTCTCGACAGGTACTTTGATTAAAACAATTACAGTATAAATAAGAGTTCCTCAACCCCTTCACTGTCATATGGAAAGTGCTTGCGAAAGTGATTAGTGAAGTTTTAAGCCTTTGACAGTCTTGTATCTAATCAGTTATATTGAAATATCTAAGATGGAGGCGTGTAAAAAGTTTAATTACTTTTGTTATGTGTGTGGAAAATATAAAAATATGCCAAGTCGCCGTAAAATCAGTAATGAAACAAGTATCTTGTATGAATCATATTTTTCTCTAAGTGTTATATATGGTAAGAGTTGGACACCATCAATAGTGTGTACACACTGCATTTACCAATTAAACAAGTGGCGAAAAAATGGAGACGCCATGCCATTTGGTGTTCCAATGATTTGGAGAGATCCCATAGTTCATGCTGAAGATGAGTGTTATGCGTGCATAAATTATACAGCGGGTATGAACAGAAGAAAAATGACTTATATATCTTATACTGCAACAACATATGCTCGATTACCGCTGCCAAATTCTGATGAAATTCCTGTTCCGGATAGCCAAATACCAACAGAACATATTCCCTCAATAATTCATTCTGTTGAAGCGGGTGGGCCAGCTACTTCAATGTATGAACCGTCATGCATCACGGTTCCATGCAGTCACAATGAAATCACGCAAGATCGTCTGGATATAATGGTACGGCGTCTTAAATTATCTCAAAGACAGAGCATTCTTTTAACAAAAGAGCTAAAACGAGCTAATATTTTAGCACCAGGTGTACAAATATACGGGGCTATCAATCGCCATAGACGATTTACGACTTTTTTTTAAATCAATTGAGAATAATTCTATCGCGTATTGTACTGACATCCGTGGCTTGGTTTTAACAATGCAAAATGAATATAATCCTGGAGATTGGCGCTTATTCATTGATTCTTCCAAAAGCAGCTTAAAAGCAGTTTTGCTACATGCCACTAATTTAAAAAGTCCTATTCCGATAGCACTAAGCACAAATACTAAAGAGACATACGCATCAATGAAAAAAATAATACAGTTAATTAAATATGAAGAACACAAGTGGAAAATATGCGCAGATTTAAAAGTGGTAACTCTTTTAAGAGGTATGCAATTGGGCTATACTAAAAATATGTGCTTCATGTGCTTATGGAATAAGCGTTTCGATGGCGACCAGTACAATACACGGAATTGGGCTTTACGTGAGGAAAGCAGATTGAAAAGAAATAATGTTATTGAATTACCACTTGTGCCGATGGAAAAGATTTTGCTTCCTCCACTCCACATCAAACTGGGTATTGTAAAAAATTTCATAAAAGCATTGAGCCCAGATGGTGTTGCTTTTACCGAATTGCGCCGAATTTTTCCACGATTAAGCGGCATGAAAGTAAAAGAAGGTATAAACTGTAACTACTTTATTAAATTAGATTTATATTTCATATAATAATGTTTTCATTTTAAAGGAATTCTTAATGGACCGGACATTCGTCGTCTTATGAAGGACCATCAATTTGAGGTTGCATTGAATGATATCGAGCTATTGGCCTGGAATTGTGTGAAATCAGTAATAGAAAATGTATTAGGAAATCACCGGTCTGAAAACTGGCGAATTTTAATCAAAAATATGCTAACTGCATTTAAAAACTTAAACGTTAGAATGTCATTGAAAATACATTTTTTGCATTACCATGCCGAAAAATTTAATGAACAATCACCAGCCGAGTCTGATGAACATGGCGAGAGATTTCACCAAGTAACAGCCAGGCTCGAACACTGGTATAGCGGCAAACAACTTGATTCGCTATTAGGGGATATTTGTTGGAATCTGCAGGAGGAAGAAGGAGGAGTAAGTGCACGGTCTAAAAAACACTTAATTGACAACATCTTTTGTAAGTTGTTGTTTGTTTTTATTTTGTTTTTCTTAACCTACTTACAACTACAGTTAATGTTGAGAGAATTTCAACTAATTGTGGTGGGGAATGTAAGATGAGATAAACCCACTGTTTATTGTTGATGTGTTTTGTTTAAACTTTGATATTGTTACAAGTGGAACTGTTGCTTTAAGTCTCATACGCTTAACAGTTTTATTTGGTTTAATATCTTTAGTTTTTCCAAAATCTTTATGGATGAAGTTTCCTGATGATCTGGCCTAAGCAACCAGTGAAATGCGCATAGGAATAGCTTATCCCATCAACAATAAATTTCAAGTGTTTTTATCAATAATAAAAACTGGGAATTAAGCACGAATAACAAAATCTTTTGAAATTAAAATTTTGTATTCCCGAAAATTGAAATTACTTTTTGATAATAAACAGACAAGTGCACGGTCTAAAAAACACTTAATTGACAACATCTTTTGTAAGTTGTTGTTTGTTTTTATTTTGTTTTTCTTAACCTACTTACAACTACAGTTAATGTTGAGAGAATTTCAACTAATTGTGGTGGGGAATGTAAGATGAGATAAACCCACTGTTTATTGTTGATGTGTTTTGTTTAAACTTTGATATTGTTACAAGTGGAACTGTTGCTTTAAGTCTCATACGCTTAACAGTTTTATTTGGTTTAATATCTTTAGTTTTTCCAAAATCTTTATGGATGAAGTTTCCTGATGATCTGGCCTAAGCAACCAGTGAAATGCGCATAGGAATAGCTTATCCCATCAACAATAAATTTCAAGTGTTTTTATCAATAATAAAAACTGGGAATTAAGCACGAATAACAAAATCTTTTGAAATTAAAATTTTGTATTCCCGAAAATTGAAATTACTTTTTGATAATAAACAGACAAGTGCACGGTCTAAAAAACACTTAATTGACAACATCTTTTGTAAGTTGTTGTTTGTTTTTATTTTGTTTTTCTTAACCTACTTACAACTACAGTTAATGTTGAGAGAATTTCAACTAATTGTGGTGGGGAATGTAAGATGAGATAAACCCACTGTTTATTGTTGATGTGTTTTGTTTAAACTTTGATATTGTTACAAGTGGAACTGTTGCTTTAAGTCTCATACGCTTAACAGTTTTATTTGGTTTAATATCTTTAGTTTTTCCAAAATCTTTATGGATGAAGTTTCCTGATGATCTGGCCTAAGCAACCAGTGAAATGCGCATAGGAATAGCTTATCCCATCAACAATAAATTTCAAGTGTTTTTATCAATAATAAAAACTGGGAATTAAGCACGAATAACAAAATCTTTTGAAATTAAAATTTTGTATTCCCGAAAATTGAAATTACTTTTTGATAATAAACAGACAAGTGCACGGTCTAAAAAACACTTAATTGACAACATCTTTTGTAAGTTGTTGTTTGTTTTTATTTTGTTTTTCTTAACCTACTTACAACTACAGTTAATGTTGAGAGAATTTCAACTAATTGTGGTGGGGAATGTAAGATGAGATAAACCCACTGTTTATTGTTGATGTGTTTTGTTTAAACTTTGATATTGTTACAAGTGGAACTGTTGCTTTAAGTCTCATACGCTTAACAGTTTTATTTGGTTTAATATCTTTAGTTTTTCCAAAATCTTTATGGATGAAGTTTCCTGATGATCTGGCCTAAGCAACCAGTGAAATGCGCATAGGAATAGCTTATCCCATCAACAATAAATTTCAAGTGTTTTTATCAATAATAAAAACTGGGAATTAAGCACGAATAACAAAATCTTTTGAAATTAAAATTTTGTATTCCCGAAAATTGAAATTACTTTTTGATAATAAACAGACAAGTGCACGGTCTAAAAAACACTTAATTGACAACATCTTTTGTAAGTTGTTGTTTGTTTTTATTTTGTTTTTCTTAACCTACTTACAACTACAGTTAATGTTGAGAGAATTTAAACTAATTGTGGTGGGGAATGTAAGATGAGATAAACCCACTGTTTATTGTTGATGTGTTTTGTTTAAACTTTGATATTGTTACAAGTGGAACTGTTGCTTTAAGTCTCATACGCTTAACAGTTTTATTTGGTTTAATATCTTTAGTTTTTCCAAAATCTTTATGGATGAAGTTTCCTGATGATCTGGCCTAAGCAACCAGTGAAATGCGCATAGGAATAGCTTATCCCATCAACAATAAATTTCAAGTGTTTTTATCAATAATAAAAACTGGGAATTAAGCACGAATAACAAAATCTTTTGAAATTAAAATTTTGTATTCCCGAAAATTGAAATTACTTTTTGATAATAAACAGACAAGTGCACGGTCTAAAAAACACTTAATTGACAACATCTTTTGTAAGTTGTTGTTTGTTTTTATTTTGTTTTTCTTAACCTACTTACAACTACAGTTAATGTTGAGAGAATTTCAACTAATTGTGGTGGGGAATGTAAGATGAGATAAACCCACTGTTTATTGTTGATGTGTTTTGTTTAAACTTTGATATTGTTACAAGTGGAACTGTTGCTTTAAGTCTCATACGCTTAACAGTTTTATTTGGTTTAATATCTTTAGTTTTTCCAAAATCTTTATGGATGAAGTTTCCTGATGATCTGGCCTAAGCAACCAGTGAAATGCGCATAGGAATAGCTTATCCCATCAACAATAAATTTCAAGTGTTTTTATCAATAATAAAAACTGGGAATTAAGCACGAATAACAAAATCTTTTGAAATTAAAATTTTGTATTCCCGAAAATTGAAATTACTTTTTGATAATAAACAGACAAGTGCACGGTCTAAAAAACACTTAATTGACAACATCTTTTGTAAGTTGTTGTTTGTTTTTATTTTGTTTTTCTTAACCTACTTACAACTACAGTTAATGTTGAGAGAATTTCAACTAATTGTGGTGGGGAATGTAAGATGAGATAAACCCACTGTTTATTGTTGATGTGTTTTGTTTAAACTTTGATATTGTTACAAGTGGAACTGTTGCTTTAAGTCTCATACGCTTAACAGTTTTATTTGGTTTAATATCTTTAGTTTTTCCAAAATCTTTATGGATGAAGTTTCCTGATGATCTGGCCTAAGCAACCAGTGAAATGCGCATAGGAATAGCTTATCCCATCAACAATAAATTTCAAGTGTTTTTATCAATAATAAAAACTGGGAATTAAGCACGAATAACAAAATCTTTTGAAATTAAAATTTTGTATTCCCGAAAATTGAAATTACTTTTTGAAGAAGAATAAATTTCTAAATAAAAACTTTAACTAATTAACAACAAAAATAAATGTTTTAAAATTTTTAAGTTTGGTTAATTTAAAAAATAAAAAAATTTCATCTATTATGAAAAAATTAAAAGTTGTAGACAGACTTTAATCAATTATACCTTATTTTATTTGGAACTTTGTTTTTTATATGCGTAGAACCTTAGCCTTAAATTTGGCCCCTGCAGCGCCTAGGATGCCCCTAGATGGGTCAAATGTATGACCAACCCCACTTTATTTTTCATCTCAATCATTTATTTCCAACATACCCACCCGCTATCACCATTCCTTAAGGGGGCTTCTATACAAAATGTTCAATGCAGACTAGAAATACATTGAAGAAAAAGTCCCATAAATGCCCCTAGGATGATAAAATGTATAACTGGCCTCCATTAGTTTTTTGCTCTTAACATTTTCTCAAATTATACTTTCCCTTTATCACCATCCCTTAGGGGGCTCCCATACAAATATTGCGTTTTATGAAATTCTTAAATTAATTAAAATTTGTCGACTTTTTTGTTGCAAACAGATTTTAATCATTTATGGCTTGTTTTGTTTGTAGCTTCGTTTTTTATAAGTCTACAAAAAATTAGAACCCTAGCTGCATTTTTAATTTTTTTTTCAAAAAAAAAATTATGTTTCAATAACGATTACTCATATTAGAAAAAGAGTTTTACTTTTCTGAAATGAAATTTTATTGCGGAATTTCGGTTTTTTTAGTAATTTCAATAAACTAAACCGTTTTTGAGTTACGCGAATATATGTTGTGCAACCTCCTCCATTTTCGAAATAAAGGTATATCTCGAAAACCAGAGCCAATCTGAAAAAACCGCGGGCACCACTGGATTCAGCGTCCGAATTATGTTAAAACGCCATGTGCCCGGCTTGTCACGAAAAAAAAGTGTCAATTTCATGCACAGTGTTATTAATCTTGAGGTCTTTTTATTTATAAAATAATCTATTTATTTAATTCAATATTTCGCTAGCCTTTGGTTAGCATCGTCAGGAAATTAAATTTACAATTTTTTTTAAATCTTACGTAGTAAAATATTTTCCAAGATTCTGCCAACACGTCTTTCGAAAGATTCACAAATCAGCAGGCAATCGACCTGTTGTTTTGCATTTTTTTGATCATTACATCAGTTTGGGCTTTAATAACACTACGTGACAGTTTTTTGACCAAATGAATTTGACACCTAATTTTTATGTAAAATTTTCCGCCGAATATGAAGTCAGAATTGTCAAAAGTAGAACAGTTTTTGAGATAAAAAATAAATTGAAAGGAGCAAAATTGAACAAAATCATAAAATTTTCAATTAAGCTTAAACATTTGTACCCTGTAACTCTGTCATTTCTTGACCAATCGTCACTAGCAATCCATGGTTATTTTAGAAATTGTATAAACTTTCACTAAAAGGAAAGAAATACATAACCCGTTTAAAATTTTTGAAGATATTTGCATTTCAGTCACATCATCTTTTTTAAAAACACAAATAACGGTTATTTTGGAATATCTCAAAAACTGTTCTACTTTTGAAAATTCTGACTTCATATTCGTTTCAGCTGTCAGATTCTTCTGGTCACGACTTTGTTGAAATTTTGTCACGAAGTGTAACCGATCGGCAAGATTAATATATAATATTTAAATTATAAGAAGAACTACTGGCATTCATGTTCTGTTCTCTTGCAAAAGAAAAGTTAGATAATCTAAGGGAAATTGCGAGGGAAAAAACTTTTTACGATAAGGGGAATTTTTCACGTGAAAAATTTTTTTTCGTTATTATTCTTCTTTAAAATACCTTTTTTTCATGGGAGTGATCATGATCGCAAATATGTGAAAAGGGAAAAAATTACGAGGGAAAAATTATTCACGATAGGAGTGAATGTATTTAAGAATTTTTTCGCAAATTTTCAGCGAAAGTTTCGAAAAATTGTTTTAGCAAAAAAGCTTTTTAAAATAAAAAATTATATTTATGTTAGCAGTGCTCATTTTGCAAAATTATTTTAAGCCGCCAAATCAATGAAAGAAGAAGTTATATAATATAAAATTTATTTTATTCTTAATTAGAACATTTTATTTGTTGTGCTTAATTCTCAATTTTCATACCCATAGGAACTAGCCTATCCTCCAACAATAAATTTCAGTGTATTTATCTATTATGAAAATCGAGAATTAAGCACAGCAAACGAAGTCTTAATAATTAAAAATTATGTATTCCCAAAAATTACTTTGATAATTTATTTTATTCTTTAAAAGAATAAAAAATTTAAAAGAAAAGAAAATCTGAAAATCGAATTAGATAATTAAGCTAGAAAATCTTGTTCATAGGCAGTGGAGACCACGGAGTCTGAGCCGGATAACGTAAACATCGCTGCAGGTCCTTCCAAGTAACGAAGTATTTCGTGATACTATTCAAAACACTGGAATCCGAAGTATAAATGGCTTAACCAAGAGTCAAAGCGACCTTTTTGCGGTGTTTGTAAACAGCTTTTAGTGACCTAAAAGAATCAATTCCAGCGCCATGGGAAAACAAACAAAAAACACATTATTAATATAAAAAAAACTCCTGAAAATGAAAAAAAAATGCAACTTACAGTTTTGTTTCATGCTTTTTATTAACAAACACTTAAAAAAAATGTGCGATTTTTTTATTCTCCAACGACTTTTTTGTGAGACTTTTTTTTATAAAACGACCTTTTGTGCGACTTTTTAAAAATTCCCAACGGTAACCCTGGCTATGTTATTATCGTCTGTCGATGGATATGTAAATTCACTAATAGCAAGGCTGACATTGCGACTAGCGGGTATCTATATGCTTAACTGAATATTGGTTGCCTGAAATTGGCAAAAATTGCGAAGCACTCTAGAGTAAAACTAATGTGGTTACCAGGGCACGCGGAATGCTGGTGTTACCAAATAGCAAAACAGCCAAATTAAGTGATCGTGTGGGTGACAGATTCAACCTGTGTGCATGATCTATATAAGACAGAGCTAGTTTTCTTCTTCTCATCATTAAGATTTTTAATAAGTTAAATTCTGAAGCGATTCCTATCGAATAACCGCTCTGTAAGATGGACACTGCTACAAGGTATTACAATCATACTACTGAAGGACCAAAGTGACCTGTCTTCCTGATGGCTGCCAAAGGATCATAACCTGACCTTACGTAGCTAAAATTGTCAACTCGATTCGTTTCACAACATTTTTCTACGTAACAGATTTTGATGCTTTTAAATATCAAATTACTTTAGCGAACGAAAGAGAATTTGACAGCAGTATGAGCGTTCTTGTTCCACCGACAGACAGAGAGTTGTATCAAAATGGAAATATAATTTGGCGTGACTAATATTTATATTCTTATGGTGTCTTTTTGGTGCTATGCACGGAACGAGAAATCTTATTCGCCACCCGCGATCTAAAAACAGGGACTTAATCCGGGACAAGCTTATTTTGTTATGCCTTATGGACTAATATTACTTAAAGATTGTTAAAATATGTTTGATTGTTCTTGATAGGAAATATAGTCGAATAAAGTCCTGGGGTCTAATCACTGCATTCGATATCGATAAAACTATCGTATCGACTAAGCTATCGTATTTTTCTGCTTCCATATAAAGTTTTGCACTCATAAATTAGATTAATGTAATACACTTCGTTTAAATACGTTATAAATCTATGGCCTACCAACGGCCATGTATAGAATAAAGACCAACTTTAACATTTGAAAAAAACAAATGTAAGTGTAAATTTACACATTTAATAACAGCCTGCTTAAATATCTAATGTCTCACGTACGTAACAAATATATCATACAAACAAAACTGCCTTTAGTTACAAGTAATACAATGAACTGACACAACTACGATTTTTACCTTTGGACATTTGAGCCTTATGAAACATTTAATTATACTCACTTTGTCTGTCTCTTAACAACAACCATGACAGCTACTTCAGGTTGTTGAAGTACATGGAACAAAACAAATCTCAAAAGCTTAGAAAGTATCTTGAGTAAAAACAAAACTACAGAAAAACAACTAAGAGATAGATTAAAGCGATTGTTAATGTTTTCCCAAAGAGGGAACATACCAACGAAAATACTACAAAATAGTCCTTGAAAGCAAAATTCTATCGTTAAAAAATTTGGAAAAGTTGTGGTCTTAATGTTTGTCTACTTACAAGAGCACATCAAGTGCATTGTTGAGTGAAACAAATGTTACACGTAAGTGTTCACTTATGCATAAGTGGCTGTTTAGTCGTTGGTGTTAATGTGTTTCCTATTTAATCAACTAAAAAATATTTTTAGGTAAATATTTAGTTGAACAAGAGATAACAAACAGATAATGTTCTATATTAAAATGGAAAATTTTTTTTAATGTGTTTTCTTAAACGTCAACAAAAAAACCAATGACTATAAATCATGTAGACTATGTCTAAACTGTGACTAGACTATACCAAGACTACGACTAGACTATGACTAGACTATGACTAGACTATGCCTAGACTATGACTAGACTATGACTAGACTATGACTAGACTATGACTAGACTATGACTAGACTATGACTAGACTATGACTAGACTATGACTAGACTATGCCTAGACTATGACTAGACTATGACTAGACTATGACTAGACTATGACTAGACTATGACTATGACTATGACTATGACTATGACTATGACTATGACTATGACTATGACTATGACTATGACTATGACTATGACTATGACTATGACTATGACTATGACTATGACTATGACTATGACTATGACTATGACTATGACTATGACTATGACTATGACTATGACTATGACTATGACTATGACTATGACTATGACTATGACTATGACTATGACTATGACTATGACTATGACTATGACTATGACTATGACTATGACTATGACTATGACTATGACTATGACTATGACTATGACTATGACTATGACTATGACTATGACTATGACTATGACTATGACTATGACTATGACTATGACTATGACTATGACTATGACTATGACTATGACTATGACTATGACTATGACTATGACTATGACTATGACTATGACTATGACTATGACTATGACTATGACTATGACTATGACTATGACTATGACTATGACTATGACTATGACTATGACTATGACTATGACTAGACTATGACTAGACTATGACTAGACTATGACTAGACTATGACTAGACTATGACTAGACTATGACTAGACTATGACTAGACTATGACTAGACTATGACTAGACTATGACTAGACTATGACTAGACTATGAAAAAAAAAAAGACTATGACTAGACTATGACTAGACTATAACTAGACTATGACTAGACTGTGAATTGACTAGACTATGACTAGACTATAACAAGACTACGACTAGACTATGACTTGATAATGACTAGATTATGACTAGACTTTGACTAAACTATGACTAGACTATGACCAGAGTATGACTAGACTATGACTAGACTATGAATAGAGTTTGATAAGGTGATTTGAAATAAATATGACTCCTACGTTGACCATCTCAAATCTGTTTGATTCATACTTTATCTCAGCTTGAGCTATTATTTGAGGAAAGTACTTATAAAACTTTGATTCAAGTAATTCAGCTCATCCATTTACCGTTTTAATGCAACAGATCTAACACACAACCTCAAAATCAGTGTTGCCAGATAAATTTGCGAAAAATCGTCAGCTTTATGCGTATAAAATTAGAAAAATTAAATCGTCAAATCATAATTTCGATATTTCTATAACACTCTTTTTTTTTTGTTGTGTTGTTGGTTTTTTGACAGAATTTTAAAAATTTGCTTTTGTGTTAGCTGTAGCCTGCTACAATATGTGGGGCTACCACAGACTGTAATATTATACCTAACGTATGATTCGGCGAAAGAGAAGTATTTTAACTTGTTTCAATGGACTATTAATGGCGTACAGCTTATAAGCTGAAAGAGCCTGTGTGCTGACTTTCTTAGCTCTTTTGAAAAATTTTGCACATGCTTTAACTCCTTAAAAGTTTCCTCCTCGTATACATCCAAACATTTTTATGTTTTTACTACTACTACTACTACTACTCCTATGACTAGATCATTTCTTAACCCTCGGTCTTATACATGTTTTTATATTCACATTCGTAACGCATGAGTCTAGCCAGACCCAACTAACTTTTGAATAAATAAAACCAATTTTTAAAAATTAAATGTGATATTATACACATTTATAATTTAAATAAAATATGAAATTCATTATATGAAATAAAGTGCGTACATATTCATATTATTTTTATTTATAATATAGAAATTAACATATTTTAACCCATCAACATATTTCGAAAAACTGAAAAATAAAATCGTTTTATTTCATAAAATGTTTATAAAGTGCAATACTATTTTTTTTGTAATAAAAAAGAGAAATAAAATAAATGTATTAGCATTATGGATTTCCTTAGCAACTGAAACATGTTATTTTAATTTTAGAATGTTGCTGACAATCTAAACACTTTGAACAAAAATTTTTTGGAGTATACGAAAATTCCATTTTCAATATCAAATAGAACCAATTCGCTTGCAAATTCTAAAACATCGTTTCTTTTCAAGCAAATACACGAATACAATTTGTTTTAGATATGATTTTAAATGTAATATTTGGTGAGCAAAATCTCTTGAGCGCCTGAATTGGAATAGAGCCTTGTTCCATGGGCCCAACTGCAAAACGCATATTATTTTTACGCAGCATATACCACATTAAGTTGCTGCTTATTCCATTTTGGTCAATCTTTACCATAGAAATAATCATGGGCAGAGTACTGTTGACAAGTTTGTACATGTGGTTCTTATACATCGTGTTTAAAAGCAATCGATTAATTTGGTTTTATGACCAAATTATTTTCAGTACTGGATGAATCGTTCATATTTGGAACGTAATCCACATCATCATTCTGTTTAGCTGTGAACGGTTGAATTTCATAACCTTCCTCTGCAACTTTATTATGTTCTAAGTCATTAGCCTCCAATCTTCCACATGTAAAAATCAGCTTCTGAACGTGAGTTACTAGTTAGTTACTGTGCTTATCGGTTTTTTTTTTTTTTTTAATTGAGAACTAGATGGAGCTACTAGTTTGTGTGTTTAATAAAATTAAATAAATAATAGATAGTTTAACAAAAATAATTAAAAACAGCAAGAAAGAAAGTTAAAAATACGGCATGTTCTATAGAAAATATATATGGGTCCGGCCAGACCACATGTGTTACGAATGTGATGTGTACAGAAAAATATTCGAATAAGTTTCCTTATATATCCTTTCCAGGATATATTTTTTCAGCTTTTTATAGTAAACTAAATTCTAGAAGGGTACCTGAAATTTCAAGTCTCCACCTGAGTTTTAAATCTACTAGAATAACATTTAAAATCGAAAAAGGTCTGGCCAGACTCATGAGTAAGACGAAGGGTTAAACATGTGAGAAATCTAGAGAAAGATATGCATGACCATATTTTTTTTTTATTTCCTTACAGATGAATGTGTTTGGTTCGATTTCTTTAATTCTCATTTTTTTATTTTGAACTTAAGTCATAGTTTTATACTCCAATTTTTATTTTCTCAACAGACATATTGAGGGCATGTCAGATATTATTTTTGATTACATTTTCCATTAAAATATATTTCTCGTTTATTTTAATTCTTTAATTTCGGCTATTTTTTAACTCTTTAATAAAAGACTATGCTGTTAAACATTCGATGAAACAACAAACAATAACAAAAAAAATTTTTACGAAAATAAGAAAAAGCACGTTTTATTTACTGTCATATCGCTCCTTTATTGCAACATAGTCTTAACTCAAAAAATTAGAAATTTTAAGTTACTTTTTACCTGTTTTATATGTAAAAAAATCAGTAATATATTTTAAACTAAACCGTAGTTATAGCTAAATATATTTTATTAAATCTGTATTTAAAGAAAATTTTAATCGCATTTTGCCAGGTTTTTTTTTTTTTTGAGATGTAACTATGTTGCTATAAAGGAGCGATATGTTGCTTCATACTGATTGCATTTTGAAAAAGAATAAAAACAGAAAAACCTAAATGTATATTTTTTATGTGACAACTAGTTTAAATAAAGCTTTTGGCAAATAGATTTAAAAACTATTAAATAAAATTAAGTTATAAACGTTAATTTTTGTAGAGATATCGTTTAAATAATTTGGAAACATTTTGTCTTTTATTTTTATATTTATGGAAACTTCATCTTTTACCTTTAATATGAAATGTCATAACTGAAAATCATTGAGTCAAATGTTTTTTTGTTAATAGATCTAAACTTTTTACCACAATTAGAAATTTTTTTTTAAATATTTAATTGAATGAATCATCAATGAGAATGACTTGGTTGAATTTACTTGGAATGCATTCGAAGAAGTTGTGGTAAATATTCCCTATACCTAATAATAGATGTCAAACAATATATTTGCATTAAAATTAATGCACTATAAAATACTTAATAAATATTTTAACACTCATTGTAAGTCAAAAAGCAGGAAAAATAAAACTATTTCAATATACGCAGTGACAACCATTCTTTGAGAAAATGGTGAGCATTAACTAGAAAGTCAAATGAATTTTAAAGAATTTTTTATAAGATAGTCACATGAAATTGTTTTTACCCTAATTGGTTGGTTATATTTTTCCTTTAAACTTTAATTAAAAAAAAAACCAAAAAAAAAACTGAATAGTCAATTTAAATAAATTATTAAACTTTTTAAACACATAATTTTTGTAATTTTTTGTTTCACACTTGTATATATTTTGTAAAATCTATGTTTATTTAATTTAGAAGTCTGTAAGGATTATTGTCCATAGACAAATAACTAAAATAATAAAAATAATAATTATAATTGTTACGATATAGACCAAAAATGATTTAGATGTTTAGTCGGCATCAACTGAGTATTCTATGTTACCACATAGACAACAAATAACTTAAATGTTTAGTCGGCATCGATGGATCCTAGACAATTTGTTTTCCAAAAAAAGTGGAAAAATATTGCGCTTTCCGAGATCCTGGCTAAAATATCAAAAGCTACAACTTCCTTGACTCCACTAAAAGATATTTATAATGCCGTTAATAGATACATATCTCTTAGTTTTGTGCATAAGAAGATTATAGTTTTCCCATTATTTTTCATATAAAATTATGTTTTATTCTTATCATTTTTTTATTACATTTCACAACTTTAAATCCTAAAAATTTTAAAAACTTATTTAGATTAAACCTTTATTTCTTTGAGTGAAAGTTGCAATAGTCTTGTTTTTAGTCTTGTTTTTTCGGACAGCTTTGGGAAAGATTTACATTAAAACCAACCCAAGAACATACTCCATGGTTGGTCTAAGCCACTGGGTGACGAACAATGGGCTTACTAAACGTCCTCCCGAGTGTCAGCGCAATCAACACACCCAGGTAAAAATTTCAATGCTACCTATTTAGAAGCTGGGGCTATCTTTCCTCCGTTGCCTTTGGAAAAACTACCAGCAGCATCTGTCGAATAGCAACAGCACCTAGGGAAAATTCTCCTTTAGGCAGAACTCTCCTACAAGTGGCTTCTTCGACTTTGTGTAGAGCACCAGCAGCACATGATCCCCGGTAGTTTTTTTCAACGAAAAAGCGAAAGTTCTGCAAAGGCAATATTCCTAAAAGGCAGAAAGCATTTCCCACCAGAAGCATGCAAACAGATACCTCAACCAATAGTCAGCCCGATGCAGGGCCAAACGGGGCTACTGACTTTCGCGGCACTAGATAGGATCTCTGGTCAGCCGCGATTGGAAGAAACCATCAAGATCTCTTGAGATCTTGAAGATCACTTAAGATCGGTCAATACTAGATATTCAACAAGTCACGAATTGCGCCTGATTTTCCCGCAAGATTTAGCACTTAGAGCTAAAATATCCTTAAGATGATTCCTCAAACCTTCGGTGGCGAAGGGGGTGGAAGGTCCTTCTGGAAATTAAAACGCATATATAAAATTGAATCAAATTATCTCCAAAAATTTAGGTACCAGGCGTACAAAATTTACATTAAAAGCCTGCCAGCTGGACGAACGAACATCGTTAGATTTAATAAAAATGATATTCTGAGAAAACCGATATAAGTCATAAGCAGGCACAACTTAAAACCAGTTCACAAATAAAATCTATATCGACCATGAAAATTTCGCTTGCGTCACTGTCTTCTGTAACTTTTCCTTTTTAACATTCACAGAAAAAAATAAAAATGGATTTCAATTAAAAAATTTGTGATAATAATTAAAAAATTAGTTAAATTTGCACCAGAAAACAAATGAATATTATCCATTAAACGGTTAATTCACTTAATTAAACGTTAAACTGACTTGATTAAACGTTTAATTCACTTAGTTAAATTTTTAATTAAAACCGATTTTATGTTTGATAAATGCTTTAATTGCTAAACAATTTTGGATCATCTACATTTTATGATAAAATTATGGATAATTTTTTCTGTGTTTGTAAAATTCGAATTGTAACCATGTTTTTGAATCCAGTTTTCTACCTCTCCTAAACATATTTGAAGTTTGAGCTGTGCCTGTTTGTGATTTAGTGTGCGATATGTGAACTATTTGACATAAAACTAATTTATATTATAAATTCGCTTAACGCATTCGCTGCCATGGCTATTTTTATGAAACCAGCCCCTGAGGCCAGTTCAAGTTTTTTATTCATAACGAGAAATAAAACAAACAAATTTTGTAAGAAACACTAAAAAATTAATTTAGGTTGTAATTTTCTATTTATATGTAATTTTATGTACTACAAGATATCTCGTATTGTCGGCAAGAAAATAGTTACTACTACGAGTTATTACGTTACGGGCTCTTTGCAATAGTTAACAATAGTTAAACAATTTTCTATGCCAAAATAATTAAATGAAGTCAACTTGACATGCCATGTAAAAATTTTACTATGTGTAATAAAATCATTGTTACTACTAGTTATATCGTAGCCCGCCTCATCGATACGGATGTCGACTACGAGATAACTCGTAGTTGGCAGTGAATAAAAACCAGGGACCGTAAATAATATTATTTTTTATTTAAATTTCCTAAGTTAATCCCGCGAAGCTCTACGCTTGTCTGCAGAAAAGAAACCAGAGTCTCTGGCGGGAATCAAACCCGCAACCCCGGCGATGATAGACTAGCTCACTACTTGCTAGCCTACTCAAATACTCATGTTACAGTCAACGGAGACCTAACCTGCAGTGCTCTTTTCTCAGAGGTGTTATATTTTATGACGAACCTTTAATTTTTATTTAAATGTTATGGAATAACTTTTTTTTATATTACTTGTATCCGTAACGGTTCTTGTGTAAAAAAATTAAGATAAATATGAAGCCAGAAAATTATGCTTTTAAATTATTCAGTGATGACTGGCTTAAAATATTTCGCGGAAAAATGGGATAGAAAAACAGAAGATTTACTGAAAAGTAAACAAGATCTCGAAACGCATTCGCTTATAAGGAATTACAGTTAATTTGTCGTGTTGTTTTTAACAGCGTAAAATATACATAGTTACTAGTAATTACCCAAAACCTTTTTTTTTTAATATTTCAAAAATATATGACAATGAAAAAAAAAACAAATTGTTTATTATGTGTACAATACCAATTATAGCGTTATTTTTCTTTTCTCTGCTCGCTGGTATTTTCTAGAAAATAACAAAACAAATGAAAAATTGTTATGACTAGAAAAGTTGTAAAAGCATACAATTATTGCTGGTATTTAAAAGCAGAAACAGACTGCTACTTTTAAATGCAACAGACATTTGCAGTTCTAAGTGCTTTTGCAAAATGCGAAAAGCTGTTCATAGAATTAAATCCACATTGATCCTGTGTAATACGAAAACATTTAGCACAACTTTTATTATGATTAAAATAGTTAAATGGTTTTTTTTTTAATGTTGGAACAAAATTAATTTTAAGACAGTGTGAGCATGAAGGATGAGGATGACAAGTAGATGCCATAACAAGGATAATGAAAGCATTATACGTTAAAAATGTTCAGATGTATATGTGTCAAAAATGTTAAAATAAAGTAAATTTTTAATTGTAAAATTAAATATTTTTTAAATATGATGATAGTTCCAGAATGTAAAAAAGTTGCTATGATTATAATAAAAATGTTCATGGCCATTAAGATTATAAATACAATATACCACACAAACACATGAGTTTATGTTAAAGTAATTAACAATACTTACACACTTTATTTAAATATTTAACGAAAAAAAGGTTTCAAATCAATTAGAAAACCAATAGAATTTATATAATCAATCAATTTACATAAAAAATATTCTTTACCAATAAGGATCGCTTTCCCTTTGAAACTAATTATGTATATGAAAAGCATGTGTTTATTTTAAACAATAATTTTAAAAGTTTTGACGTTTCGACGCCTTTTTTAATTTAGGTTCTAGACAATTTTTATAAAGAAATATTGTGAGGCGGACAACCCAATAAAAAAATTTTGTTGGAATTCCTTTTTTATTTGGCATAACTACAGTTCTAGTAGATATTAATAAGTCTGCGAAATGTTTGTCGAGTAATTGGGAAGTAAAGTGATGCCGTTTTCAAAAAATGTTTTTTTTAATTATTTTTTCGAACTAAAAAAATTCTAACAAAAAAAATTTAAGTGGTTCTTATAGGAAATCGATTGATCTTTTAATAAAACAAGTTAGAGTGTTATATTCGGCTGTGCCGAATATTTGATACCCTGCACCGAATATTTGAATATTTCAGAAGTAATATCTATATGATGTCTTTTTATTATTAATTTAGTTTTATCAAAACAGACATCTGCATTAAAATTGTTTGCGGCTTACCCTATATTAAATTATTGACCGACAAATGCTATTATGATAGCATTATTAATAACGGTTTTAGGCGTACTAAACTGTTTTCCGAGAGAAGGGTTTACATGGGGCCTAGGGTAAATTATAGACCGATCTTCATGAAATTTTACAGTGTGATTTTCAGTCAAATAAAACGAACATTTGCAAAATTTCATATAATTTCGTAAATTTTTCAATCATTTATGCTAGTTTTTGTAACAAAATTATCAATTTTTTAAAGTGGTGGTTCCACAATTTGATTCATAGGTCTGATCCTACTGAACCGATTTGGCTGTATTTCAATCCCAAACTGCTTAGAATAACTACAAGCCATTTGACACCCAGTTTTTTTTATTTCTTTTGAGTTTTTCGAAAGTGAGCATGTTTTCAACAGATAGACAGACGGACAGACAGACGGACATGGCTAAATCGACTAAGAATTACTCAAGGAGCCAGAATATATATACTTAATGGGGTCTGAGATGAATAATAAAAAAGTTTCACCCGGAATGACAAACTTAGTATACCCTCTTCACAACTTATGTGGTGGAGGGTATAAAAAATTATTTTGAAAAAAAAAATTCATCTGCAAAACCGGAAATGTCCAGTTAAAATCAAAATTTTTCTATTTTATTACTAATTTTTTTTTTTATTTTTTAACCGAAATTAGCCTAAAGTGCCCTTATTATATTGTTACAGTTTTTTTTTATGGGACCTCTATTAGTTTAAAACTTATACAAATTTATTTACCCTCGTGCAATGTTTTACCGTTCGAAAAAAATAATTTAAAAAAACATTTTTTTTGAAAACGGCAACACTTAACCACCCCGTAACTCGACAAATAAACATCATAGAAAAAAAATATTTTGCACACTTATTCATAACTATAGTTATGTCAAATATAAGGGAACTCCAAAAAAATTTTTTATTGGGTTGTCCGCTTTACAAATAATGCCCCATAAGAAGCAAATTTTAAAAATAAATATAAGCCTAGATAAAAGCTTTTTTGGACTTAGAGATTTTATTTGTGATAATAGGACATCTCTACAAAACAACAGCAAAAAAAGAAATAACTTAAACTTTTTTCTTCGAAATCAATATATATTTACTTATTGCATTATAACAGCATTAAAATCTCAATTTTTTAAAAAAGTGAACTTAGATCCTGTTGCTAAAAACAATTAATTTTAAAAGTAGGGAAAATTTTTTTTCGTTGTAGGAAAAAAAGGATTTTCTTTAGACACGCAGGGAAATTTGGAAATTTCTCCTGGCATCACTGCTTACACAATAGGATATGTACATTAAAACACAGACTTTTAAACGCATTGATTTAAAAGTCTGTGTGTTTTTTTTTTTTTTTTTTAATTTCCTAAGCTAATCCCGCGAAGCTCTATGCTTGTCTGCAGGAAAGAAACCAGAGTCTCTGGCGGGAATCGAACCCGCAACCTCGGTGCTACCAGCTAGCCTACCAGTTGAAGGAAAAGAAAAAAAGGAAAAATAAAAAACACAAAAATAATTTGCAAGTACATTAATATTTAAATAACAAAATAAAAAAAAATTGATTTTGTTTTCAATGTAAATTAAGGGGGCTATTTTGTAAAAAACTTCACCTTACTTAAAAAATATTTTCATAGAAATTTTTTGAATATTAAAAAAATTTATATTTTTTTTTCAAAAACTATCTTCAAAAATATTTTTAGTTAGCAAAAAAATTCAAAATGCTTTACAAATAACATATATATTTGAAAAGGTAACAAATTAAATAAATTACATGAATTAACGAAAATTTATTAAAAAAAAAAATAAGAGAGTGTGAGAACTTTAAAATAAGAGCCTTTTCATTGAACAACCTATTTGTGTTTACGATATCAAACAAAATGTGAATTAAACAAGTGTTTTCAGCAATCTCAAGTTTTTTCAAACACAAACTTCATTATATAAACATTTCAGTATGTTTATGAATGAAGTTGTCAATGCAGCCCTTAAATATTTAAACATGTTAATTAAGAAAATTTTTAAAAATATTAGAAATTTGTTATTGTTTTCTGTGTTATCATTAAAATTTTTTAATACTTTTTTTCAACGAAAACTATTATTAACTATTATTATTCAAGTGTTAGGAATTTTCTAAAGCTACATTTTATTTGTTTTTTTTTTGTAATGATATCCAATGATAACCTAACATTATAATTTTTATGAAAATATAGTTACAAACATATTTTAACCAAAACAAATTTGCCACAAAATAGTTTAAGAGAAAACATTTGTGGTTTTAACACACATACTTTAAATCAAATAACATTAGATATTTTTAAAGATTTAAGTTTATAAAATAATAAAAATATTTGTATTGTGGCAGTTTAAAGTAAATATTTAAATAAAATTAGTAGCTACTCAATTATGTAACATATTGTTTGAAATAACAGGTGTCTTCCTAAGATTTTTTGGTACTTGGCTCATTGATCGAACTAAATTACTTTCTATATGCTCATAAAATAAATGTTGTACACTTTTGTTGTAAATTTTAATGAAATTTTGTAAAAACAAGCTTTAGGGAAACAAATTTATTCAAGAAGAATTTACTTAAAATCTCCCACATTCAGTTTTAGTATTGAAATTAGTCTCATTGCCATAAATCATAAGCAGATGTTTGAATTGAAGTTAAATTCAATGAATAAAAAAAACTATTTTTAAAATCTTTACTGTCTGCTCAAGTGAAAAAGACACAAAAATATGGTATATTTCGCCAAAGCTTTTAAAAACAATGGTGTCAAATTACAAAATTAACATCGCCATGGCGTGAGATAACACGGCGATTGTTGGAAACACATATCGTCCAGGTCCATCTCTGGCCACAAGAAGTCCGCTATCATTGCGAACACCATTCACTGCTTGGCCGACCTAGTTTTCGAAGAAGTACGGATGAAGCCACTTAACTGCACCAAACAGGTGTTTTCACATTTCCTACATACATCGTTTGCTAAAATTTGCGCACAATTATCCCAATTGTGGACACATTTGGTCGCTTGTGCTGAACAAAAAAATCACGCAGTGCACGAAATGCATTTTGATTGAACGCCCATTTTCGTAAAAGGCTTCAACAATCTTAAGGCGTTGCTCAATTGTGTACCTCACCATTTGTCAAACACTGAAGCAAAGAAATGTCAAATTAAGTTGCGCAAAAAACTTGAAGTTAAAGTGTGCCTTACAATTAACATCGTGCATTTTGGTTGCACCATTCTTTACATACGCATAATGCGTATTTTTTTGAAATTTTGACCAATGAGTACAGGTGTTAATACGCCTTAAACCTAAATGATGTTGTAATGCAATTAGGTCCAGCTTAGTTCTTAGGACCGCAAATTACACAATATTTGTGATTATCGGTCTAAAATTTACAATATGTCCCATACAAAGAATCTCCCAAAATTACTTTAACTATAAGAATTATGGCCGATTCATTATCTACCATAAGTACATATATCGACAGCTCAATTCCAAAACATGCTAAGTCGGCTTAGCATGTTTTAAATTTTTTAACTTAAATGCTATTAAATTTTGGTAATGCTCGGCTTATAAAATCCAAAGTTATGCACAACACAGCATACAACTGAAAGTTATGTCCGCCAGTAAACTTCAAAAGCTTCTCCCGCAAAACACACTTTTTGGACTTTGGCATGTTTTGGATTTCAAAAATTACTATGAATAATATTCTTTTTTTATTTGTTAGTTTTAAACGTGATTAGAAATAAAAAGTTCTTAGGTGCTATTTTCCTATTTAACTATAAATATTTTAATTCTTTGGTAAAAGGATTTGTTTCCAAAAGTAGATTAAACTTTCCCACTACATGAATATATTCATGGTTGAAAAAAATTACAAGTGTAATTAAGTCTAGCAAGATTTAGTTATATAAATTTGGTTATAAACTTTTTTTTCTTTGCATTTCAATTGAATGCAAGAAAGTTTCGTCTTATTACGATTATTCATGTACATTTGTATATACATTTGCATGTGTATAAAATTTATATATGTATTTAAATGTAAATTTTAATCTAACTTAAAAAAAAAATCACACATACACCTAAATTTTTTTTTACAGAATTTACATTTGTTATAAAACAAGTGTGACCCTAATCTGCATATCAAAAGAGACAGAAAAAAAAATAGTACACATACATCCATACTTGCACAGCAAATCCTTAGATTGAAAAATAAATATTTTGGTAAAATTTCATTTTACATATTTTTAGTAAAATCTATTTTGTTCTCTTTTTTTAAATTTCTTTTATTCAAAAACAGAATTTACATATTATTTTGATAAGCAAGTTGACATGCTAGAATATTTAGTACATACACATTTTGTTCTACTGTGGCTAAGAAGGTTAAAAATTGTTTAATGCAAATAAAGGACTATTTTCTAGAAATTCTAAAAAGAAAAACTTACATGAGCTATAACTAAACATGTCCAATACCTTCTTTATTTAGGGCAAGTAATTATTTTTATGTTTTTGATTTAAGATGTATAAATTTAAGTTTTAAGAAAAAGAAAAAAAAACTCATTTTGTTATATTAAAAAAAAATAATAAATTAGGTCTGTTTTACCGGAAAAAGCTTAAATATTAAACATCAAAAACATCGTTTTAAGATTACGAATAGGAATTTTAAAATGAAAACTACAAAAGTTGTTGGTTTAACCTGAGAATAATCTATTTTAATAGATTTAATTGATAAGAGTATCAAAGCATTTAAGCATTAAAGCAAAAAAGTATAAGAGTATAAAAGTATAAGAGTATAACAGTATAAAAGTATAAAGGTATAAAAGTATAAAAGTAGAAAAGTATTAAAGTATAAAAGTATAAAAGTATAAAAGTATAAAAGTATAAAAGTATAAAAGTATAAAAGTATAAAAGTATAAAAGTATAAAAGTATAAAAGTATAAAAGTATAAAAGTGTAAAAGTATAAAAGTATAAGAGTATAAGAGTATAAAAGTATGAAAGTATAAAAGTATAAAAGGATAAAAATATAAAAGTATTCAAGTATAAAAGTTTAAAAGTTTAAAAGTTTAAAAGTTTAAAAGTTTAAAAGTATATAAGTATAAAGGTATAAAAGTATAAAAGTATAAAAGTATTAAAGTATAAAAGTATAAGAGTATAAAAGTATAAAAATATAAAAGTATAAAAGAATAAAAGTATAAAAGCATAAAAGTATAAAAAAATAAATTATAAAAGTATAAAAGTATATAAGTATAACAGTATAAAAGTATAAAAGTATATAAGTATAACAGTATAAAAGTATAAAAGTATAAAAGTATAAGAGTATAAAAGAATAAAAGTATCAAAGTTTAAAAGTATAAAAATAGAAAAGTATAAAAATATAAAAGTACAAAAGTATAAAAGTAAAAGAGTAAAATTTATTAAAGTAAGACTAGTTTTTACTTTGTATTTAAGTACATATTAGTCGTATTTATCTTCAAGTTCTATTTTAAAACGAAAATGAGATTTGCAGTACTTTTTTAAATAATTCTTAAATAGTGTAAGTAGCTTATTTAAAGCCTGTTTAAGTTTCGATCAGTGTTGCCAAAAGTAGGGCAAAATCCCTACATATAGGTATTTTTGATACTAAAATAGAAGTGTAGGGAAAATCGGACAGATTTTTTAAAATCACCAAAAAGTAGGGATTTTTCGTCATATCGCATTTTTTATAAAATAAATACAGAAAAAGCGTTTTGTTAGCAATATTTTCTTGTGCAAAACGGTTAAAAATTTTTCTTTGCACTAAAATCGCTTAAAAATATATTTTCAGAGTTGTTTATGTTTTAAAAATGGGCGACACTAGTATGTATGTGTATGTTTTTTCTAAGATAACACGTAATAGAATTTTTAAAAGTACATACATATCGCACCTATACAAAAATACTGTATTAACTCAAAATTTTTAGTTTTTCACTTTTGGTAACAAGTCGACAGGTATTAATTATTCATATCTACCCGTTGTGAAAATATCGAGATTTTTTGTCTACCTTTTGGTAAAGAAACGGTTGGTATAAAGATACTTTTTCATATGCCTTTCATATTAAATTAAAAATTGTTTTGCTTCTACTGAAAATTTTAAAATTGAGTTAATACAGTATAGTACTGGTGCGATATGTTTTATTTTTTTAAGTTTTGTACTTATTTTTTGTCAAAGTTTTAATATACATTTTTGAACAAAATTTATTTTTTATTACTAATGTTTTTTTTATTTCAATGACAACAATGCGTAGGGATTTTTGTGGGGAAAATTTTTTAGCATTTGTATTATTTTTTCGAAAAGTCCACTAGCATCGAAACTTTCGATGGTGTTTTTACTTGAAAATTATGGCCTTATATCCTAACAACATGCAGGACACAAAGCAATATACTATTTCTTTAAGTTCACCTTATTCTCACTTTTAATTAATCGCACATTTAATGATTTGCTTTTCAATATAAAATTTCATGCACAATTTTTAAAAAAGGAAATAACAGGAAATCTAATAGGGCAAAGCAAGAATAAATTTGGCTGAGCTAAATTCAATATACCCTTCACTGTGGTATTGAAAACCCAATGTTTCCCTGGCGCATATGGTATGGCACTATGGTGTCAAAATCCTTTTTCAAGAAGCATATTTGGATTGGGCGCGAGATAAACTTAATTTCGCTGATGTTTAAACCAAACAATTTTATCAACCTATTATTTGGTCACTATCTTACTTAAACCCTGTAGCATAAGTCAAATTTTCATATTTTTGTATTACACATACGTACCGTTTGATCTAGAATTATTTTTGTATTACATATACGTACCGTTTGATCTAGAATTATTTAGAATTGCACAGTGTTTAAAAGTCTTTTTAACTTTTGCTTTGTTTAATTTTATTTTGATTTTACTTTTTACTATTGCAAAGTAAAATCAAAGCAACAGCTCACAATCTTTGAAAAACTGAAGACAGAAAAGCAAAAGTTTAAATTTGTATGCAGTTGCTATGCAGTAAAAGCTTTAAGTTTTACAAGTCAACTCTTGCTTTCGCTACTGCTGTGAAAATAAATATCAACTGTTGAACTTAGGTATAAAAAACTATTGCCGCAGAGAAGAAACGATTACATTATTAAAGAAGTAGATTTTTGAAATCCCCTTTAAAGTTTAAAATTGGTCGTCTACAAGGCTTAACAAATTTAGTGAAGCGCTTTTCATTATTGTAAAATGTATTAAAAAAATATATATATATAAAATTAATAATAACCGCATAAATAAATAATTAAAGACATTTCGTGCTCTCCAGTACATATCGCTCCTTTACTGAAGCAACGTCATAAGTCTCAAATCAAAAATTTTGACTTTATATCACTTATTGTATAGTAAATTATCCTAATTAAGCTATTCTAAACTCAACGCTTAAGATAAACTTTAAAATCATTTAATGAGAAATTTATATTTTTGACCTATGTCGATTTGCAGCAAATGAGCGATTTGTGGTATTTAAAAATAACATTAATATTTGCTACCTAACATTAAGTTTTTAGATGGTTTAAAAAACTTTTATTGTGCTTTTATGTTTTAAAAGTTTTGTCTCACAATTTTTTTTTTTTTACTTTCAAACTACTGTCTTCATGTCAAACGTTTTCCAATACTTTTTTAGAATAGATGACTTAACCATATTGCGCTATTTTTAGTGAAACATTTAATCCTAGATATTCAACGAATCAGTGACATGGGATGAGACATAAAATGAATTCCAATAAAATATTTTAACACTATGGTGGGAAATTTTATATAAAATAGTTTAACAATTTAGTGAGACATTTATTTATAAAATAATGTGAGTGCTAAATTCAATATCAGTAATGTTTTTCAATTGAGAGATATATTAAAAAACATTTATTAGAAAATAAAATTTTATTAAAATTTTCATAATTAAAACTTGGCCTGGGCTTTTAAAATTAACTTTTAATATTCAAAATGTTTGTCAAGAATCTATAAAACTTATAAATCTGTAGTCATAAGAAGAAAAATATGTAAATAAAAAATTCATTAAAAAAATTTCCTTTAAATGCTCTGTTTTATTAGAAACCATTTTAATCTCTTCATATTATTTTTACGTAGAAAAAAGAAATCAAAATAGTGCTTAAGTTGTAACTTTTGCTTTCATACTTTTGAAAATACATTAAAGTATTTCATTGCCATCTCCTTGTATGGATTTAAGGCTTATGTGTTCGTCCATTGTGTAAATTGGCCATGATTTTATATCAGACAAAGTATTAGTGGTTTTTAAGTATAAACCAACTTTTTTTGTGGTCGTAACCTTATAAGTTTTTATTTAACAAAGTTATTTTTTCAATGGTTTTTCAATAAAATGCAGAAAACGGGTTTCTATTAAGCTATTGATTTTTATATTTTTAAGCATTTAAAAAAAAGTTAATCATTTTTAATCCTTTGATTTGTATTATAGTTTCTATTGAATTGAACTCTGTTTTTACTTTTTGTGTTTTAATGTAGGTGCACATGTGTAGTGTTCAAAAAACCAATTTTAATTGATTAACCAACCGAAAGAAAATTTAATTAAATTTTATAATTTTAGAAAGGAATTTAACATGCAACATTAAAAATAAATTCAAAATTGAGAAACCAACCGAAAAGCGTTGTAATTAAATAAATGTATTTTTTTTTGTTCTACATTTTAGTTACTATAACTTTTGTATTAACTGTCAAATACAAAATACTAATATATAGTATTTATTTATTAAAAATAACAAAAAAAAAAAAAAAAAAAAACAATTTTTGTTTATAATTAAATATACCCTATATCAACATATGAGTAGAGCACTTGCAAACACCGTACTCAAAAGAAAAATCTATCCATCTGTAGTACAGATGGGGGTAGTGAACTCATTTTGCAGTTTAACTCACAGTTAGTGCAGCCTCACTAAACATGAAAAAAAAAAATTTGCACTCAAAAAAAAAAAAAAAAAAAAAAAATAGTTTGATTTAAAAAAATGCAATCATCAGTTTATTGCAACTTTTTTTTCTTCACTCATTTGAGTGCAACTAAAAATGTTGCACTAAATTTAAAATCAAAAACTTGTTTTTTAATGATTAAAGCCAATAATTATATCGTTATTGACAAAATTTCATTTTGCTTAATGTTATGCATATCCTCAAAAAAATTAAAAACCATGCACATACAAAGCTACATTTTTCAAAATTAAGTGAGACAATATTTTTATGCAGCTTTTTTGATTGTAAGTCCAAATTTTGCACCATTTGAATGGAGTGCAGATTTTTGCATTCAATCTGCGTTTAGTGATAGTGAACAAATTTACAATATCACAAAATTTTTTTAGTGGTAGTTAAAAAAATAACCATCATAACTAAAGCTGGCTTAAAAAAGTGCAAACTTAATTGTTTGCAGTTTTATTTTGTGAAAGTGTACTGCTGATTTAAATCAATATTTAGTGCACTACCCTTAACTATGATCTGTACTCAAATCAATCCGAAGCGGTAATAAAAGTACGGTCAGTATGGATTTTCTTGAATCAAGTACGGATTTTCAATCGCGTTATACTTAACTTATCCATAGTCAATCCGGAATTCCTACTTGAAATTATTCTGAAAATGAGATTGATTTACGAAAAACTAAGATTGAATCAATCTCATAAAGCGCTTGTTTTAAATACATATCTATTAAAAAGTTGATTCAATCCTTCAAAACTAAGATTGAACCAAAACCGCTTGATTCAAGTAATATAAAGTTGATTTAATCTTGAATTCATACTTGAAATAAACCAAAAGTGAAACTAGAAGGAAAGTTTTATTATGATTGACTTACTTACCTGTTTTACATCTTACAGAATTTCAATTATAAATCAAAAGCATCATTCCCAATATGGTTTTTACTTTAAAAACTTAATGTACATTTATAACTGAAAGTATAAACTAAATGAGAAGCAAGAGTTCTCAATTATACTTTTTAAACATGAAAATAATGTGTTTTTGTCTTGTTCTTTTTGTTGTTTTAAAAAACAAGGTTAAATGAGCTTAAAACGCTCTCTTTGTAATTCTGCTCTCAGAGTGGCACTACTAACGAAAAGTTTAATCTTTTTTTCGGAAGTAATCCCATTCAGGATTGCTTAAAGTACGTTCTAGTGTTATTCGTAATTGAAATTTTGAGTACGGCTCGTACTAAAGGTAATTTAAAAAAACTTAATTTATCCCGAGTTTTTTTAAAAACAAAATTCTGAGAAAATCATTTAAAACAGTTTTTTTTGAAAATGAAGAGAGTTTTGCGGGAGAATTGAATATGCAACAAAAATTGCGCGTTACTTACCGAGTTTTGAACGAGAAACAACAAAAAATGGCGTCTTTTACAGAATTCTGATTTTTTTTATCACTTAGCGGTGCTTGCAAGTGGACTTACTTACTATATATATATAAGTTGCACTGTGATATTCATTCAGAATTTAAGTATATTGAAATATTTAGAAATTGTGGATTTTATTTTAAATTAAGGAATTACTTCTTGTAAGTATACGATTCACCACAAGTGGAAAGAGCTTATCGTCACATAAAATGCAAAACAACGTATCATCAAAAAATTAGAAATTGACTTTTTGATTGATTTTTGTTCGTTTTACTAAACTACTTGTTCACAAAAAATTGTCGATCAATGCGATCAAGAATGGCGACTTTATAAAAGAAATTCAAATGCCCAGTACGCCTTGTTGTCATTGATTTTGTAAAGTTTTTTTGCTTCTCTTGTGAACTTATAAAAAGTGTTGTTACGTTATTTTGCATTTTAAGCCTAGTACTCTGTTCAAATTTGTGAAAAATGTTGAGCAACATCTATTATTTCATACGAAAAAATTGGCATGTTTCAATGTTAATTATCTCGCGAGTTTGCACAATTCGGCGTTTTTATTCCTTCAAAGTATGCGACATTGTTTTGCATATATAAACAAAACAAAAAATTAAAATAAACAAGAAAATAAAATAGAAATGTTTTGCATTTGTAAACAAAACAAAAATTAAAATAAAAAAGAAAATAAAATAGAAAGTGATTTTCCAAATACATTGTTGTAAAAACAACAAGGAACAATTGAATCCACAAATAATTTTAACAGCTTGTGTTGCGGCACAAGAATTAGTAAAAATTATAACTGCCGCAGAAGAGCTTCTGGATGACACTCGTTCCTCAACAAGTCCATA
This sequence comes from Pollenia griseotomentosa, assembly GCA_963931875.1. NCBI lineage: Eukaryota > Metazoa > Arthropoda > Insecta > Diptera > Polleniidae > Pollenia > Pollenia griseotomentosa. The sequence goes on from OZ007560.1 coordinate 231,071,395, forward strand.
CCTCAGAGAAAGAAACGAAAAAGGGGGAGTTTTAATTTATTTTATATCTACTAATTTATATACAGCTGTCAAAATTCCGTATGAAATAACCACCATTTGCTTTATTTCACAGTTGAAAAAAAATGTTGCCAGAAACATTTCGTAACTTTTTCACAAATTGAACAGAGTACAACTCTATCAACAATTTTTCGTAGATATTCCGTACAAGTTTTTTTTATATGCGTTTTGACAGCATTTCACGTGAAATTTGGAACAGAGTACCAGGTCTTTTCCAAAGACCCAATATGTGAAGGGAACTAGGTTCTTATATATCTATATCACATATATTCTAGAATAGTTTGGCATTTAAATTCAACTAGATCAGTTTCACAAGTAGCTGGCACATAAGCAAAAACTGTTCATTTTTACCTTTAACCGTAGAACCAAAAAATACCACAGAAACGCATAACCAGGGAACCCGTGCACCCCATTGTAATTTTTAATCATTTTCAGCTTCACAGAAATAAAATTTTATTTTAAATACCGTTAAATAAACATATAAACAAATTAATTAAATAGTTAAATGTATTTACTAAAATTATTTTTTAATTATTACAACAAAAAATTATGCCAAAAACTATAAATTAAGAAACCTTATTTCCTCTCCGTTGAACACATGAAAAAAACACAAACGCAAACCAGGGTACCTTGTACCCGATTACAATTTTAAGAAATTTAGTCTTACAGAAAAAAATATTAAACTTAAAGACTGTTTACTAAAAATATTAAAATTTAAATTATTTAATATATCAAAGTATTTTTTTTTTTGATTTACAAGATTTAGTTTGTCGTGCTAAATTCCTAATATTTATTCTTGATAAAAACACTGAAAACCTTCAACAATAAGAAGGGATGCGTATTTCACTGTTGTTTAGGCCAGATCGTCAGGCAACTTCATCCAAAGATTTTAGAAAAACTAAAGATACTAAACAACTAAATCTGTTAAGCAAATAAGAATTATAAGCAACAGTTTTACTTGTAACAATACCAAAGCTTAAACAAAAACAACAACAATAAACAGTGAGTTTATCTTTTCTATTAGTATTGGTTTTGCAGCTAGAAACGTTTAAAGTTGCTAGTGGACACACGGGTACCCGGTTATGCATTCTACTGCTAAGAATTTCATTTTTAAAACTTAAAAGAAAACCTGTAGTAAAATTTATATGAAAAGCACTCATGCCCGTAATTTGTTACATAGTGTTCTGACTCTTATTTGAGAGTTTTTGATATAAATTTTATGTGTTGTTTCCAGGTGACAAGCAATTGATTGTGTATTAAAATTTATATGAAAAGTGCTCAAAAAACTGAGTGAGTTTCATATACATTTTTCAACACAACCAATTGCCTATCACCTGCAAACAGCGCATTACTACACGTAAAAACAAAAATTAAAATTTTGAAAAAAAAAATGAAATAGTTTAACGTTGAAGTTGTGAAGTAGCGTTTTACCCCTGCATTAAGAAATTTCATATTTATTAACACAAATTCCAAATTTTTAATTACACATTAAATAATTTATTTAAAATACCTTTACGAATCTAATTGATGCAAAGATATTTCCGGAGAAACGTTATTGTGAGAAAAGTATAAATTATGCAGTTAATTGCAGTTTACTTTGTGTGCAAGCTTTTTTTATTTACTTTCCTCAATAGACGCTCATGCTATTCGTTTTTTTTTTTTTTCATTTAAAATGTTTTGAATAATTAATGAGCTTTGTAGAAAAGCGTACATCTTTTCTTTGGAAAAAAAGTTATTTTAATTGGCTTTCAAATAAAACTCTATAAAAATGACCTCGTTAATTTAAATTCAATTAGATAAAGTATAAATAGCTTTTGCTGTACTTAAAATATTTATTATTTAATTTTTGTTCCCTCCGCTGCTAGTGATGAAGACGGCATACTAAGTTTGTCATTCCATGTGAAACTTTTAAAATATTCGCCTAAGGAAATTTTTTTTACAGTTCTCCTATGGATCCAAATATGGAACAGCCTTAAAAAAAACTGATATTTCTGTTACAAAAACTAACTTAATTTGGATTCTAAAGACACCGATCATCATACAATTTTACAAAAATTTGATTTATGGACTAAAAATCACACTACTAAATTTCGGGGAGATCGGATTATATATTTCCATGGATCTCCATATAAAGCAAACTCTCGGAAAACACTTTCTTAAGAACAAAGCCGTAACCACGCTTAAAACTGACACGAATCATGATATTTTATTGAAATTTAGTCAAAATTTTAAATCTATTTAATAATTCAACAAAGGTCTTATATAAATCATATTCTCGATACCCATACTATAAAGAGACGCTTTCTTTAGACCCTTGTTACACCTACAGCATACGTCGGATTTGAACAAAAGAAATATTATACGAAAAATATTTTTCTATAGAAGTGCACAATATATATTTCAAGTCGGTTGAATATTTATAGAGATATATGTTTGTACATAAAAGCGTACCATATAACCATTTAACCCCCTATATAAAGTATTTTTGCAAAGCGGTTTCGATAAAAAAATTCTAATTTTGCCGAACGTACACGCAGAGAAAAAACATGTTTAAATATGGTCACCTCCAACAAAACTATTTTTAAAGAAAATTTTATATTTATTATGTTTTATTTAACCATATTATTGTCACCGTCAACCATATTATAATTAATTTAGTCCTTGATCAAGACGCCACAACCATATTCTGGTTGTCTGTAAACATATTATGGTTTAATATGACAATAATTTGTTTTAAAATTAACAATAGTATTTTGCTCTTTTCCAAGAGCAACACGCTTTTCTTGCAAGCCAACCATGCTATTTTAAGTGTTAAATATGTTTTAGTTATTTTTAGCCATAACATGTTCGTAGGCAACCATAAAATGGTTGTGTCTTCTTGATGAAGGACTTATTAAACCATAATATGGTTGTCGGTGAAAATAATATGGTTAAATAAAACAAAAAATTTAAAATTTTCTTTAAAAATAGTTTTGCTGGAGGTGACCATATTTAAACATGTTTTTTCTCAGGGTGTAGGAGGGGTCGCCGTTTTAAATTTGTCTTTATATCTTTGGCATTTACAGTCGGATCTTAAAGAATGATACATCAAAGTTCTTATCTTGAGATGATTGGCTTAGCACTGTTTTATAAAACTAGAAATGACACTATAAAATTCCGTAAAGATCGGTTCATAATTTAATATAAGCCTATCTCGGAAAACACTTTAGTAAGCCTAAATCCGTAACGAATAACGGTGTTGTAATAAAATTTGATCTGTAACATTAACCTTCTCGAGACAAAAACTTAAATATATCATACTTTAAGATCAGACTATCAATGCCAAAGATATAACGCAAATTCCAAAATAATACTTCTACGTTCGTTGAAAAAAAAAATCAAAAAAAATTTTTTCGAAACCGCCTTGCAAAAATACCTTATATTACGAGGTGAACGGGGACCTTTTTGGGGTTAGGTAGTATGTACATGGAGCAAATTGTATATTCTTGAGCGAACATAATGTAATCAAGCCAAACATGGTTTTGCAAAAAAAAAAAAAAAAAAAAAAAAATTGGAAAAGTCTACTTAATGATACCCTAACCTACAATATTTAAAAAAAAATTTTCGAGAGTGTACTCTACTTGGAACCATTGGTTAATCAAGGACCCGCCAGAGCAAATTTATATTAAGAGATTAAGCTACATGTAAAAGTTCTTTGTGCCGAATATTATTGAGATTTCTTCATTTATATGAAAATTTTTTGCCTTCCAGTGTTAATTGTTAATTTTGGACCTTCTAGCACAAAATTTTGTCTTGACATAGACGCTAACATAAAAAATATTGTCACCAAATTGTATGTTAATATTTTAATTTATAAGAAAATTATACCATTAAAAGTTATTTTCCAGAGTAGTTTTGGCATGAGAGCTATGGGCAAATATGAACCGATTCCAATCAAATTGTTTACATGATTAACCCTTGAATACTTACGTACGTAAATTTAACCTGTAGTTCTTTTTAAATTGTTGATACGCATGCGTGTAGCGGCCTAACGGCAGGCACGAAATCAAAAATAAAAAATTTTTAGTCTTCAAAGTACTGTTTTATGAAAGACTACATGTAAATTTTACATAAAAATCAGCAATATCCAGTGAGCGCAAAATAAAAATGTTTCTTAAAGTGATGGTGTTTTTCTTTTTTTTTTTTTTTTTTTTTTTGCTCTATTAATTATTATTTTAGGTTGTTTTTAATACTTAATAAACAAAATGTAAAAGACAGAAGTGGGACATAAAACTAGCAATAATTAAGGCGTTTTAGGAAAAGATTCAGTACGTGAAATTTACGTGGCGTTAGTTAGGTAACCGTTGCAATAAATATATTATCGACGAAATTAAATCTAAATACCAGCATAAAAATATGTTTTATGGGCACAAAGACTCTATACCGGAATACAGCTTTTATGTTGGCTTAGTGATATAATAGCCCGATTCACACCATTTTCAAAAGACTTGGTCCTTGTGACATTAGAAAAATATGTATCAAATTTCATCAAGGTATCGCCAAAATTGCAGCCTTTACTTTGAGCACAAGATTTACATGGACAGCCAGCCAGGCAGGGGGACATAATTAGATCGATTCAAAAAGTGATTCTAAATTAATCGGTATACTAAAAGATGACCAATAATGACCAAAATTTAAAGGTATTACAAACATCAGCACAAACGCATAATACCCTGTCTACTATTGTGGTATGGGTATAACATCTACTTAGTTACACGAAACTAATTTTTCTGCTTTCAATGGAAAAGGAACAGTAAGTAGAGAAGAATTATTTTTTGTGTTAATTCGATCTTTTTTATAATGTGACTATAAAAAATTTTGTTTTAGTTACTGTAAGCACTTTTTGAAATATAAATGAATCAATTTAAGGGGTTTTTAAACGTGTAAGTGCATGTAATAAAACTCTGCAGAGGCCAAATATAAGAATTGTAATAAACCGGCATACAGTATGGTTGAAATTCTTAAATTTAGCTGCTGCAGTGCCTAGGATGCTCCTATATGGGTCAAATGTATGATCAACCCCACTTTATTTTTCATCTCAATCATTTATTTCTAACATACCTTCCCGCTATCTCCATCCCTTAAGGGGACTCCCATACAAAATAGTCAATACAGAAATATATTAGAAATATATTGAAGAAAAAGCCCCATAACTGCCAAGGAATCGGTCCTAGGGGTAAAAAATTTATGACCGACCTCCATTAGTGTTTTATTCTTAACATTTTATTAAAACATACTTGTCATATATCTCCACCCCTTTAGGGGGACTCCCATACAAATATTGCGTTTTATGAAATTCTTAAATAAATTAAAAATTTTGTGAATAAAATCAAAAGATGGTAGCAGATTTTAATCATTTATGGCTTGTTTTGTTTGCAGGTTTGTTTTTTATTTGTCTGCAAAAAATTAGAAGCCTAGCTGCATTTTTTAATTTTTTATGAATTTTTAAAAAACAAAAATTTCGAAATTTTGATAAAAAAAATTAATTAAAAAAAAAAAAAATAAATAAAAAAAATGGTTCAAACACGACTGCTCATATTAGAAAAAAGTTTTACTTTTTTTTAAGGAAATTTTATTGCGAATTTTTTTTTAGTAATTTCAATAAACTAAACCGTTTTTGAGTAACGCGAATATATGTTGTGCAACCTCCTCCATTTTCGAAATAACGGTATATCTCGAATACCAGAGCCAATCAAAAAAAAAAAAACGGTGAACACCACGGGATTCAGCGTACCCGAATTTTGTTAAAGCGCCAGGTGCCCAGCTTGTCTCAAAAATATGTCAATTTCTTGTACAGTGTAATAAGTATTATGGTTATTTTGTTGAACTGTTTATGGTTTTTAATCCCAATCTTGATATTTTAATAAGGCTTAAGTTAATCAAATAAAATTTTAATTAAATTATTTTTATGAAGAAAGAAATTTACAACATGAAATTAATTAAAATTTATTGATAATTTTTCATTCTTGGCTGCAGCGGGAAACGAACCCAGGCTTTCACAGACAGGTTACCCTAGCATGTCAATTGCAACCACTCAATCTCTTAAGACGGTTTTGCCGTTTAACACTCACAGCCATTGACGACTGCTGGCAGTCAATAGTCAAACATCGAGCACAAATATACAACTCAACTCAAAATTTGTACATTTTGTTTTTATTTTTTTGCAAGAAAACGATAATCAATGGTCATATTCACCCACTGAAAAATCTAAGATCAATTTCTGTAGTATTTTGCCAAAATAAAATATAATTGCATCCCCCTTTGTTATAAAAGAGCATATAAAAAGGGAAAACAGTTTTTTGTCCCTATTTCTATCCTCTATCTCAGAAACTTTTTTAACGATCTTGTTGAAAATTACTATTGAAAAAACTATTATCCAATTGGAATTGGTGCAAATTTCATCCAAATCGGATGACGATCGATTTTAAAATTGGGACACTTAACATAAAATCTCCCATATGTATATGTACGTTTTAATTTGTGATCAACCAACAAAATGAATTAGCGTAAATCAAATGGGTTTAAACCAAAGAAGATGAGGATGATCTTATAACCGGCTTATCGTTTAAAATTCGTCACAGCTGTAATTGTAACCAAAAATGTATCTAGGAATGAAAATATTAACCATAATATAGTCTCTTGCCAATAAGAAAATCAGTGTGAAGGATCTGCAATGTTAAGGATTTTCGACAGTATTGTCTCATGTAAATTAATATAAATTAATAAATTAACTATAATTTCGATTTCTATTACGTTTTCTTAATATTTTAATATTTCATTATATTTTAAATAATGCTTTCTTAAAAAAGACTACTTGTTTAAATAAACTGTCCTGTTACTTAAGCCGTAATTAGTTTTGTATTACAGCATTTTTATTTTTATTCAAATAGTATTATCTGCTTATTTAAATGTTTGACTCAATAATAATAATCACTCTCCTGTAAAATTGTCGTCACTTTGCAGATATTTATAGTATTTTTTTCAATATAAATTTTGAAAACTTTTTTTAATCTGTTTTTTTTACTCTCTTTCTTTTCTAGTGGTCTTTTATGTGCAAAACTTACAAAAAGTGAGAATGAGGTAGATAAGAAAATAACATTTAATTCACACAGACAAACAGTATTAAAGATTATGTATTAAATGTCAGAGTTATTTTTCATGCGGACCAATTAAAATTTGTTCCTTCATTTTTCTCTTTATCATATATGTACCACATCCTTATAGTTAGAGTAGCGTAAATATTGTATGGAAATATTTATTTTAAATTTATTTATATGAGTTTTTATTTTCCAAAAAAGCTGTTTAAATTGGGCAGTATTTTCAGCTGATTTAAGCTCAACAAAAATATTTATTCTTTTTTTTTAAGAAAAAAATTATTTTATAAATTGTAAAGAAAATTTTTTACAAATTTTTTTTGTTTGTTTGTTTTTAAATAGAGGTATAATCTCTTATAAGTAGTAAACATCAGAAAAATAACCCTTTATTATTATTTAAGTCGTACAGAGAAGACGACTAAGACTTTTATGTACATATACGATCGATATTTCCATAAAATGCTAACTGGGAACATATGCAATTAGTAATAAATGAAGTAGTTTAGTTCCACTTAAGTAATGAAATATGAAAACGAACACAGTTTTGCTAGTTGGTTATGCTTTTGAGCTGTGGGGGCAGCAAGGATTATCATCCTTATGCAAAAAAAATATTTACTCTTAAATTAGCCTTGTGTGAAAAACCACACAAAATTAATAATTTGTACAAGATATACTAAAAAATTGTTGAGCTACAAAAGGCGCGGATCCAGTTTGAGCCTTAGGCGGGGGGAAATTTTTTATGATACAAATAAGTAAAAAATCTGTTTTTAAAAGTTTATAAAAACAACATGTGTATATAACATGTATATCACAAAAATTTGCGCGCGTCTCATTATCTTCCGTAGTGAAATTTTTTTATAATTGTTCAATAAAACATAAGAAGAATAAGAAATTTTATTGCTTCATTAAAAAAGAAATTTAAGTGAAATAAGACCTTTACGGCTTTATTTCACTTTCAAAGTGCAATAAAACCTTTTTGGAAATAAAGGCATTATTTCACTTTCCATTGAGAAATAAAGCCTTAAAGGCCTTATTTCGTAAGGCATTATTGCACTCCACCGCTTAAAATAGCACTTAGAGCAGACTCATCAAAAGCGTGCGTGGTGAGGCGTGCGTCACAAAGTGTTCACGGTTTTTGTCAAAAAATCACAACATTTTTTTGGCTGCGAATAAGTGATTTTAGAATTCTCTTATATTCTTCTTTTTTTGGAATTAGATTTTGTTTACCTTATGATGCAAAATTCGCTAAAAATTAGGAAAACACACTTTAACTTTTAAAGTTACTTCCACTTTTTGTGGCTAAATGTCACTAAATGCTATATATAAGTTGAAGCTATCTCTTATGAATGGCTAAAAAATCTTTATATATCAATCAGAAAACGCGTTCGAATGTAGCGTTCATTCCGCAGGATTTGCTGGGCTTAACCTATGATATATACCAATAAAAAAAAATGTTAGTATGACAAATTACAAGCTTGTTAATTAAAGAATTAAAAAATATTAGATAACTTTCCTTAATTCCTTAACCATTTTTGTTTTGTTTGTACAAAGAAAAAGTTCCCGGAAATTTTTTTTTAGTTGAACCATTAATCAAATTTAAAATTAGTTTTATTTAAAAATTTAATCCAGTGAATTAAACTTTTACTTGTATCAAAAATATTACTGCAGAATATGGGCATTTCCACCGTGACCAAAAATTTAAAAATTATAAAGAGCTTATTATTTTATGATATTGTTATAGAAAAATATTTAGATCTGGGGCCTAATTCTGGCAGTCGTGATCGAGTACTTTCTCGATTCGAAAGCAATTTTATTTCTTATTCTTTTTTCAGTATTGTAAAACATTAATCTCAGTTTCACAATACTGAAAAAAAAATTTCGATTCGTTCAGTATCGACTGAAATAATTAGATATTAAATTGCTTTCGTATCGAGAAAGTACTCGATCACGACTGCCAGAATCAGGCCCCTAACTTATTTTATAAATTTACCCATAAATTTGTTCACTTAGATAAACAATCAGACTGCAAAGTTGTGCAAACGTAATTTCTTATTTGTGAGAATGTATTATTGCATGTTTTCTTTAATATAATCTTCCTTAAAAGAGGTGATATTTGATGAAAATTATTATAAAAGAATTTTCTTACATGGTCTGTAATCTAAGGAAGAGTTCGAATAGAAATATGTTATTCGAATTAACGGTAATTTTTATTTTTTTTAATCATTATTCAGTTAAATTATTACGGAAAAAATGTCACGTTTGAAATTTCACGTATCGAACCAGATTTTGGCTTAAACAAAAAAAAAAATATATAGACGATTTCGGAATCAAACCAATGACATTTAAATGTTACATTGCTACGTAAAATTTTGAAAGTAGTTTGACTAAAAAATTGTGCCAGGTTTCGCTGAATTACGCCCTTTTATAGATGGCCAAAAAAAAACTGCTTCTATTTTTTTAACGTTCGAACCGCTACTTCTTTTGCCATTATCTTTGACCTAGAATCGTGCCCTCATAAACTTTAGCAAAGATAATAGTGCTTTCTTAGTGCTATAATTTAAGGGTTAAAAGAACGTAAAAATATTTGTTGTTTAAAATGTTATTGCATTTTTGATGCGTACGACTGTCACGTTAAACACTTTGAAATTACCCATATGTTGTTGATATCAAAAATAGTATTCAATTGATACTGGTGCAATTTTAATTACTGGTGCAATTTTAATTAAAATTTTTAAGTAGTATTACAAATTTTTTAAGTTGAAATCTATTTTAAATAATTTTTTTTTTTTTTTTGTGTAAATTTTTTGCCGATAGAATTTCTTAAGAGAAAAATTGTAATGCAATAAATAAAGTAATAGTCTTTAAACTTTTAATGTTATCAACACAGCAGCTATTGTTCAATTACCATATCATTGTTCTGTTTTTTAAATATTTAAGAACATTTCCATTGCCTAAAGCAACAACAATTATTTAGGATTCTTCACTTATATGTTTGGTGAATTATTAAAAGATTTTTTTATATTGAACCAAAGTATTTAAAAAAATTATTTTGTTTATTTTTGTGTTCACCTTCAACGATTCTTTTGTAACCGAAGCTTTTGTATTAAAGGTTTTTTTTTAAATTATAACTTATCAATATTTAGAACAATAATGAATGTTTTTATAACAATGGATGCGCATTGAATTTGAAATTAATTTTTTATTGTAGGTAAATGATAAAACTTATCAGAAAAATATTATGTGTTTTTTGTCTATTGAGAGTGCTTCGAAAATTAAGTGTTAATAAATATAAATAAATGAAACGAATATTAAGGTAAGTTATACAAAGGGCAGGTTTTTCAAACATTTTTTCTGAAAAAATAAGTTTTACTATATTAGTTACGCAAGATTTTTTGAAGATGCATGTTTTTTATATAAAAGGTGGTCCAACCATGAATCACACCATAACGTTTAGCTTTTTTCCCAACTTAATGTGACATTTCTTTGTTTCAGTGTTTGACAAATTCAACTGTGGAGAGGTTTAAAATTGAGCAGTGCGTTAAGAATGTTGAAGACTTTTACGAAACTGGGCGTTCAAATCAAAATGCATTACTTGCAGCGACGAGGCACACTTTCACCTCAGTGGTTTCGTAAGCAAGCAGAATTGCCGCATTTTGGCAAATGCTAATCCACAATTGATTGTGGAAAACACGATGCCATCCATAAAGCGTGACTGCTTGGTAAGCGGCGTATTCGGTCAGTACTTCCTCGCGGTGTTCACTATCGCGAGATGATTATGGACTTTTTGTGGCCAGCAATTTAGGATATGTACCTGGAAGATATGTGGTTCCATCAGGTTGGTACCACTTGCCACATAGCCAACGAAACATTGGATCGTTTGCGCGAGAAATTCAATGGCCGTGCTATTTCTCGTAGTGGCGATGTTAATTGGCCGTCACGACCATGTGATTTGATATTGTTGGACTTCTTTCTTTTAGGATATTAAATAGAAAAAGGGTACGCTTATATGCCAAGAGCTAAAGGATGAGATAATTCGGCATATTAGCGGCATTGATCCCCAATTATGTCTCAGAGTCATTTAAAATATAAGCCATCGGATAGAGGTATGCCACCGAAGTCGTGGGGAGCAGTTGGCTGAAATTTCGTTTCACATATTATTGTCATAGATTCTTCTATCATAATAAATATTAAGATAATTCTCTGAAAACTTTTTGTTTTATTAACAATTACCATCGTGCGTTTTGGGTGGACTACCTTTTATGTACATTTCACCTTTTATCAATCAATTTCTAAACCAAAAATTAAATCGAAATTATGATTAGATGGGGCCCTTTGTGCGTCAACGATTATTTTCTTGAGTATGTTTGCATTGAAATCGTTTTTTATTTGTTAGTGATTTAATTTTTTTGACATACATTAATTTAGCCTTGTAAGGTGTTTTGAATTGAAAAAAGCCAAACAATGCTCTAATGCCGTTAAAAATAAAAGATATATTTATATTGTGTTAGGTTTTCAATGCACATTATCGTAACTATAATCGTATTACTTAAATATCATTGACAGCTTTTGAAATTTTATCAAGACTTGAACAAAAGCGAGACAAAGTTAAACACAAACAGTAATTGTTTTCTAAGCTGAAAATACTTGTCACAATAGTGACATTAAAGTTAAACCTTTCACTGTGTCCTTTATTAATGCCAGTTAATTGTAAAATTTACAAATTGTACAAATTTACATAAATAGATATGGAAATGTTTATTATTAGAACTTAAACATATACATCTTTCTCACTTAATACAATATATATTGCTTATTTAATCATCACCAGTGAACCCATAGATATGCAATTGCATGTTTTTCCTTGTGCAACCAATGAAGGTACAAACGATATATTTATCCGTTTTAGAGCCTTTTATGAATTTTGGAATCGATTTGTTAGTGCATATTTTTGCATATTTTACTGTTGGAAGCATTTTTGCGCATAATTTAGTTAAACGAGTATTTTTGCAGCACTTTTTTGAAATTCTGGTTAACAGGTGGCTTTTCGGTTTTAAATATGTATCTGTACATCCAACGTGTTGCTTCAATTTCGCCATCTATATTTAATTTTTAGTCTAAAGTTGTAGACTAAGCAGGTTGTCATTAGAGATAAATGTTATGCGATGTGTATAATACATAGAAATCTAGTTCAATCTTTTTAGTATACCGATCGATCAGAATCACTTTTTAAAGTAAACTAACGATGTACGTCCGTCTGACTGGTTTTCTGTCCATGTTAACCTTGTTCGCAAAGTACAAGTTCCAATTTTGTAGATGATTTGATCAAATATGGACTAAGTCTATGTAAATATAATAAAATTATACTCTTGGTGTCCGTAAACCATTATGTTGGTATTTAAATTAAATTCGCCCCAAAAATATTTTACTTCAAATTAAATTATTTTCGATTCGGTTCATATTTACCCAAAGCTCCCATCCTTAAATAGCTTTTAAATGTTAACATTCCCAATAAAAAATTGAGCTTCAAACGAAGCAGGTTTGTAAGGGAGAAATGTAAGAGTTTCGCTTACCATACCGCTTACGGAAGACATGAATTTTATATGGCGAGTTCCCACTTTAAAGCAATACATTTTTGACACAAAAAGCGCTTTATTCAACACATATAAAAACTGGTGAGTGTAGCTATTAGATTTACCCACTGAATGTTTTTTACAGTTATTCTTTAGTATTCTCCCTTACAAACCTGCTACGTAGTAAGGGAATGCCGTGGCACTTGAAGTATAATTTTTTCTTTAATGAAACTTATTAAGAGCTCCTTTACTTATTTTACTGCATCCCTGTATGTCTTATTGCGTAGCGCATAATTGTGCACTTATATTTTTAAATGTGCCATTAGTGCTTCGCAAAATGATAACATTTTTTAGTGGGTTAATTAACAATTAAACGATTGTACCTTAAATCCCTTTAAGACAAAACCCCATCTGGATGTTAATATCTAGATATTAATATTCTTATATGAATTTTTTAATTTTGTTATTAAATTGTTGAATATTTTGTCTTCGAATGAGCCATTTTTTGATTTTTAGGGCATATTTTTAACAATTTTCAGGGCATATTTTCCAGTCTTTACTGCATATTTAATGCGCAAAAAACGCGTTTCTTAGAGCAAATATCTCTGGTTTCCCTGATCATCATGAATTAATCTGCTAAGTTCTTTACATCAAGAACTTGTTACCTGACCCTTCAGTGCGCCAAACAACAAAAAAAAAAAACTTTATGCAACATATAACATTCATATTGATGACATTTAATCTTCACATTTGGCATCAACATCAAAAACAATGAGAGCGAAAAGAGTAAATTGTAAATTAGAGTATACACATGTGTTTGTAAGAGGTAGTTGTAGAAATAACAACAATACTACAAAATCAAAAACATATATTATTTTTAAGGTTAAAAGGGTTAAAAGGAAGCAAAAATTCCCAACTTCTATTCGTTAAAGTTTTTTTGTTAAAAAGATCAAATTTTCAAAGTAGAATGATAACGAAAACCATATCAGGCATGCTGCGGATGTCTAATAATTGTGAGTTCTTCTGTAAACAAAGGGGTAAGTACAACAAAAGTAAAGCAAACATGTGTAACGGGTAGTAAGTAAATAACAATATTCTCTCACTTTGACTTAAGTAAATTCCAACCACTTGACTTAGTGACAGTTTGTCATTAAATGGAGGCTATTGAGTCCTTTCTTGGATTTTACTCAGCCATCGCACTGACGACATTTTTTATTAAACTGACTTTGATTCGTTATTTCTGAGATATCTTAAAAATGCCTTAAAAATCGATTTTTGTTTCGCCACGGGTTTTTTTCATTAGTGTTCTTCTTTTACTTGGCGGTCACTGTACTCTTCACATTCTACTATTCAGAATGCAACCAATGACATTATTTAATTCTAATATCCCACCTAGTAATTTCAAGATTCCGAAGCAATAAAAGTACATGAACAAAGAAACAGCAGAGAAGCGAAAACAATTGAAGTGAATTTTTATTTTAAATAAATGAAAGTTATTTATTTACCCTCTACATTATCCCATATAAGTAAGCAGGTGGTAAGCACATAAGTTAAATGATTAATTAAACACAAAAATTCACGAAAAATGTTTAAAGCGCCTAATCCTTTCATCAAATTGTTTTTGTGCAGAGAGAAATAAACAGTGCTTCCATGTGGGAATTCCACACATAAAAATCATGTCTTTTTTAAGCACCAAAAAAAAATGTAGCTTCAAACGAAGCAGGCTTGTAAGGGAGAAATGAAAGAGATTCAGTTACCATCTCGCTTACGAAAGTCATGAGTTTTATATGGTGAGTTTCCATTTTGAAGCAATAAATTCTTGACACAAAAAGCGCTTTATTCAACGCATATAAAAATTGGGGCGGCATGAAATAACCCCCTAAAATATAACCCCCCCCAAAAAAAAAAAATAATGAGAAAACACCCCAAAATGTGGGGCCTTATTTCATTTGCAATAAAGCCACGATTTTTGAAATGAAATAAACCCCCATCGAATTGAAATAACGCCCCAAACAGAAATGAAATAATTTCCTAATTTCCAAATTCTGAAATAAAATAAGAGCCCAATATGTATAATAAAATTAATTATAAAGTTATGCTTTAAAGAATCGCACGATAGATATCATGGTTGGAACCTCGGCTGGGCGCAGGAATTTTTTCCTCTATGATATACCAACCACCAGCTTCGCTATCTAAAGCTTTTCTGCATAGACGGCCTTCGGTCGGCCCCATGGACTTTCTCTTCTATGGTATAACAAACACCGGCTTCTTTAACTAAAGCTTATCTTCATAGTTGGCCTTCGGTCGTGCGCATAGATATTCTCCTCTATAGTTTACGCAGAGACAGTTCAGTTAGCGAAGCCAGTCTCTGTCATACCATAGAGGAGAAAATCCTTAAAAAAAAAATACCTAGAAAAGCAGGTGTTTTTTATACCAAGGTTGAGAAAATTCTTGCGCCCAAAAACGTTTTCATTATAAATTTGAAAATGAAATAATACACCAAAAAATATTTTGGGGATTTATTTATAATGATTTTTTGGGGGATAATTTCAAATGAATTAATCACCCAATTAAAAAAATAAATAACACCCCAAACAAAATGAAATAATTTCCCAAAAATCGTTGTTGTTGTTCTCTGTAAAAACTTTTGGGGGGTTATTTCATTAATTTTTTGGGGAGTTATTTCATGCCGCCAAAAACTGGTAAGTGCACCTATCAGCTTTCAACACTGAATGTTTTGTTAGTTATTTTTTAGTATTCTCCCTGCCAGACCTGCTTCGTAGTAAGGGAATGCCGTTCCACTTGTAATGTTATTTTTTCTTTTATAAAACTTATTAAAAGTTCCTCCAGCGCATAGTTTAATTGTGCGCTAAGTTTCTTTAATCTACCATAAGTGCTTCGGAAAATGATAAAATTTATTATTAGGCATGTTTATAAGGAAGAAATTTGCTTTTCTCCCTTACAAAACTGCTTACCAGTAAGGTTACTTGGATGTAATTTTTTTTGTTTGCTACAAGCATAAACACAATACACACATGAAACATGACAAAAATAAAAATATTCTCCCAAATAGCAACATAATGCTAGACGAATATTTTGATAAGGCATATCCATTTAAATGTCTTAATATTTTCTTATAAATTTATTTCATACAAACTTTAATTTATTGCATTTTTCTCTTGCATAATTTAACTTTTATTTTATTTATTATTATTTAAATATCTTTCTGACAAGTATATAAGAAAAAAAACTAATGAACAGCCAAGAAGACATTATTTTGCAATACATCAGTCTACTTTATCATGCTGATCATAAATTTATTAAAAATTTAAAAATCTAACCTTAGGATTTTAAAAATATTGTTTCTATAAAATTTTAGATAAAAATAAGAAAACGTATTAAGTACTTTTAAATAAAGGAAAATAAGGCTCTTTTTTAATAAAAATAATGTCTTTTAAAAATTGTTAACTTAAGTTTATTATAGTTCATATAGATTATCTAATGCCTTTCATTCTGGATTGGGTCACTTGATATAAAATCCCCCATATTTTTTGATTTATTTCCAAAACGAATTTTTCTAAAGAGATTTTTAAAAAAAGCTTTATCTTACAATAATTAAAGCAAATATTATACTTTCTAATAGTATTAATTAATTAAATTTACTAATTAAATTTACATACTTATTTTACTAACACAACCAGTATGTTTGCCATTATTCTACAAACAATATATATTATGTTAAATTGAAAATAAGCAAGTTAATACTTGCAAATAATTTCTTATAAATTATAGTCTCATTTGTCTTTAAATGCATGCAAATTTTCACTTCACAATCCTTCATGTTAAATTTAATTAAACAAATTATTTAAAGTGCCATGTACAAACATAGTTTTCATTACAAAAAAAAAAAGGAAAAAAGCACCCATAAAATAGTTCATACTCTTTTAACCCTGCTGTTAGATTTAAACCATTTTGGTAAATTTTTTGATTTCGAAATTTGCATATTTTATTACTTTCACAAATTTTTAAATTATCTGGGAAATAAAAGGTTTAAAATCTTATGGTGTTTTCTTTTCTAAAAAAAATGTCACATTTTATTTAAAACAATGCAATTTGGTGTTCGTTTCTTAAAAATGCTTTGGTCTCTAAAAGGGCAGAGTGTTTCATTCTAAAAAAATTCACCCTTAAATGTCAGAAGGCATTGCACTTTACGCCCCGTATAAATCGAGAGTGTTGATAATGCCCTGTAAAAAGATGGCTTCTATTTATTTATAGGGTTACCAGACGAAGTTGGGAAAAAATCGCCTCTAATCAGAACAGTAAAAATTTTAAGTTTTAATAGTAATATTTTCTATTATTTTTTAGTAAAAACAAAATAAAGCATAACATTGTTAATGGAAGGTTGTCAGTGATAAAAAATTTAAATGGATTCGGTGTTATAAAATTGTTTTTGAAAAAAAAACCTTAAATCAAGAAATCGTAAAAATTTGGTGTTAATAAATTGGCAATCTAGCAAAGGTATTTTCTTGTTTGTTTTATATAATATCAATCTATAAACAAATTTGGGCTTATGTATATTTTTTTTATATTTTGAAGAACATACTTTTTGATTTATGTACATATTTTTTTATATATAATTTTTGTCAGCTGTTAAAAGCAGGGCGATCCAATTTTGTGTTTTGTTCTCGTCAAATAAAAAATTGCATTATTACATGTTAAGCAAGACATTTTATACATGAACCTTTTAAAATGTGGTATTTTTTTTGTAGAAAAGAAAACACCATTAGGTTAAGGACCATTTTGGTCCATCTTTATATTGACTGGTTAATATTTATGAACAAAAGTTACGGAGCAAGCGCAAAAACTATTAAATTAAGTTGTTGTAATTTGCGTCATATGATGAATTTTTTTACGAACCTAAATTTGCAGCAGTTTCAGGTTCTTGCAGATGATATTTTTGGTCAGACGCTCGTAAATATTGCACAATCAGAAAATGATGTTCTAACTAAATTATTTTTTTTGAACTCGTCCAACCTCTGTCAGCTTCTTTCCAACAGTGTTTTCTTAATTAAAACTATTAATATATTACCAGTGGTAGTTTGATTTTACAAGCTTCAGTGTATAATTATTACCCGTTTCCCTACGTTTTTTTTGGGCAGTTAATTTTTTAATGTACTTTTCGTACATACAAAATGTCAGCTCATTATTGGTTTGGTGCATATGCCAAAAAGTCAGACTGGATAAAACGACAAAGAATGTTTACATGAAGATTTCTCAAAATGTATACGATTCAATTGTTTTATATTTTCTCCGCTGCTTCCGGCATATGTTTTGAAGAAAAATGTAAATTTTTGTCAACTTTCATGAATGAATTTAGAACTTAATAGCACATGCCACTTTTCTAAAAATATTTTTAAAAAGTAGATTTTTGTGCTGCATACGTATACTTATTGCTATGCATTAAATTAGTGCCCATTCACATTATACGATTTTTGTCGTTGCGATTTTTACTTTATAGGCAAGAGGGGTGAGAGGAATTATATGGGGTACAGAAGCGAGTGTAATCTTCGATTCGTTTAGTTCATTCATTCGTTCTCTCAATTTTATCTCATTTGACGAAAAATGTATTAAGGTTGTTACGACAAAAATCGTTCAATGTAAATATGAGACCGACTTCAAAGAGGAAACGACAATAATCGCAACGACAAAAATCGTTTAATGTGAATTGGGACTAGCTTGCTGAAATAAATGTTTCTATATTGACAACCTAATAAAAAGTCAACATTGATGATTATTTTCTTTTATTTGCTTTTATTTTACAAAAACAGTTCCATTTTTATATTTTTAAAAAATTTTAGAAATTTTTTATTGTTGTTATTTTATTTTGCTTTTGCTTCTAGTAAAAAAACAACTCGCACTTTGTTTGTTTATAAAACGATGACGATATCAAAAACAACAGCTACAAAAACAAATGAATGACAAAAAACACAACTCTACAAAAATCAGCAGTCATTTTGCGTAGACCTACTGATTCGACGATGCTTTTGCTTGAGCTATGTGAACAAATGTGAAATTTATATTGTACGTTTTTATATGAAGAATTTGGTGCAATCGCCAAAAAGTGGCGTGTAGAGCAAAACACTGCTTAAAACTTAAAAAATAGTTGATATGGAGCAAAATGAATGCTTAATATCTCAGAAGCCACAAAAAATTTCGCGAAACAGGTTTTGTATTTAGATACCTAACTAATTTTTTTTAATGGTCGGTAGATCAAACCAATAATGAGCTGACGATATGCTGATTTGGGGTCGATTTTAAAATTTTAGGACTGACATTCTTAACAGGTTTTATGGACATACATTGCCTTGGGAAAGGAATAACCTCGAAATAGCATCAAAATTCACAATTTATTTACAGGTGTTAAACACTGGAATTTCAACTTTCCAGTGATTCTACAAAACACGGTGAATTTTTTGTTTGAAAAATGCAGTATGGACCAAAATGGTCCTACGACGAGTAGTGTTTTATTCAAAGAAAGTTTTAAGTATTCATAATTCATATATAAGATTATTTTTTAACTAAATGCTTTAACTAACAGTGTTGTAGGGTATACAAAGTCATAATTTCAGGCACAACACAATTATAATAGTTAAGCCATAAAACCATAAAAGATATAACAATCATTTGCAGGCAAACCGGATGACATTTAATCATTTGCCATTTGAACGAATAAGAAAAAGATTAAGTGTTGAATGAATTTATATAAATGCTCGAAAACGTTTAGTTATTTCACATTATGTATGTATTAAATAAATGTTCTTTGTATGAGTATACATACAAACACAAATAAAAAAGCTTTTTGACATTCTGACTTATAGGGTTTTGTTATAAATGTCAAATGTGGGTTAATATAAATTCTTCAAGTGAATGTTCTCACATATAGATACATACATACATATCGTTAGATAAAATGCAAAAAGGCGTAGCTAACAAAAATATAATTTTACAGGAGAAGCAAAAAAACTTTGTAAAATAAAAACTATAAACATGCCAGAAAACATGCATTGATAAGTAGACCATGCAATTATTCAAACAATTTCTTTATATTTTGTTAGAAAAAGAAAGTTTTATTATGTTGTTTTTTATTTATTAAATAAACACACTTGTTAATAAGCCAGTTTGTTTTTTGATAATTAAAGCGTACTTTTTGATCGCAGAAGTATAATTGCATTCATAATAATCAGTCAAAAAGTAGGTTTTGAATTTTTTGTTAGTTACGCCTTTTTGCATTTTAGCAAACGATATACACATGTATGTATGTAGTGTAAAGAATTTTATATGAAACAATTGTTTGATTGAAAACGAATTTATTCGTTTGCCAAATTTTTTGTAAGATTTTGAAAAAAAAAAAATCTGTTTACTTAAGTTTACTTATTTTATAAGGTTTGTTTTTTGGGTAAATAAAACTGTGCAACATTTTTAAAGCCATAGTGCAAACTCCTTCTCGTAAGGAATATCTCGAAATACTTATCCAATAAAAAAATGAAGCTTCCAACGCAGCAGGTTTGTTAAGGAGAAACGCAAAAGTATCGCTTACGGAAAACATAAAGTTTATATGGCGAGTACGCAGTTTGAAACAACATTTTTTTTTTTAATATAAGGCCCTTTAATCAGCGCATATACAAATTGGTGAATGTAACGATCTGCTTTACACACTGTATTTTTTTTTTTTTTTTGTTGCCGTTATTCTCAATATGCGCCCTTACAAACCAGCTTCGCGGCTTTTCAAATATTGGTATATTTTTTTTTTAATTTGTAAAAAATTCGATTACTAACCTTACTGCGTCACTGTATGGCTTGTTATGTAGTGTATAAATGTGCGCTTACTTTTTTCAATTTACTATAAGTGTACACAAAGGCATAACGTAAAGTTATAATTAATCCAGCAATACAAATTTTAATACATTACTATAAGTGCTTCGTAAAACCAAAAATTTTTTATTGGATGTCGAAACTAAAA
Organism: Pollenia griseotomentosa; assembly: GCA_963931875.1. NCBI lineage: Eukaryota > Metazoa > Arthropoda > Insecta > Diptera > Polleniidae > Pollenia > Pollenia griseotomentosa. The sequence continues at coordinate 231,092,175 of OZ007560.1, forward strand.
AGACCCGATTTGGGTATTTTTGCTAAAAGTTGATCTCTCTGAAGAGCATGACATTTTTTTCCTGTCTCCTGTCCTTGGCACAGTTGTAGCTATGGACTAGGAGAAAGAAGTTGTTAAGCAAACTTATCCGAAAAATCTGCATTTAGTGCCTCAAAATTACTAAAATGTCGAAAAATAGAAAATTTCTACACCTATTTTCACCATTTTTGGCCTATAGCTACCAAACTGTGGGAAATTCAGTTGAGTAGCCTTTAGAAAAAATTTTCCTTATAATATAAGTTATAATTCTTCAGAGCTTTATAATACTGCAAAATGCCTTGTTCATAAAAAGTGGGCCGGCCATAAGTCACTGAATATTGTAGTTTTGATATAATTTTTTTTTTTTTTGTAATTTTTTCTTTTGTAGTTTTTCAGTATTAGAAACAACGTTTGAGAGATTCAGAAGCCATGTATATGATTGAGGAATTAGCAAAAATTGTTGAAATTAATTTCCCTATTCAAAATTCAACAACTCAAACCCAAAGAAAATTTCAAAAAAAATTGCACCACCAGGAAATCTAGTACGCAATCTAGTCGTTGGGTTCTGTTAGTGACTTAGCTCCGAAAAGAAGACTGCTTGAGGCACGAAGCTAAGAATATATCTCTATCAAGTTTGGGAGAGCGTAAATGAGAACCCTGAAATATCAATTTGCAAACGTGTCACTCCGCTTTAAATGAGAGAACTCTACTGCGGAGAATGGAAAAAATTATTACTGTTTTCTTGCAAGATATAAATGGAACATGAAATTTTGCCGCAAGACTTTGCAACCCGCTTAAGATTTTGTGACGAATTAATCATTTATTAACAGATGTTCAGTGATTAACGGACCACCCTGTATTTTGCAGCTGTATATGAAACAGTCCTTCAAAACACTTCTGTACCGTACATTTATATCTTGGAATTAACCCTCGTCGACCGGTATAATTTTACAACATTAGCAAAATTGTACCTGCATATAAAAATGCACTTATGCACAAGTTTATGACATCATTTTATGCTTTAAATTTATTAAAATTCTAAACGAATTTCAAATGTATTTTTTATGTAATGGTACATCTATTCAATAACTATTTGAACACTTTAACTTAAAACTTAGTAAGTGAACTTACACAGAGCATTTATACTATGAGGAATACAAATGTAACATCCAAGCAATACAGTAATTTTTTTATTGTTCTACACTTAAATAGATATGGAAAAAGGACAATCCCCGAAAATACACAGTATAAGAACGTAGCAAAAATAAATTATTTATGCAAAAATATGGTAGTCGTGTAGCTCAGCCGTCGCACAGTGGCGCCCGTAGAGCAAACGAGGTTGCAAAAATCAAAATTTTCATGAGCGCCGACGAAGTTTTGAATATCACATTTTTAGTTTAGAAGATATAACCGTTCAAAGTTGACCGACTTTCGGTTTTCAAAAAAACACACAATTTTTAGTCAATTTGTTGCGATTTCAGGTGTAATATCACGAAAAATAGGTAACGAATCGCCTTATTTTTTGTTTGTATTGAAAAAAAATTAACTGTTTGCTTTGTGTTTCTCCTGGTAAATCACTATTTAAAAACTATCCGTTTTTTCACTTTTTTTCAACTTTGACGCAAAATAAAAAAAATCTATATTTTTCTATATTTGCCATATTTGCAAAACCAGTTCTTTGATTATTTCTTTACATAATTCAAAAGGTTTTATCTGCCCGTACGTGCCCGTTTGGCTTCTAGAGATGAAAAAGTTTAAAAAGACATGGCTGCAGAAATTGTATGGCGTTCATCCCTTATATGTTTTGACTGACAGTAGTTTGATCTAATAGTTTGAAAAAAACTACTCATTGAAATTAGCAGGTACGTACCTCACTTAAACAATACTTTGGCGGCATGTGAAGTCACGAATAGAGTTAGAAAATAATTATAGTTTAGAAATGGTTAGTCTTTTAGATATACCTTCTCTTACGAATTGTGATGAATATTTTACAGAAAATTTAAAAAATAAATAAAAAAAAAAAAAAATTTTTTTTGTTTTTAATTTGTTGGGTAATAATTTAAAACATAAAACCCTAAAGAAAAAAAATAAAAACAATCTAAAAATGTAAAAATAATTTTTTTTAGTTACCATAAAATTGATTTTTCTACTAATTTTAACTTTGATAACCCATAATTAGGCCCCTACAGAGCGTAGCACCCTTTCCAAACGCTCATTTGATTGGCTGAACAGTTATCTATCATATGCTGTTTAAACTGTTCAATTATCTTATTCGGTTCAAAAGATATGATTTTTGCAACGAAAAAACTCAAATGGCGCCACTGTGCGTCGTTGGAGGTTGTTATGTTTTCAAATGATAACAGTGAATAGAACGCAAAACCAGTACTTCATGTATGGTCTGTAGTAATGTAGAAATAACATGCAAAGATTCTTTGTTTACATATTTTTAATTTTTTATGTTCATATTTGCACATAGCTTACTACTTTTTAAATAAAAGTATTTGTTATCAGACCGTTATTATTGTTTTTTTTTTTTTTTTTTTTGCTATTGTAGGGAGTTTAAAATAACCAGGCCCTATTATTAGGGGAAAGCCCCACGACATTTTTTAAAAATTTCAATATATTTACTCTGTATTATGTGGAGATGTCACAGAATTTAAGGCATCCGATCATTAAGGAAAAAAGGTTGTAGCATATCAAAAATGTAAAAGTTAAAATTTTATCCTTTCCGTTTGACGAGGGTTAAACTAACTGTTTAATTATTTTAGCTGTAGCAACTAGGCCTTAAGCTAAGTAATTATGGAATATATTTTTTACAATGATACTTATATTGATAAAGTATTTTACAGAGACAAGAGTCGATTGGTTGTTCAATTTAAATATATAATACGCATCGAATGTTGGTTAATTGGCTTTGATCGGATAAAAAATGCCTAAGTAATTGTTGAGCAAATCTAAGAGTTTAAGAAAATTTAACGTTTTTAACCAATCATTGTCTTATTTGTACTACAAGTAATAACAAAATTCATAGTTTTATAAATTAATTTTATAATCCATAATGGACTGAAATCGGATACTTTTAAATCTCGAACTTTATTATTTTTTTTATCATACTATACAATTTAATTATTTTCAATTAATTTAAGACTTTGCTAATGAAATGTTCAGAGAATAATGAAAGCGATAAAAGTGGGTTGATATTAGAAAATATTCATTTTCTACTGCTATGTTCACATTTGGCTTCTTAAAAACGTTTAAGCAGTTCGAACGTGATTAAGCTCTAATCACTTAAAAATCGAGATGATTACCCATACATTAACAATGATAAACAAAATCACTTCAAATTGACATGATTACAACTAAACCATTTCATAAATCACATAGAATCCACTGAATATACCTCAAATGTAGAATCGCCAACATGATCATGTATAACCGGTCACGATTTCTGCTGAATGTTTTTATTTTTATGCTTAAATAATTCAAAAATTTTCACAATTTCATCAATAAAATGATTAAAATAATCTTCTGATAACTTTATTAAAGTGTTTTTGTCCATTTTTAAAACTTTAAAGAAATATAAATTTGTTTGGAGGGTTTTTTTTCTTAATCATCTGTCATCTTAATCATCTCAAATGTAATGTGAACGGCTTGGATTAGCTAAATCAACATTTTGCTTAAACGCGTTTAAAACCCTAAGTGTAAACTTAGCATAACAGTGTTCAAAAATAAACATTATATACTGTTCTTTAGTGTTCGGTTCGGCAGATATGTTGAAAGCACAAACGCTAGTGGTGTTTTAGTGATAAATCATAAAAATAAAATTTTTTGTTTCTGATCTTCGAACACAAAAATAAAACTGTATTTATCGAACTACAAAAAAATGCGTTCTGTTTTTTTTTTTAACTAGAAACTTCGTTGTGTTCGTTTAAGCACACTAGTGTTCATTCGTTTCAGTTGTGCTTAGCTGGCTGGTAAAGAAGACCAAACATTTTTTACAAAAACAAAATACACATACGAAAACAAAAACAAAAAGCCAGCAAAAAAATTTTACACAAACAAAACATGTTAGCAATATACAAATAAGCTATTCGTATTGTGGTAGTTGTTAAATTTTTATGATTGTTCTGATTTAAAACGACAAACAGCATATACTTGCGAGCCGTACCCTAAATAATTTTTAAATTCTTTAATTTACTTCAATTATAAAAATCACTTTTAAGTGAGTCATCGCCCGTTATTATATGATTACGCTAAAGGGAAGCAAAATAGTCGCGAGATAAGTTTTTTGGTGGTAGAGACCGGTCCTGGTTCTACCGCTTTATATGAATGGGACCTATCACTTTTACATGCAGTTGTTATTGGAGGGGGATAATTGACACCATTTTACCAGTCACACATCTATTCTCAATACACGTGTTTAGTGTTAGTTTCTGTAATGCTAGTCCTTGGTTCCAATAAAATTCCAAGAAACAAGTCCTAATTAATTTAAGAAACATAGCTGATGGCCTATGCTGGCAACGCTCACTCTCATATTGAGTCTCAGAATTTATTCTGTTAATTAAATTAATAATTTAAGAAACAATTTTTAAATAGTCCCAACTGAGCCAGTTACAAAAACAGTCCTTATAAGCAAATAAAAAAATCACTTTTAAATTTGTTATATATATGGTCTAGGACCAATATGTGGTTCTATTAGTTTGGTGGTATGGTGACAAAAATATTTGTAATTGACTACAATTATATTTAATTTTGCTCTTAAGTTACGGTTACTCAGATCTAGTTTTATCTGCTTGCAATTAAAAATATTACACACGCAATGCATACTAAATAGTTTAGGAAAAACTATTAACGTTACTATTAATCGCGCAAATTATTGATCGAGATAAAAGTTTATTCGAATAATAATCGAATAATTTAATATTATTCGGTTAATCGAATAATTTTAATTTTGTCTAGTTTAGAAGTTTAAAATAAGACAAAAATTTTATATTTTTACATAAAAATTGTATTAAAAAATTAACAACAATTTAACAAAAGGTACTTCATTCATATAATTAAAGAGGAAAACTTTTAAAATAAAATATAGAATCAAAATTTAAGCTTATTTCCAAAAATAATCTTTTAAAGAGAGAATACAGTTTAAATGTCTATGTTTCAAACATTTTTTTGTTTTTGTTTCGATAAAACTTGATTTACAAAAGAATCTTTCACTCATTGTTGACGTTGGAGAGATTGAAAGTAAAGCGCTATAAAGCATATCTGATTTCTCTGTTGTTTTTCTTGTCCATCACTAGAATATCTTATTGATTTTTTTTTTTTAAGAATTTTAATAGTCTTGTAAAGGTCTGGTAGAAGGTTGTTTTCATTCGTCTCAAAAAACCATCTTCTTTATCCGAATTAGTGTATTAAAAGTCTGTACTAAACATTCTTAAATATAATTATTCCCAAACTCTTTGGTTTTATTCTTTGTACTAGTATAGTATATTTGAAAAAATTGTTACCCGAAGGAAATGTTGCTGAGTTAAGAAAAAAATAAGAGGGGTTTAAAACGTACCGGCCTGTTTTTTTTTTTTTTTTTTTTTTTTTTTTTTTGTAAAAGAAAAAAACAAATACTGTGAAAAAGAAAATTTTAGATTAATCGACATAAATTATTCGAATTATTCGTTAATCGAAAATAAGAAATTTTAAATTCGCCCAAAACTATTTGATCAATCGATCAAAAGTTAATCGTTTGAATACCCTAGTTACTAGTATTACTGAATACGTAATTGCAATTCAAAGAGAAATTGCCTCATTTCGTTTTTTTTTTGTCCTCAAAAAACTTCAGTGGCGCTTATGTTAATCTACATATTTAAAACTTAAACATGCTAAAGTCCTGCTGGAAATTACATCAATTACGGTTCTCTATAGGGAATAAGTTACGTTTTAATTAATTTTTGATAGCTGTTTTAATTTTTCTCTGCATGACGTAAAATACCATTGAAAACAACTAGAACAGCAAGACAGAGGAAAACAACTAAGAAAGTAATGTCATTCAATTCCGACCATATGATACCCTACTCTAAAGTACTAAATTTTTTTTTTCGAGAGTGTCATCAATCATGGTTAAAAATATATTATGTTATTAGGTTAAGATTCATGTAAAGGTTCTTTGTTACAAATACTATTTAGGTATCTTCATGTTCATGAGATTGAATTGCCTTTTAATTGATTTTAGGATGGGGATTTATATTGGACCTACGGCTCATTTTGGACCTACCACCACAACATTTTCTTATGATATAAGTAGTTGTTATCGTAAAAGTAATTGAAGCCAATTTTTATGTCAGTATCAATATTTATAGTTATAAATAAGCTTATATGGGAGCTATGTAAACTTATGGACCAAATTCCACGGGCTTGGTCTTTGTGCCAATTGTAACCTATGCACCAAATTTTATAAAATTATCTCGAAAATTGCAACCTGTTTGTTGTTGTGGCTTATCAAAAAACACAAACTCCTGTCACGTAATCGAATTGGCTTCCAATCTGGTCTTAGCACCACTGATGCTTTTTTATATCTGGACCATATAATATGCAAAAATCGATCAGCTAAAAACATACCTCTGTGCTATCTATTGACTTTATTTAAGCTTTCGACAGAATAGGAATCCACGTCGTACTTTAAAAACTGGCAAAATGGTCAATTGGGCCAAAAATGTTTAATTTATTAAATCTTTCCTCACCAACAGAAAATTTTCTGTTCATGTCAATGACACGTTTTAAAATATTTTCCCCCTGGATAACGGCATTCCCCAAGGATCGCAGTTATCGTTAACTCTATTTATAATAGCCTTCGAAGTCTTAAGTCGTCTCCTTAACATGGATAATAGAGTTGACCACTGCATTTATGCCGACGACCTCTATGTTATAGCGAAGGAACAGAAAAATGACAAAATCGCACAAGTATTTCAAGAAATTTTGTTTAAAATTGACAAACGGTCAAAAACTTCGGGTGCAGATGTTTCGTTTGAAATGACAAATCATTTGCACGTCTGTAAAAAAATATATATTAAATATAATCTTTAGAAACTTATCTATTAAAAATGTAAACCATTGTAAAATTTTAGGTCTTAATATTGATAGTAAAGTTAGCTTAAAGTATCATTGCAATTATTTAAAAAAAGATTTAACAAGTAGATCAAACATTATTAAGTATTTATCATCAACTAAGAGGCAAATGCATAAAAAAAAGTCTGCTACGATTAGTGAACTCTGTTATATTGTCAAAAATTGATTATGGTTTAGTGATCTACAAATAAATCTTCTAAGACAGCTTTAAAAACCCTGGAAAATATCCTTAACCCTTCTTTGCATGGTAATGGAAATTTCCATCATAACATTTATTGAAGAAGAAAACGCACACAAACTGGTGTACAGTAAATTGGTTGCTGTTGACATCATTCCTCATGACCATTCTATACATTGGATCATAGCGGTAAAAAAAAGAAGAAGCATAACATCGAAATTTATTGGTTATGTCTCGTTACTCCGATGTTTGTTAAGTTAGAGGAAACTTGCATAATTCGTGGTATTTTTTTAAAAGCTGATTTAAAACTTTTTTGTTAAATAAAAGTGGGTATGAGTGGAAAAATTGATTGTTTTTAGTGTCTAAGTAATAATCTGCGCATTTATTTTGATTTTTAATTATTTAGTACTGAGCTTGACAGGTGAATTTGAAATTTCCATTATTCTGTTTTTTACCTTTTTTATACTATTTACTTATAATAAAATTGTTTTTAATACACACAGAAAACAAATTGGTTGGGAAACGGTTGCAGTAATAAAATATTGATCAAGTAACATGATTTATTATTGCAACTATTAAAAATGTATAGTTCTAACTGATTTTTAATTCTCTTGATTATTAAAACGATGTTCCAACTGAAATACGATTCCTTCAGTTCTTTTATTAGTTGTGATAACTTATTTAATTTAGTTCTAAAAATTAGTACAAATGGTTGAATCACAACCGAATTTAATACAGGGCAATACTGAATATTGGTCATTGCAATTAATAATTTAATTTCGTCAATAAATTTTGTAATATAAATGGTGATTCATTTATTGCAGCTAATTATTGATTGTTGTAATAGTTTTAATTCGAGTACAACAAATGAAAATTTAATTATTCGGAATTCACAACCAAAAAATAGTTAAAAGCCCCAATTGCTTACTAAATTTTCTGTCAAAACATTTGATAGATTAAAATAATTTTTAATTTTATATTTTAAAATTATCTTTGCGGTAAAAAATGGAAAATGTGCAAAAACTTAGTAAATATGGGTAAGTAATTTACGTATTCTTATAGGTATGAACATATACACGGACATATGTATGAATGTATTATTTTTTTTAAACCCTGCAAATTATATTGAACTACTTGATCCATTTTGATCCTGGGCTGGTCCAATGTAATGCAAGTATGGACCATGTCATTATTAAAAAGAGTTTTTAGTGAAACGACATGTCTTCGTTTTTTTACGACATGTTTTCGTTTTGAAACGATTTCAAAGCTAATCCTCTGGAGTATACCATGGAGTAGTTTTAAGACTTCTCCTTTGTAATGCAAGCTGGGTTATATGGTCCTGCGCTAGGACATCGTACTGTAAAATAAGCCATTTTTTTCATTCATTGGGATTACCTTTTGACAAGTCCTTGCCCCTTATGGGCTACATTTGACCGGTTAAAAAAAATATATTGATAACGACAATCAAATCTCTTGTAATGAACACCAATTATGTGTTAATTCAGTTGCAGCTATCATATATTCGGGTATAAGCACAACTTTGTTTCTAATAATCATTCTAACAACTAACAATATCTGTTGTTATGACTGATAGTGTACTAAAATTCAAATGTTGCTATCAAAAACATTGTGCTAAGCAACGAAATTTTCAGTAATTGAAACCGAATTGTGTGATAGTACATGCAACCGACGAAATTCGATTGGCGCCAAATTCGGTTGTGATCACGAATCTGTTTTCTCTGTGTATTTTTTCCTTAATCTAGCTTGAATTACATCTCTGTGATTAATTTCACAAAAAAAGAAAAAATCATGCAAAGAAGGGTTAACACTGCCATTTAAGCCAGTCTAAGGGCATTTCGCACGACGCCGATCATAAACATGCAAGCAGAAGGTGGCTTTGAACCTCTTCGTTGCCCCAACTCATCACTTCTCCACCAACATATTATCCTGGTAAAAAAGAGAAAAACAGCGCTTATGTACCCATCAACTCTATGCAACATTATTAAAACTGCTAAAAAGTACAACATAAACGATTACACTCCACCGTTGGAATTACATCCTCCGTGGTTGTTAGAATCCAACGATTTCTTAAAAAACTTCCAAAGCTTTAACAAAAACAATACACTGAGAAAACAGATTCGTGATCACAACCGAATTCGGCGCCAATCGAATTTCTTCGGTTGCATGTACTATCACACAATTCGGTTACAATTACTGAACATTTCGGTGCTTAGCATAATATTTTTGATAGCAACATTTGAATTTTAGTACACTATCAGTCATAACAACAGATATTGTTAGTTGTTAGTATGATTATAAGCAACAAAACTGTGCTTATACCCGAATATATGATAGCTGCAACTGAATTAACACATAATTGGTGTTCATAACAAGAGATTTGATTGTCGTTATCAATATATTTTTTTTAACCGGTCAAATGTAGCCCATAAGGGGCAGGGACTTGTCCAAAGGTAACCCCAATGAATGGAAAAAATGGCTTATTAAACAGTACGATGTCCTAGGGCAGAACCATATAACCCAGCTTGCATTACAAAGGAGAAGTCTTAAAACTACTCCATGGTATACTCCAGAGGATTAGCTTTGAAATCGTTTCAAAACGAAAACATGTCGTAAAAAAACGAAGACATGTCGTTTCACTAAAAACTCTTTTTAATAATGACATGCTCCATACTTGCATTACATTGGACCAGCCCAGGATCAAAATGGATCAAGTAGTTCAATATAATTTGCAGGGTTTAAAAAAAATAATACATTCATACATATGTCCGTGTATATGTTCATACCTATAAGAATACGTAAATTACTTACCCATATTAATTTAGTTTTTGCACATATTCCATTTTTGACTGCAAATATATTTTTTAAATATAAAATTAAAAATTATTTTATTCTATCAAATTTTTTGACAGAAAATTTAGTAATCAATTGGGGCTTTTAACTATTTTTTGGTTGTGAATTCCGAATAATTATATTTTCATTTGTTGTACTCGAATTGAAACTATTCCAACAATCAATACTTAGCTGCAATAAATAAATAAACATTTATATTACAAAATTTATTGACGAAAGCAAATTATTGATTGCAATGACCAATATTCAGTATTGCCCTATATTAAATTCGGTTGTGATTCTAACCATTAGTACTAATTTTTAGAACTAAATTAAATTAGTAATCATAGCTAATAAAAGAATTGAAGGAATCATATTTCAGTTGGAACATCGTTTTAATAATCAAGAGAATTAAAAATCAGTTAGAACTATACATTTTTAATAGTTGCAATAATAAATCATGTTACTTGATCAATATTTTATTACTGCAACCGTTTCCCAACCAATTTGTTTTCTGTGTGTACATCTCCTAAAGTCTTTAGATCTTTATTCTATGAAACGTTCAGCGAATACAGTAAGAATGACTGGCACTTCATCTTCACAGAGGGATGAAAGACTTCGGAACATGTAGGATTTGCCATTACTGATGAGGCTGGAAGTATGCAAACAATGGGAATATTACCCCAAGTTGCAACCATATTTGAGGCTGAAGCCATTGCAATAATTGTAGCTCTAAAGATGGGCAAAAAGAGGCAAACAGAAAATATATTATCTGCACAGATAGCCGTTCGGTATTTGATGCTGCATGAGGCAGCCGACCTAGCTGCACAGTCAGTATACCAAAAACCCACATTCTTATTTATACCAAAAGGCAAACAATTCATAAACAGATGTGCAACCAAAAATTTAACATTTCCTTAGAATGCAAATGGAATAAATACAATCATCCATACAAAATCATCAATCCTAAAAAACAGCTCATATTACTCCCAACATCAACCAACTGCCTTCAGAGTAAATGCTTCACAAGGCTACGTCTATCACATACACGACTTACCCACCAACATCTGTTGAACAAAACTGCACAACCAGTGTGCACTTTTTGTAGCTCCTCATCTTTAACGGCCTTTCACATATTAGCAGACTGCCCGGCCCTATTAAACCTACGAGTAACGGTTTGCAAATCATCTAACATTGTTGATTTATTAAAATCTCCAACCAGCAACAACATTAACAAAGTCTTTACATTTTTAAGAAAACTTTCTTTGCATAAACAAATTTAATTCTATAATCCCTAGTCTAAATATTATTTTAAGAATGCACCTACCTTATAAATACTAAGCCGATAGCCGATAGCCATTGTATTCTAATGCTTTTAGTTTCTAAAATTTATTGTAATTTTAATTTTAATAAATATGAAAATAAATAAATAATTTTTATATGGACAGCCAGCCAGCCGGATGGACATAGTTAGATCGACTCAGAAAGTGATTCATAGTCGATCGCTGAGGTCTAGAATCAATACTTGAAAGTGTTACAAACATCTGCACTAACGCATAATACCACTATTGTTACGTGGGTAAAATAAACCTAACTCAGCTGTAAAAGACACCCAACTCTATAATTGTGTTAGTAAGAAATGTGTTAACTTTGGCGTTGCAAATGAACACGTACGGAATTTTTAGACACGTGTTTATATCAACACCGTACTAGTAAAAAAGATACAATGTGTTCGTGCTGATGTGTATCACACATCTAACAATGTCCGGCTGGCTGGCTAACTGTTTGTCAGTCCATGTTACTTGTAAGCGCAAAGTACCTGTCGCAATTTTGAAGATTATTTGATGAAATTTGGTATAAACGTTTCAATCGTCATAGGAACATTGAAAATAGTGCGAATCGGCGGATTCGCATTTTTGCCGGAGTTGAGTCATTTATGGGCACAACTATCTTATAATGTTGGTCTTTAGATTAAATGTAAGAAAAGATTAACACTCAGTGTGTTTGCAATTCTCATTCACTCTGCAATTTTATTTGCTAAAAATCGTTCATTAGTGTTAGATTGGGTAGACTTGTGGCAAACACAAACGCAAATAGTGTTTGTGAAGAAGATAATTAAAACAATAACGTTTCCCTTTTTTCTTATCTTGGGACAAAAAAATAATACTGTACTTATCCAACTCAACAAAAAGATGAGAACACTTTAATTCCGTTATTCCGTTCTGGGGCCTAATTCTGGCATTCGTGATCGAGTACTTTCTCGAGTCGAAAGCAATTTTATTTCAGTCGATACTGAACGAATCGAAATTATTTTTCAGTATTGTGAAATTCAAAAAAATGCTTTATAATAACGAAAAAATAATTTCGATTCGTTTAGTATTGACTGAAATAAAATTGCTTTCGAATCGAGAAAGTACTCGATCACGAATGCCAGAATCTGGCCCCTGTTTTTTTTTTAACCACGAACTTCGTTGTGTTCGGCTCCAAACCAAAAGCCAACAAAAAAAAATTGTACACACACAAAACATTTTCACAATACACACACAAGCTGCTCGTGCTGCGGTCGTTGCTAAAATTGTTTGTTTGTTCACATCTTTATCAATGTAAAAACGAAACTCTATAGAACATTTAAATATAATGTTTATTCTGGTTTTTTAACGAAGAACAGAACACTATGTAATGTGTGTTACTTTCTTGAAATTAGTTACGAACGGTATTAAGATTTGTGTTCTTCTACACAAACACTAAAAAATAGATATCGTTTCTGGGTTGTGAGCCGAAAACTAAAAAAAGTTCTGTTTATTTTCGAACACTGGTATAAATATGAACAAAAAAAAGCAGACTGTTTTTGTATGCATCAAAAAAGTACAACCATAAGAAAGATGAAAAATATCGTGACGCCGTTGGTTGTAGGAGCAACAACAACAACAGTACATAAAAAGTTTAAAAACAGATTAATTACATAAATATTAATCAAAAAATCCCATATTCTCTATGTTAAAATTATTTAAGGTATGTGTACAGCGTGACCAATAGATTGATCAAACTTTTTCTAAAATCTTTATGGATGAAGTTTCCTGATGATCTGGCCTAAGCAACCAGTGAAATGCGCATAGGAATAGCTTATCCCATCAACAATAAATTTCAAGTGTTTTTATCAATAATAAAAACTGGGAATTAAGCACGAATAACAAAATCTTTTGAAATTAAAATCTTGTATTCCCAAAAATTGACATTACTTTTTGATAATAAACAGGCAAGTGCACGGCCTAAAAAACACTTAATTGACAACATCTTTTGTAAGTTGTTGTTGTTTTTATTTTGTTTTTCTTAACCTACTTACAACTACAGTTAATGTTGAGAGAATTTCAACTAATTGTAGTGGGGAATGTAAGATAAGATAAACCCACTGTTTATTGTTGATGTGTTTTGTTTAAACTTTGATATTATTACAAGTAGAACTGTTGCTATAAGTCTTATACGCTTAAAAGTTTTATTTGGTTTAATATCTTTAGTTTTTCTAAAATCTTTATGGATGAAGTTTCCTGATGATCTGGCCTAAGCAACCAGTGAAATGCGCATAGGAATAGCTTATCCCATCAACAATAAATTTCAAGTGTTTTTATCAATAATAAAAACTGGGAATTAAGCACGAATAACAAAATCTTTTGAAATTTAGCTTTATTTTTAAGATTTACTATTCTTTACTTGAAAAAAAAAAAAATTATAATGTAACTAAGACACTGTTAAATTATGTTTGATCTAGCAAAGCAAACTATTTTTTAATAAAACTAGTGGTTACGTGCTGGACGTCAAATATTTGATAAGTGTGATGATAGCTTTAGTTCAGTAACAAGATCAAATTTTCGAAAAATATATAGGGTTATTCTGCTGGTGCCTGCTAATTAAGAGTTGTTTTGTACACTTGCATATATCCTTGTGAAATAAGTTTATATTCAGGGGTTTCAGTTAATTTTTGTTTTGGGATTTATTTCATATATTTGGGGATGTGGTTTACTTTAAAATTTTGATCATGAACTAATTCCCTAATTTTGATATTTTTTTAGTTAGGCTCGTGTTCATTAAATTTAATTTTCATTAAATTATTTTTACTGAAGAAGGAATTTTTCAACATGAAATTTTTTATAAAATTTTTTTTTTCTTTTTGATAATTTTCTTGGCTGAGCTGGGGCTCGAGCCTGGGTTACATTTACATGTTTCAAGAATCACCACATTCTTTCATCAGAATTCTTTGAGTTCTAGCCTCTGCACTACTGCGGTGCCTGCCAGCCAACAGTCAAACATCAATCTTTAACCAGTGGTACTGGTGGTTCGAAATTTGCTGTAATTATCATTTTTCAGTTTTTTTATATTACATGTTGCTTCCTTTCTTCTGTTTTTTCGTATTCTTTCTGTCTAGTCTTTTTCTTGAAAACCTGAATACATTTGTTTATTATTTTTTTTTCCACTTTCGTCGACATTTTATTTGTACAACTTGAAGTACAAATGTAAACATTAGAGCTTTTGCCATAGATTTTTAAGGAAGAATTGTAATTTTTAGTTGAACTGTTAATTTTTAATTTTGATATATTTTTTTTTTAGTTAGGCTCGAGTTCATTGAATTAAATTTTCATTAAATTATTTTTACTGAAGGAAGGAATTTTACAACATGAAATTTTTTATTAAAATTTTTTTTCTTTTTGATTACCTAATTTGAAAAATTTGTTCATTTTACCATAATGGCAACCCTTAAAATATTGTGGTTTCTTGATTGAGAACTATTTTAATTTTAGTAAGGTTGCCGGTAGTTTTTGGTTGAAAACGGTTTTTTGACTGCGTGCAGCTTCTGTTAAACTACTCAAAAATCTTTCGGAAAATAAGGATTAATTTGTGGCTTCAAAACATGAGAAATTCAAAAAAAAATTGGTTTCGGTAAAACGCCCTAACATTTAGTCACAAAAATTTGTCATGTTCTTGCATAAATTATAGAACACGAATGAGTTCATTTTCCTCTAAAATATCTTTATTTACAACAAAATTCTTCCCCTGTTATGACTCATAATCCAGTATTTTATTTGACAATTTAGTTAAGCCCCTTTTCACATAAAAGGCAAAAATAAAGTTTCTAACACTTAAATAAACGTCAGCAACTGTTAAAAAGTTGATTTCATTTCTTGAAAAAGGATATCATTGTGTAATATTTTTAATTTATGCAGTTTTGCACAAATTCTGCTTTCTGGTTTATTTTTGTAGAATTTTGTAACTTAAAAATAAACTGTACATAACAATAAAACCATAACATAAAGGCATCTGTCATAAGCAGCATTCTAGTTTCTAAATTATGAAAAGAAAGAATTTAAAGGGTTTCTATTTATGATACCCATACAGAGAATTTTTTATGGTCATGTCTACCAAGAGCAGAATGTTAGATATAGACACGACGAATGTTGAAAAAAAACATTTAATTTATACATACAACAGTTGTTAACACATTCCCATACAACTAGCAAGATGAAATTTTTAACTTTTATCATTTGGAAATAATTTAGAAATCATAATCATAACACATGTATACAAAAATTCTTCACTTATTGAATTTTTTACTGTAAAGTTCTGCTTTATATCTATACATCAATTCAAGATACATTAAATTCTGAGTTTAAAAAAAAATGAGTACAGATTTGACCGAACTAGTAAAGTTTGGTTACTTATTTCTCTTTGCTTATCTGTCATATTCTATTTTGTCTAAAATTTGTATGTATTTTTTTACAATTATAGCTGCCAAACTGTGTGAAATTCAGTAAAGTTATCTTCGATCAAAATATTCCTTATATTATAGTTCATAATTCTTCGGAATATTATAATACTGGAAAATTTTTTTATCACAGCGCTGACAACTAAATCCCCAACAAACTAAGTCCCAAAAGCAAAAATTGTGCAAAAAAAGTGGTTGTATTTTAACGAAGTAATCGCTTTTACTTATAAAAAGACTACGATAAGCATAAAAGAGACTGAATGGAAAATAATACGGTTACAGTAAGAAAATTTTTCTTAAATATATTCTGATACTTTTGAATTTTCTTCAGATAGACTTTAAGATTTTCTGGTGACCACATTAACCAATGTGTTTTTTCGCGGTGTTCTTATTTAAAAGTACATAATAAAATCAATAAGTTTTTATAATCTCACATATGATTTATTTTTGATTACATGAATTAAAAGCCATAAGTGGCATTGCCTTTTAATTAAAATAATTTAATTTAGGTGTTCGTCTTTAATGCTAATTTCTATCATTTTATTGCTAAGGTTGTTTGTTGTTGACTATATTATTATATGTTGTGGTTTTATTTACAACATTCCTTAAATATTTTTTGCTCAACACAGAAAAATTTTAATTTTACATAAAATTTGATGCTGCTTATGCGAAATGAGACGTAACTGCATCGAAAGATTTTTCAGTTTTTGACTGGATTTTTTAACAAAATTTAATGAAAAAATAAAAAAGTACAGTCGGGATGTAAATTAAATTTAATCAAAACATATAAAAACGATAAGTTTTATAGAAAATACAGTAAGAGCACTTAAGCGGCCAATACACTTGCAATATTATTGTAAATAATATTCGACTTTAATAAATTTTTAAAGCTTAAGGTCTCATTTTTATAAAATTAATTTAAATATTTATTTCGATATTTCGATTTCCGTTGGAAATCTTCTTCAAGAAATTTTTTAAATAAAATAAATTTACAAAATTGTGTTTGACAATAAATGTAAAAATTAAAAATGGAAAAATAAATTTTAAAATTTCAATTAACAAAATTATCATAATACATTTAAAAATTCCATTCTACAAACTTTAAACAAAAAGACAAGCAAACAAACAAAAAGGAAAAAAACAAAATTTTATATATATTCAAGGCCTTAAACCTTTTCTAATATCCCTCTCCGTCAATAGTTATTTTCCCTTAATAAATTTTCACCAACTGAGCTATGTCATCTGAAATTCATTTTACAAACAATCAAGGAAAAATTGCTGTTTATAACACTGGTTTACACTGAAAATGTACATTTGATGAGATGTGATTTTTCTTATGTATTTTCTTCCGCTGAATTCAAAAATCAAGGTTAAATTTTTTTTTATGGAACAGTTTTTTAGATATGGTCATTTTCTCATTTTTTCGACCTTTTTCCACGTGACAAATGATATCTCGAGCTTGAAAATATGGCACATTTTCAAAAAAAATCATATTTTATTTTTTATATATTATATTTATATTTTTTATTTTTTTTGAAAATGTGCCATATTTTTATCAATATGTTTTGAACCGCTTTACCAATCAAAGATCCAGTTATACATATTTGTTCGTCATCTCAATACCTTCCATTTGGTACCAATGTCAACCTAATAGGACATATCTAGCTCGAGATATAATTTGTCAAGTGGAAAAAGGTCGAAAAAATGAGAAAATGACCATATCTCAAAAACTGTTCCATAAAAATTTAACCTTGATTTTTGAATTCAGCGGAAGAAAATACATAAGAAAAATCACATCTCATCAAATGTACATGAAAAAAATTTCATTTTGTAAACTAGTGTAATTATCCCTTCCATAAACCTATTTATTTTTATTCAAAAAATCTAATATTCAAATAAAATCTAAGCTAAGCCCTCAGTATCTTTTTCAAAATAAATCCTTTTCTCAAATGGAACATTATTTTACTGCAAAATTTCTAACATATATCTACGTTTCTTAAAACTTTCCGTATTTAAAATTGATTTGTTTTCAAAATCAGGATAATGATTAAAATCCCTACAATGGGTTGATAACGCCGTTCCATGGGCCGAATTATAATTCCTAAATTTTTGGTCATGTTTACGTCCTGCTAATCTAATCTTCTGTTTTGTCCCAGTTGTTCCTACATATATTTTCCAACATTGTTCATTATCATTGCCGCCACAATGAATCTTATAAACTAAATTAGACATATCTGACTTTTTTAATCTATCCTTAGTTTTTGTGAATAATCTCCCAACATTATTATTCACCTTATGTGCCATTCTGTATTTCCCTTTATCATATATATTCGAGTTTTCTAATCTTTCTGAAAACGTGGTTCCGAAATCTCATCAATATTACGAGATCTCCCTATATTGTATTGCCTTACCAATTTGTAAATCAGTTTGTTAGGAAAACTTTTATTTATTGTCAAACAGAATTTTGTAATTTTATTTTATTTAAAAAATTTCCTGAAGAAGATTTCCAACGGAAATCGAAATATCGAAATATATATTTTAATTGTTTTTTTTTTAAAGAGACCTTAAGCTTGAAAAATTTATTAAAGTCTAATATTTAATAAAAAAGGTCGAAGAGAAAAAGGATTATAATTTAGTAAATAATATTCGCAATATTATTTCCATTTTGTCCTATAGTATGCAATAAGTCGCAAAATGGTTTCATTCATTCAATAAAAAGGTGAACATAACCTATAGAAATAACACAAACAGCATTGTACAATGTTGCCAACACATTTCATTTCTCTTCGTTGTACAATAAAAATCAAAAGTCCTTTGATTGTTGCCAATACATTGAGCCACCTTTGAATATCACATACACATTAGCGATATAGTTGTACGATATGCAAAATTTAACAATTTTATTGCAAGTGTATGTGCCGCTTTAAAGGTATCTATAATGATATTTTCAACTGAATTGTGGTGTATGTAAGTCAGCAGTTTAACAAAACAGGTGGGCCGTAAAAAGATTCCTTTTTAATCCATCTTATATTTTTCATTTAGATTTTATTTTTAAGTCTACCATATTCGACAATCGGCAATATTGTTAAGATGTTAGAGCGGTTTGCTTATATATTTAAAATAGGCCAAATCGGTCAATTATTTCGCCTAACCCTATAAAAATATCCTTCTGCAAAGCGGCTATCGGCAGAAATAAGAAATATTTTATAGTTTTATAACTACAGTTTTAATAGTTTTTATTTGTTAAATTTGTACTGTGTTCGAAATATGTCAAACTAATTCATTATTTTTCCTAGTCCCCATTCACACGTCCCTCCTTTATGTTTAACTGTTGGCATGCGTGAGCTTACGTATTTATAAAAGGGAAATTAAATAAATTTAATTTCAATTTAATTTGAGTGATATAAAATATCATAAGCAAATGGAATACAAATCTTTATCCCCATTAAATTAGATATAAAAGAATGAGACTCTTTCCCTAATAAACGAAAGATTTGATTTTGAGTCAAAATAAATCTCAAACAAAATTATATTTTTATACATTGCGTATGATTGATATTTAATTATTTTTATGCGGTAATAACTCATACTCTTCAAGCCATCAAACATTTTACATTCAATGGAAAATTGAAAACAACTAAGAAGGTAAAGCCCGATCTTATACTACCCTACCACACAATGTAAAAATAAATGTTTTAAAGTGTATCCTATTTGGGACCCAAGTTAACAGGTTAAGTTATTTGTAGTTTATATATTTGTCATTTTCTTCACCTTAAAGCGATTTTACGGACGCACTATGCCCAAATAGGCACCATATTTAATAATATTAATAGAGTTAATTTAGATAATTAGACATCTTATGGACAAAAAGACACCATTGCGCAAAAAAGTTGGTTTAAATTAAGTGAATTTAAAAACCTGATCTCAGCGTTTTCAATAGGCTTTGTTAAATGGATTAAGAAAAAGACTTTCGACTTCTACTTATCTTTCGTAATTGAAATCTGTAGTAATATTCTCATTCAATGCTGGCACGCAAATACTTATACATATTTTAACTAACCAGAAATGTAAGTCATGACCTTTTTTTTAAACATGTTGGCTAAAATCGTGCTATCTCCTTTACTTCATTAATGGATATCAACACATCTAGAGGACAGATTTTAGTTCAAGGTTTCAAGTTGTTATTCTAAAGTTAAAGCTGATCCATCCAAAGTCTCTCAAGGTAGTCACTTGGGTCCAGTTTTACTCTAAATATTCATTACTAATTTGCCATCTTCTATTAAATATTTCATTTAATGAAAAAAGTTGACCCAAAGCTTTTTCTTAGCTGCAAAAACTCGGCTATCTCTTCCTTAATTTCTTATTATCTAGACGGTTTAAATTTACGGTTTGCTATAAATTTTGTTGACCTGAACTTTCTAAAATCACAGAAAAAATTATGAGTAGTTTTTTATCAATTAAAAAAATTTTTAAAAAGTATTTCAATTTGATAAATGTGATAATCAGGGAAACCAAAAATTTGCAATTGCATGTTTTTTCTTATGCGACCAAGGAAGGCAGAAGCAATATATTTATCCATTTTAGAGCTTTTTATGAATTTTGGCCACGATTTGTTAGTGCATATTTTACCGTTTGGAGCATTTTTTTTTTTTTTGCATAATTTGGTTAAAAGAGCCTTTTTGCAGCATTTTTTAAGTTTTTAGCGCATATTTCGCCTTTTTGAGGCATATTTCGATGCATGAAAAATTTTTTTATATGCCTACAACAGCTTTCGCAACATATAAAAGAAATTTTTTAATGCAATATTTTGGCTTTTCTGTTTTAAATATTCATCTCTATTTAAATTTAGAGATGAATTTCTGCGTTTTGCTTTGAATAGATTATATCGTTTTGATTGGAATTGCAACCACTTTTAGAAAAATGAAAACACTTTTTTATGTGTAACTATTGCATTTTGCTCTGACTCATTATATTTGGTATTGAATTGCAGTGAAGTTATTGAGTTTTGAAATGCTTTATAATAAAGATGGCGGTTCATCGATTCCAAATAGGGTAGAATCCCTAAAATTTGTCTGTAAATACTATGGAGCTTGGGCTTTTCCGAGTAAACTGTTATTAAATTGTTGAATATTTTGTTTTCTAATTAGCAATTTTCGAGTTTTTTTGGAGCATATTTTTAAAAACTTTCAGGGCATATTTTCAAGTTTCGACTGCATATTTAATGCGTATAAAACATGTTTTTTTAAGCATATTTTTGGTTTCCCTGGTGATAATTATTTTTTTTTTTTTTTCTTTGATAAAAGAAAATTAAAAATATAATTTTGATTTAATTAACATTTCAGTTGTTTTCTTAACTGATTTTTTCGTTTAAAAAAAAATAATTAAAACTTGTATAATTGTTTTTGGGGATTGTCAAAATCAATTAACACCTTGTTAACAACGGCAAAGTTTGTTGATCATTTATTTAAATTAAAATTATCATTACACAGAAAAAATTACCAGTAGTTTTTTATCAATTAAAAAAATTCGTTGAAAAGAGTCTCAAATTAATGTGATAATTGAATCAGTTATTTTTTTGTTGAAAGAAAATTAAAAATATAATTTTGAATTAATTATCATTTTGGTTATTTTGAAATAAATTTTGAATTAAAATATTAATTAAATAACAAAAAATCTTAATTGATTTTTTTGTTTAAAATAAAATAATTTAAAGTTGTATAATTGTTGTTGGGAAATTATCAAAAAGTAATTTAAATTTTTGGGAATACAAAATTTTAATTTCAAAAGATTTTGTTATTCGTGCTTAATTCCCAGTTTTTATTATTGATAAAAACACTTGAAATTTATTGTTGATGGGATAAGCTATTCCTATGCGCATTTCACTGGTTGCTTAGGCCAGATCATCAGGAAACTTCATCCATAAAGATTTTGGAAAAACTAAAGATATTAAACCAAATAAAACTGTTAAGCGTATAAGACTTATAGCAACAGTTCTACTTGTAACAATATCAAAGTTTAAACAAAACACATCAACAATAAACAGTGGGTTTATCTCATCTTACATTCCCCACTACAATTAGTTGAAATTCTCTCAACATTAACTGTAGTTGTAAGTAGGTTAAGAAAAACAAAATAAAAAACAAACAACAACTTACAAAAGATGTTGTCAATTAAGTGTTTTTTTAGGCGGTGCACTTGCCTGTTTATTATCAAAAAGTAATTTCAATTTTTGGGAATACAAAATTTTAATTTAAAAAGATTTTGTTATTCGTGCTTAATTCCCAGTTTTTATTATTGATAAAAACACTTGAAATTTATTGTTGATGGGATAAGCTATTCCTATGCGCATTTCACTGGTTGCTTAGGCCAGATCATCAGGAAACTTCATCCATAAAGATTTTGGGAAAACTAAAGATATTAAACCAAATAAAACTGTTAAGCGTATAAGAGTTATAGCAACAGTTCTACTTGTAACAATATCAAAGTTTAAACAAAACACATCAACAATAAACAGTGGGTTTATCTCATCTTACATTCCCCACTACAATTAGTTGAAATTCTCTCAACATTAACTGTAGTTGTAAGTAGGTTAAGAAAAACAAAATAAAAAACAAACAACAACTTACAAAAGATGTTGTCAATTAAGTGTTTTTTTAGGCGGTGCACTTGCCTGTTTATTATCAAAAAGTAATTTAAATTTTTGGGAATACAAAATTTTAATTTAAAAAGATTTTGTTATTCGTGCTTAATTCCCAGTTTTTATTATTGATAAAAACACTTGAAATTTATTGTTGATGGGATAAGCTATTCCTATGCGCATTTCACTGGTTGCTTAGGCCAGATCATCAGGAAACTTCATCCATAAAGATTTTGGGAAAACTAAAGATATTAAACCAAATAAAACTGTTAAGCGTATAAGAGTTATAGCAACAGTTCTACTTGTAACAATATCAAAGTTTAAACAAAACACATCAACAATAAACAGTGGGTTTATCTCATCTTACATTCCCCACTACAATTAGTTGAAATTCTCTCAACATTAACTGTAGTTGTAAGTAGATTAAGAAAAACAAAATAAAAAACAAACAACAACTTACAAAAGATGTTGTCAATTAAGTGTTTTTTTAGGCGGTGCACTTGCCTGTTTATTATCAAAAAGTAATTTCAATTTTTGGGAATATAAAATTTTAATTTCAAAAGATTTTGTTATTCGTGCTTAATTCCCAGTTTTTATTATTAATAAAAACACTTGAAATTTATTGTTGATGGGATAAGCTATTCCTATGCGCATTTCACTGGTTGCTTAGGCCAGATCATCAGGAAACTTCATCCATAAAAATTTTAGAAAAACTAAAGATATTAAACCAAATAAAACTGTTAAGCGTATAAGACTTATAGCAACAGTTCTACTTGTAACAATATCAAAGTTTAAACAAAACACATCAACAATAAACAGTGGGTTTATCTCATCTTACATTCCCCACTACAATTAGTTGAAATTCTCTCAACATTAACTGTAGTTGTAAGTAGATTAAGAAAAACAAAATAAAAAACAAACAACAACTTACAAAAGATGTTGTCAATTAAGTGTTTTTTTAGGCGGTGCACTTGCCTGTTTATTATCAAAAAGTAATTTAAATTTTTGGGAATACAAAATTTTAATTTCAAAAGATTTTGTTATTCGTGCTTAAATTTTTTTAATTTTTAGTGATCTATATAATCATTTTTGTAATACGTGCAAAATAAACAAATTGTTTGCTTGATTCTATGAACTTGGTATGTATTTGGTGATTAAAGACAAATTTTAATTTTTTCTGTGATGCAAACACATGTAATTTCACAAAAGTAGTACTTTTCTAAACTCTACAGTAAATGAACATATACTTGAAAGAGTAGTAATTTAGGTATAGTAGGTACTTGAAAACAAACTGTCTTTTAATGAACAAATATTGCTAAATTTTAAATCCAAAGGTGTCCTAGGGGATTTAAAAGCTTGGGGAAAGGAGTTTGATATTCCCTTCAACATATATCTGCTTTCTGAGGCGGTAGTCATCTGGAATATACAGTTGAGGTACATTTTAAAAAATTGGAATACGTTAAGAAACAACTTGTTTTATTTTTTTGTCTCCGAGCATCAAAATAGCAACGTAACTCCGTATGAGAACTGCTTAAAGAATCCAATGCTTAAAAATCGAAAAACTTTTATGACAATTTCCTTGATGCTTAATTTTTTAAAAGGTGAAATTGATTCAGAATAAATAGGATAAAAATAAAACCTACGTCAGCTCGTTATCATTTGAAGTCATGTTAATATTACGGAGTAGAACCTTATGAGTTATTTTTAAGCTTAAAGTAAGGACAATCTGAAAACTACGAACATATAAATTTTTAAATGAATTTATTGTGTTCGTATATAGCCTGCCTTCTCTATTGTGTCTTCTCTAAACTCAATTTTTCTTCAGTCTCATTAAAAGTATTTACTCTAATATATATTTTGTCGACATAATAAAGAAAATCTACTTAATAAAAATATTTACTCTCATACATAATGTGTAGTAGACATTATGATGAAAATCTTCTAAAATTAATTTAATGTTACTGCTAGCGTTTGCAAAAATACTCAGATTAACTAAATCGTTTAAAAGGGAGAACAACGATAAGAAAAATAAACTTAAATTGTAAGTTTATACTTCAAGAACAATACAAGATGTTAAAAGAAAAGCCAACAAAAAAAAAACATTTATTTATAAAAATGTTTACAAAAACAAAAACTTACTTACAAACAATGGATGCGAGAAAACTGATATTGTTTTTTTTATAGACCTCTTTTTGTACCCTCCACTAAAATATGTTATTTAATACGCAGGGGAGAAGTGTTTTTTGTTTTTTTTATTTGCAGGAAAACCTCAAAGTTAAAAGTGTAGAATAGAATCAGAATTAAATTAAAACCCGAAGCAAAAATTTTAAATTTAGAAAAATAAGAAAACGAAATTGCAAATGAACCAAAAATTACATAACCCCATTCCAAAAAATGCTATTGAAAGTTACCAAAAATTAAATAAAAACAAGCTTTAATCAGAAGTGCTGAATTTTTGATTCCTTCATCGAGACTAATGGTGTTTTCTTTTCTACAAAAAATGTGACATTTTGTTTTAAAAAAATGCAATTTGGTGTCTGTTTCCTAAAAATTTTGCTCCTGAAAAGGATGAGTTTTTTAGAATAAAACAAGCCACCCTGTTTGGGAGCAAAATTTTTAAGAAACAGACACCATATCTCAATTTTTTTAAAATAAAATGTCACATTTTTTGTAGAAAAGAAAACACCATAAGAATATTTCAGAACTTGGATTTACAAAGAAGCTATAAGTTATGACACAATGTTATTAAAAAAGACCCCACGGTTAAAAAGTTCGTTGCGGTTTTAGGGGAATCAAAAAATAAAAACGTTTTTGAAAATTGGGTTTATACGAGGCCATCATTACCGGTCTTAGTCCGCAGCGGCTACGAGTTACATATTTCATTTATCATCAATTCAATTTATGACTACTTTTTCGAATAAATATGGCCATATGGCGTCAATGGCGGTTTCAATATTGGCTTCCACTAATTCAAGAGTTGCTGGTTTCTCGGCATAAGCCAATGACTTAATATTGCCCCATAAAAAGTAATCCAGAGGCGTTTCTGGAATTGCCACCAAATTTATTTCGCAATTAATCGATTGTTAAGCGCACTGTATGGCAAGTTGCGCCGTATTGTTGGAACTAAATGTTGTTGATGTTTAGTTGATTCATTTTGGGAAACGAAAAATCGGTCTGCTTGCCACCATTCACCGTAATGGCAGCTCCTTGCTCATTTCGAAAGAACGTGTTAACTGCTTCAAACATTAAATTTTAAAGGATCTAATGGTGATTCGTTAATGGCTTGAGGACTATCGTCGCTCCAAATACGGTAATTTTACTAAGTGACATAGCTATTTAACCAGAAATGAGCTTCATAAAAAATAAACAAAGTGCTCCTTGAACTTCGCGAACCGGGTCATTTTGTTTTCAAAGTAAATTTGTTAAAGACGGACAGGCAGACGGACATGGCTTAATAGACTTAGGCCTAATAAATCAGTGCAAGTTAAACTCTCTGTTTCGCTTAAAATATGTTTAAGCAAGCAAATCTATAAATTAGTTAATATATAAACCATCTCCAAACGCATAAAATTGGGCGTTTAAACTACCAATACAAACTATATGAATGTGACAACATTTATCGTAGTGCTGCCACATTATTTTTTCTTAAGCTACTTGTTTTATATTGGGCACTGATTTGCTGCTGTTAAGATTAAAATACACATAAATTTAAGTTTAGTTCAACTAAAACAGCGTAAGGAATCACTGATTTTTTTGCCATTAGAATTACCCAAGTACCCAGAAAGTATATATAATTTCTTATGGGGTCTTACATGAATTTTAAAAAGTTTCACACAGAATGGCAAACTCAGTATACCATCGATAACTACTGGTGGTAGAGGGTATAAAAATATTTTGTGTTGGTGCTTAAAGTCAGTGTTTAAAAAACTGCAATAGCTTTCATTTCTTTTGATTTGACTTCTGCTTGTGCTTCTGAAATCAACAACAGTTTCAGTCAAAGAAAAGTCACAAAACCAAAAACAAACAGTTGAACGAAGCTTTTGCCAGCAGTTGTTTTAAATTATGTGATTTTGATTTTCTTTTCTTTTGAACAGTTTAAAAGTCGCAAACAGTCGCAGAAAAAAAAACTGTATTTGCAAGTTATAACTTATAAGCAGCTATAATCAGTTGATTTTACTTTTCGTGTTTTACACGAATGCCCCCAGGGGCCGAGCACACGAATGTTAACGAAACTCACTTTAAATATATAACGACTTTGGGAATTATTTTGTAGACAGATTTAGTTCCTTTTCCCGGTTTGGCCAGCACTGTGTGTCAATAGTAATTCTATTACAATTATGATCACTATGAAGCAGCTACTCGAGTAGTCGAGAATTTTATATATACAAATACCACCTTTTACTAAACCGATGTTACTTCCTTTCTACTTAAAAAAAACCATCGTGTTCTGAGTTCTGAGTCTTTTCTCCAATAAATTATTTTATTTATTTTATTAATTGAAATCCAGCTATAGAGCAAGACTATAAATGTGAATAGAAAAAAGCCTCAACAATTTGATATAGAAAAAGAAAAATTAAAATTAAATAGTACAAAATAAAAACTAAAAAGTACAAAATTAAAACAAAAATTTAAAAGTACAAAATAAAAACTAAAAAGTACAAAATTAAAACAAAAATTTAAACGTACAAAATAAAAATTAAAAAGTACAAAATTAAAGCAATAAAAAATTAAAAATACAAAATTAAAACAAATTTAAATTAAAATTAAAAGAGGAAAGTTATATGGAAAGTTATTGAAGAAATTAAAAATGTTTTTGAATTTGAATTAAATTATCTGGCTATATTGTAAACTTTAGACTTCTAGTCCCAGAGTTATATAAATACTACAATTATTCTAAATAACTGGATTGTGGAATACTTAAGTGCGATTGCTAGTAAAATAACTCAGGTAAGAAGTAAAATTTTTATTTAATATGAAATAATAAGGACCAGAGTCTTTGGATCTTCGGGTCATATATCGGTGTGAGGTTTTGCCATTTATACCTCACACCCTAGGCTAAGAATATATTCTCGGAAATCCCATATTACACGGGAAGTGACTTCTGTATTCTAATAAGTTGAAGTTTTATACGCAAAAGTTTAGGAATATTTCGATCTCATTATCCATTGTGCTTTAAATCTACTTTCAATTCAAATACATATAAATATAACAATATTATCTACAAAAACTAACTGGATTACAAAAAGGAACACATTATAATTTACTTTAGAATTAATCATTCCCATAACCTAATATTATACGTACATTAAGGTGGTTAAAAAAAAAGTTGAGCCACTCACCCCCTAGGATTAAAGATACGTTGAAAAGAATTCCACGAAAATTTTTTTTAATTTTTTGCCACGCCTCTGGATACAGCCCTTTTAGTTTTTTGTATACTGCGTCGCCATTTAAAGTCCGATCACAACATATTGCATGTCGTTATTCATGGCTTGTCTATGGCTTCATTTTTCCCTTGGGTGTCATTTTAGTCCGACATCAAATTCTAGGCGCCACCTATGCCATCTCGGAACGTACCGCCCTAATATCCAATTTTTTGATTAAGTTTTTGATGTTGTCTCAATTTTGTTTATTTTTTTTACTGATAAATAACACTACGTGACAGTTTTTTCCTAATATGAAGTCAGAATTGTCAAAAATAGAACAGTTTTTGAGATATTCCAAAATAGCCGTTATTTGTGTTTTTAAAAAAGATGATGTTCAAAACTTTAAAACGGATTATGTATTTCTTTCTTTTTAGTGAAAAATTATAAAATTTCTAAAATAACCCAAAAAAATTGGACATTAGGGTGGTACGTTCCGAGATGGCATAGGTGGCGCCCAGAATTTGATGTCGGACTAAAATGACACCCAAGGGAAAAATGAAGCCATGGACAAGCCATGAATAACGACATGCAATATGTTATGATCGGACTTTAAATGGCAACGCAGTATAGAAAAAACTAAAAGGGCGGTATCCAGAAGCGTGGCAAAAAAATAAAAAATCTTTTTCTGGAATTCTTTTAAACTAATCTTTAATTCTATGGGATGACTAGCTCAACTTTTTTTTTTGTATGGGGACCGAACCACTCTATCAATTTCAATTATTTTATTTCCCGTTTTCCCGGGATTTTTCTTGCGGGATCCCGGGAAATAAAGAATTCCTCATAATTTCAGAAAATAGCTATTTATACTTTGAAATTTAGTTTTCTATTCTCTAAAAATTAGCATCTGTGGATGGGTTGTGGATTAGATCAATTACAAGAAGTAAGTACATGTATTTAAATCAATGTCTCCTGATGCAATAAATCTACTAAAAGTAGAATGGGCAGTGCAACAGTTGATTATTATTACATTTAGTGAAGTGAAGAGTTAATAAAGTACATTAATTCCAAATAAGATGCAGGCAGTAAAGTTTCATTGTCCATGAACAAGTCTTAAAAATAGGAGATACCTAAACATATCACTCCTTTATTGCAACATAGTCATATCTACAAAAACAAACGATCTTGGCAAAATGCGATTAAAGTTTTCAAAATATACCGACTTAAAGATATATTTTGCTATAACTTCAGTTTAGTTTGAGATATGACTTTGATCCCTGCGGGAAATTTGTGTCAAATGGTCCAACAGACTGGTCCTGGGATTTGTGAAAACAGAACAAGTAGAAAAAGAAAGAACTCATGACCAGTGAAAGAAGAACCAATCCCTTAACTGGTTTATGAAGAACAAAAAGGTAGAAAAAGTAATGAATTACAGTACAGTCTTCACCGGTGTTGTGACCCTTTTTTTGGTACTTTCTTAAATTTGGTTCTTGAATTTAATTCTAGGACTTGTTTTATTGAAATAATACTACATTTTAGTAATTCACATTAAGCGCGTTCATTGAGAATAGATCTGTGACTGGTCAAATGGTGTCAATTGATCCCCTCCAATGACAACCCCATGTAAAAGTGATATTTCTTATTCATATAAAATGTTAGAACTAGAACCGGTCCCTACCACCAAAGACCTATCACGGGACTACTTTGGTGTCAGTTCGCTTCCCTCTAGGGATGCAATGAAGGAGCGATATGTTTATTGGGTGATAAACGCAAATTTTCGATTTCAATTTGTGTTGGTTTATATACCCGTGAAGTGCGGGGAAACCGAAATAAAATAACATTTTGGAAACTCGTGTAAGATACTACAACGTACAACTTAAAAAACATATTGTCCTAAAGATTACAAATGGACGTATTGAAATAGAAAGGTTTGTAAGAAGCAGTCCGTTTAATGCTTTTTTGCATAAACCTGTACATACATTTGACTGATATAGACGTTGCTTATAAAAAAGAAAAAATTGCTTCTGATTGTGAATCCGAAGCATGCTACAACGGTGCACTTTTAACTATTTGTCCAACCTCGGTAAAAAATGAACGAAATTTTTCGGAAACATGGTAACTAGTAAATAAAATCAGAAATATACTTTTTGACGACTTACTAAGCGCTTTGAGTGTGTGAGTTATTTCCTAAGCCGTTAAAAAATGTTATATATTTCTTTAAAATATTTTATCTATTTTATTAATTAACTTTTTGATCTCATATCTTGAGTACCTTAATTTTTATTTTGTCCTTATTATTGTTTTAAGAATTAAATTGTTATGTTATCTTTTTATCTTGTATCCAGAACATAATAATACTGAATAAAAGCATAATAATAGGGAATAAAGGCGTGAGGTAATAATAACTCAAGTTGCTATTTCAATCTTCAATAATTTTTTTAGTATTGAACCATTTCTTTTACTTTCTTTGTAAACTAGTTTCCTTACGTTTTTTTTTATAAAAGTTTTTTTCATTAATTAATAACAAAATTTACTTTGTATGGAGCGGGATCCCGGGATCCCGGGAAATTTAAAAAAATTTCCCGCTTTCCCGGGAATCGAAAAAGTTCGGGAAAAAAACTCTAATCTAAATACATATATTTACAAAATAACTCATTTCTTATAACCACTAGTTGTATATTACTATCAAATTACTCACATTTCTTATTTTCATTCATAAAAACATATTAATTCATTACTAATATTCATTCATTCTTTAAATTTCACAATAATATTAATTGGTACATTTTTAATTTATCTCTTACTTTATCACTATATTTCTTTATGACAAATTCTTAATATTAGCACATTTTATTGGTCTCTCTTTTTATGTTAATCATATAGTTACCAATTTTTTTTAATAAGCAAAGAGAAACAGAAAAAAAAAAATTATCATTGTTTGTAATCGTCTGTCCGTGATTATCCCTTTTACTTACCAATTGTAAAAATTTAATTAATTGTGAAATTTTGGAAAAATTCAAATTATTTTTAAAATATAATAATTATACAAACATAAGTATATATCTGGATTAACTGTGATGATAGGAAGACAGGTTGAAATATAAATAGTAACTAGAAAAAAGTATAGGAAAAAAACTAGCTAATGCAAAAATACTAAAAAGAAAATTATAATTAACAGCCCACAGCTCTAACGAACGTGTAATCATCAAAGGCCTTTCATAATCAACATCGTCTGGAACTGCAACCAGGAAAAAGTTGAAATTGTAAAATTTGAAAAAAAAACCCAACAAATTTCATTTATTAGCTTGCCTTTTTCTTTTTCCTTTATATTTTTTTTTACATATATCATTATAATTTTTAGTTCTCTTTTTGATTCTTTTTCTCCGGTGAATTCAGCCAAGATCACGGTCGTTTGAATTTTAACTTTTTTTTGTTTTGATTACGTGTTCTTATTATTTAACTAAAGTTCAATGACTACATAATGATTTTAAAATTGTTATATACTTAGTTTCCTTAATAACATATAATCCTCGACTACCCTCTAAGAATGAAAAAACAAAATCGAATTATCGTTAGTAATACTTGTATGCAAGAGCAAATTAACTTGTTTTATTTCACTGCAAGCATAAATTTAGTAATTAATTTAATAAAATTTTTTTAAATCATGAAATTCTAAAATAAATAAAATATATAGACAGATATTATACAAAATACTATGCGGTTGATCAATTGAAGATTTTTTTTGTACGTACAATTTATTTAACTATCGACCACGAAATTGTCAAAGGCGTAGGTTTTTTTTTTAGACAATGGGAGGGAAAAATGTGCTTCGAGTCAAAACATCGGGCTTAATAGGTTCAGCAAGTGATTGTTTTTATAATAAATACTGGCATTAATTTATATAGGCATGATGAAAATTGTCTATTTGTTATGCATAATAGTGACTCTAAATTCGTCCAACCCCGCCAGACTGAAGATAGCCGGAAGACAAAACTAGCATGCCTACTGAATTTAGTTTCACAATATCATGTGATATTATATGTGTAACAAATATTGTAAAAAGTACGGAAGAGAAAAGAGAATATTTTTCGGCTGAAAATGAACAAAAGTAAAAGAACGCCTGCTTTTATGACTGTGACTTCTGACAACTTTCAAAAGCAAAGATACAGCTTTTTGATTTTGATTTTTTAACTAACCAAAAGGAGAAGAAAACTTAGCACACGATTGTCGATTGTTTTCATAAGTTTTAACAAAATCAATGTTTGATTTTAAAAAGGCTTGAAAAGTTAAAATTTTGTGACTTTTAAATATTTGACTTGAGTTTTTTAAACACTTCTTAAAGTAATATCAAAGGAATAATTTCGTTTAATATTAAAACAAAATGTCCGTGTCGACAACCACGTCACAAATGACTGATTTTGACATTTGTGGTCGCATAATATTTCTTAGGAGCAAATTGGTACGAATTATCTCTCGCTTGCATTATTGATCGGCTTGTTGTTGAAATGGCAGTCTAGCGATAGCGGTCGACATCATGGGCCAGGCTGTTAGGTTAACTCTTCCTTATAAAAAAATCACCTTAAATTTTTTAATGAATATTCTACCCAAACAAGTTAAACTTAAAAATAACACACAATTATAACAAAAACTGCGTTCGCTATATAATGCTTCTTAATTCGAGATATGATATCGAGTATATTTTGCGGTACTTTGACAGAAGTAGTTATAATTTGTACCTTAATGGGCAAAATATAGAAGAGAAAATCTTTGCGACCGGCTAAAGGCCGGCTATGCAGAGAAGCTTTAGTTTGTGATTCGGGATTTCCAAATTCAGTCTTTTCGAATTTGGGACTTTAATAAGTAATATATAAATTACTGAAAACAAAAATTATTTTAACCATCTCTTTGAAGAATTTGTTAAAATAAGAAAACCTTATATAGCCATGGTAAGAGTAAATTGTTGCCCAAAAATCGCTCAATCTTCACCATTTACAAATCTTACTTTATTCAACAGAACAAAATTTATTATTTAACAATGTTTCGTTTAAATGTGCTAAATTCCCATTTCATACTACTGATAAACTGAAATTTATTGTTGAAGGGATAAGCTATTCCTATGCGCATTTCACTGGTTGCTTAGGCCAGATCGTCAGGAAACTTCATCCAAAGATTTTAGAAAAACTAAAGATACTATACAAATAAAACTGTTAAGCGAATAAGAATTATAAGCCGCAGTTTTACTTGTAAACATATCAAAGCTTAAACAAAAACAACAACAATAAAAAGTGAGTTTATCTTTTCTTACAATCCCGACTACAATTGGTTGATTTTTTGTCAATTCTAAATGTAGTTGTAAGTGGGTAAAGAAAAAACAAAAATAAAAACAAATTACTTTATTTTATTTTGCCAGTTCAGTATTATTTACACTGCCACATGCATATTAGTTATCATTTATTATGTTTGAAACAGGCAAGAAACGCTATTTAATTATTAGTCCATTACAATGTAATGAACGATATTTTTTGCTTCATTTATATTATCGTTTTTCCCATTAATTTGTTGTTAACTTTGATTGAAATCTAAAAATTATTTTCCCCAAAGCCAATTATTTATTGCTAAAATAATGCTACAACTCTACGCTCTTAACATGCCACATCAACCACACATATCAAATTGTTCTTGTCTAATTCCCTCTGACAACATTTATTTCATAAAACAATTGATGTATAGCAAATAAATTGTGTTGAACTATTTTTGCTTATAAATTCTGTAACAATTGTCATTGAGTTTATCTACACGAGCGTGATATATTACAAAAAAAAAGACAGCACAGTATTTTATATACAATATGTCGAGATGCAACAAATCATTATAATCATTTGTGAAGCTCATCATTAGGTCGTGGAATTTCATGCAATTATTGTAGGAAAAAAGCGCATAAAACGTGCTTCAAATTAATTAAATATCGTTACCTTAATATAAAAAGGCCCCAACTCATCAAAAACACTTTTTACAGGAGAAGGAAAAAACTTAATAAAAGCTGAAATAATATAGCTACACAAACATTGTCAAAAAACATCTTTATTAAAATTAAACGAGGAATTCAGATTGAAATACATATGTATGAGTATGTATGAGTCAGTGTTTTTTTCTTTCGAAAAATTGTGTGTATGAGTTAGGGCTTTTTTTCTTTAGAAAAATTGTGTGTATGAGTTAGGGCTTTTTGTGTTCTGCTTATAACTTCTTTATTTTTAATCTAATTTGCTTGAAATTTTAATAGAATGTGTATTAGCAACCATTCTACAAGAATCAATAAAAAAACGGATTTCCAAATCTAATGAGTTGGGGCCTTTTTATATTAAGGTAACGATATGCACTTAATATATTAAGAAGTGTAACTCCTATATATATATTTTTTTTTAATTTGGCATACATTCAAATAAAATTAAAGTTTTTTTCAATAACAAACACATGATTTTTTATAAGTTAACTTAATTTTTATTGGCTGCACTTTAAATGGAAAAACTTTATGCAGCGAATTCTTAGTTTTCTAACGAGAAACTTTTAACAACAACAAAAACTAAATAAAGGGTGGTCTAACTAAAACGCACGATGTTAATTGTAACTAATGGGTCCGCCATCTAGCGTTTTTTTTTCAACTAGTGCTTATTTCGTGAATGGTAACACTTAGCTCATGTTTGATTCGACAGATAATTAGTTTTATCCTTCCGCTGAACGAATATGGTTGTGTATACGCTTGAACAACGCTGGGAAATATTGCGACATTACTTTGAAAATCATGGTAATGTTGCAGCATGTGTGCGAAAATTGCGTACGGATTTTGGAAGAAGAGAAGAACCGTCTGCTCCGTATGTTAGTTATCTTGTGAAAAAAGTGAAAAAAGAAACTGGCATCCTCATCGATAAACCAAAGCGTGAAATGCAGAAAACAGTGCGTATACCCGAGAATATTGCTGCTGTGGCAGAAAGTGTGCGTGAAGCCCCATCAACATCAATTCACCGTCGTTCTCAACAATTGAACATTTCGGAGACATCATTAAGACGAATTTTGCATAAATACCTTTGTATGACGCCATACAAAGTCCAATTGGTTCAGGAGTTGAAGCCAACTGACCATCCAATGCTTTTCGCTTCGCTAAGTGGGCCTGCGATCGACTTACAGAAGATGCCGATTTTGCCAAAAAAAAAAAATCATCTTTTCAGATGAAGGTATGTAAACAAGCAAAATTGTCGCATTTGGGGTACAGAAAACCCGCACGCATACATTGAAAAGCCGATGCACCCAAAACGAGTCACTGTTTGGTGCGGATTTTGGTCCAGAGGCATAATTGGGCCATTTTTCTTCGAAAATGAGCAAGAAGTGGCCGTTACAGTCAATGGCGATCGTTATCGGGCCATGCCGAAGCTACACTCGATGTTTTGCGCCCTGTTTTTGAAGATCGCATGATCAGCCGCAGAGCTGATGTCGTTTGGCCACCTCGGAGCTGCGATTTGACACCGTTGGACTATTAATTGTGGGGTGCCGTCAAAGAAAAGTACTACGTCGACAAGCCAGAGACAATTGACGCTTTAAAGGACAATATTCGTGAAGCCATTGGTGAAATACAGCTGCACACAATCGATAATGTGCTTAAAAATTGGACCGATCGTGTAGGTTAATAAAAAATTTGAGAAAATATTCAGTAGTTTTTTTTATAGCATTTTCAAAAAAAAAAAAGTTATTTGGCGGAACCTTTAAAACAAAAAGTTTTCACTTAATTATCGTAATATATATTATGATAGACGACTTCGGTGGCATTCCTCTATCCGGTGGTCCATATTTTCAATGACTCAGGGACATAATTGAGTTTCGTAGTCGTTAGTGTGCCGAATTGTCTCATCCTTAAGCTCTTGAATTATTCTTGGCTTGTTGGCATACACTTTTTCTTTTAAATATCCGGAAGGAAAGCAGTCTAACGGCGTCAAATTACATGATCGTTACGGCAAATTAACATTGCCACGGCTTGAGATAACACGGCCGATGAATTTCTCGCGAAAAAGAGCAATTGCTTGATTGGCTGTGTGGCAAGTGTCACCATACTGTTGGAACCACATATCGTCCAGGATCATATCCTTAATTACTGACCAAAAGAAGTCTGTTATCATTTTGAGATAGCGAACACCATTCACTTCAAAGAAGTACTCGTACTACAGACCAGCAGCCGTGCCCCATGTTATTTGCTAAAGCTAGATCTCTATCGCTAAAAATCTATAAAGTGGATTTAGTGATTTTTGGCTACGAGTTCAATTCTGTAACGTGCATTGTTAAATTTGAAAAAGCCTTAAGCATTGAATTCGCTGCAATTTTAGCTTTTAATGTCGGCACGAATATTTTTAAATTTTGTATTCTCTTAGGCATTTTAGCGATCGAGATTTAGCTTTAGCTAAGTAAATAACAGAATACGGCTAGAGGTTTGCGGACATTTGGGCACAATTCTCCCGATAGCAGACACATTTGGTCGACTATGCTGATCAGAAAAAATCAGGAAGTGCAAGAAACGCATTTTGATTTGAGCACCCATTTTCATAAAAGGTTTCAACAATCCCAACACGCTGCTTAATTGTGTACCTCTCCATGGTTGAATTTGTTAAACACTGGAACAAAGAAATGTTTAATTAAGGTGGGCCAAAAACTGACTCACAATTGACAAAGTGCATTATGGTTGCACACCACCCTTTTAAAAAAGTTTCTGTTAACAATTTGTCCCATCAAATGCCATAGAATCTATTCTTGAGAAATTTATGCCATGCATTTTTTCTTTATGTTACCAATTGTAGGTTGTGTGTTGAACCTTCCAAAATGTATACCCAAGATTTTTGTCAAACATAAAATAAATCATTAAGCTTTTTTCACAATCAGAGCAACAATTTCGTTTTTTCTTCTATCTTATTTCTTCCCAAAGTATTTCATATATTTTCCTTTCATTCTATAAACAAAAATGTAACTAAAGTTTTTTAAAAAGTTGACTCAACTAGAACTTCAGCAACAATTTATATGAAATAGTTTCTGACGTTTAAAATAATTTTATCTAGTTTTGAATGAAAATCTTAACATAATGTTGTAAAAAATAATAATGAATGCATAATATTGTTGTGGCTAAAATTTGCACACGGTTTCTTAACACAAAATGTGTGCGGTTGCAAAATAAATTGTGGCTCTATTATGAACACCAAGTGAAAATGTTTTTTTTGATTGTGAACGAAGCTTTAAAATAAAAGCACAGCCGAAAGACATCGAACGTTAATTTTTAATATTGGAATGCCACTTCAAGCATTAAATACCCATTAAAAAAATTTGGATTTTTAAAGTACTTAAGAGAAAAAGCGCATAATAGAGCGCTTCAATAAGAAAGCTCTTATACAGCAGTAAATGATAAAGAATAAAATATACAAAAAGCCGATATTTTAGTGCTTATAACGAAGAAGGTTTTAAAGCGAAAAAAATAAAAATATATTTTGGTTTACGAAAATGATTGTAAAAAGGCATTTAAACCAGTAAAAGCAAACAATTAATGGATATGTTAATATAGTTAGCCATTAAAAAAGCACTTTATGAGTGCTTTGTTTGCATGCTAAAAGAAGCGCTTATTGTCAGCAGAAAATAGTCCCCCAAGCCGGGAACACCCCATACAAAAATCAGGCATCCCATCAGCAGGTTTTAAGCGATTTGAGGTATGAATTCATACATATAATCTGCTCCTGTTGGAGCATATTTGTTACTGGGTTGTAGTCATTTTAAATTTTAAAAAAGTTATTTATTATGTACGATCTTAAGTGGACTGTATATAAAATAAAAAACTCAGTTGGTTTGTTTAAATTAAATTAACTATTTATTTTTACGCTTTAATCATACACGGTTGAGAAATAACAATGTTCTTCGTTCTATGTCTTGTTAAGTACTGTGCTTATTCTTGTATCTTATATTCCCGCGTTACCATAGTTAAATTAACAATTCACATCGTTGCATTATTAAGTATGAATAAATTAATTGCGAATACTGAGTGCAGTCATCAACATATCGGCCCACCTTGAAAGGACTCCTTTCAACCATCTATAAGTAGGGGGCAAATCTTTGAGATTGGACGTTTGAGTATGCCCCTTGTTGTCTTCAATGATACCACTCTAACGATGTTGTCCTTACCGGGATATGTGCACGTTATTCTTCCAATGAGCCATTGTGTAGGGGGTAGATTTTCATCTTTAATAAGAACGATGTCATCGACTTGAAGATTTTGACTTTTCTGACGCCACTTTGGCCGTTGTTGAAGTTGGGTTAGATACTCCTTTGACCACTTAGACCAGAATTGTTGAACTAGTCTTTGTATGTGTTGCCATCTGCTTAAACGACTAACGTTAACGTCTATTAAATTTTCGTCTGGAATTGACTTCATCGGGCGTAGTATTAAAAAATGTGCTGGTGTTAAAGGGTCGATGTCTCCTTCGAACTTCTGACATAATGGTCGAGAATTAAGGCAGCATTCAATTTGACACAATAGCGTACTTAATTCTTCATAGGTAGTAGATGAGTTTCCTAAGACACGTTTTATGTGGAACTTTACAGATTTCACACCTGCCTCCCATATGCCACCGAAATTTGGCGCGGACGGTGGTATGAAATGCCAGTGTATTTGTTCAGAAGACATTTCCGTTTGAATGAGCGGATAATTCGTGTGGAGAAAATCATATAACTCCTTTAATTCTCGATTGCAGCCAACGAAATTTGTTCCGTTGTCAGTGTAAACGTGAAGCGGTCTTCCCCGTCTGGAGGTAAAACGGCGGAATGAAGCAAGAAATGCTTGTGTAGTGAGGTCCGTTACAGCTTCAAGATGGATTGCCTTTGTATTGAGGCAAACAAATACAGCCAACCAACATTTGTATGTTCTGGAACCACGTCCCTTCCACGATCTTATAAACATTGGTCCAGCAAAATCAATGCCTATGTACAAGAATGTTGAGCCAGGTTGCAAACGATAGCTGGGAAGATCGCCCATACGTTGTTGAAATGGTTTTTGCCTGAACCGCATACATGTTGTGCATCGGTAGACAGTTCTTTTTATGATTTGCGAGACTTCTGGAATCCAATACTTTAAACCTAATAAATATTGAAGTTGACGTTTGCCCGCGTGTAAATTCTTTGTATGATAGTATCGAACGATTAGATGTGTCAGAATGTTGTTCTTGTGTAATATATACGGGTGCTTTTGATCATAGCTGATAGCAGCGTTCTCAAGGCGACCACCGACTCGCAAAACTCCAAAAATGTCGAGAAAAGGAGAAAGACTGGCAAGCTTGCTTCCCGAGGGTAGTTGATTGTTTGATGCTAAAGTACGAAGTTCAGCTGCAAAGGATTCACGTTGAGCCTTTTTCACAAGCATTCTGTGTGCATTTTGAAGTTCTATGGTAGTAATGAAACCAGTTGTCCGTTGAGACTTGTGTTTACAGTTGCCGATAAAACGTAAAATTAAAGCAGTCACACGAAGTAACATGTTGTAACT
The DNA here is from genome assembly GCA_963931875.1 of Pollenia griseotomentosa. Taxonomy (NCBI): domain Eukaryota; kingdom Metazoa; phylum Arthropoda; class Insecta; order Diptera; family Polleniidae; genus Pollenia; species Pollenia griseotomentosa. The sequence goes on from OZ007560.1 coordinate 231,131,640, forward strand.
TGAAAATGTATCAAACAAATCTGTTTGCTTGACGGATGTGGTTGTGGCGATTATTTTGCGTTCCTCTAAATCAATATTTTCTGGAATGGTTGCTGAAGAAGATCTGTTTTTTGTTTCCATTGTGAAACTTTGTAAAATATGTGGCCCTTGCCACCACAAACTGTTGTTTTTTAATTCCGCTGAAGAGATGCCACGTGTAGCCAAATCTGCAGGATTTTGTTTTGAAGTAATGTGACGCCATTGACTTGCAGGAATTACGTTGATAATATGGGATGTTCTGTTTGCAATAAAAGTTTTCCACCGCCTGGGATGGTCACTTAGCCACGCTAGTACGACTGTTGAGTCAGTCCAACCATATGTAGGTGATTTTTGCAATTCCAAAGCCTGTTTTACCTTGACCATTACTTTGACCATGAGATGAGCAGCACAAAGCTCTAAACGTGGAAGTGTTACCTGTCGAATTGGTGTAACCCTGGTTTTTGATGTTATAAGACTGGTTGATATGGATCCATCCAGTTTAATGACACGAATATAGATGGCAGCAGAATAAGCCAGTTCTGACGAGTCTGCAAATCCATGAAGTTCAATACGATCGCCAACGTTGAAGTTAAACCATCTGGGAATTTGTAAATCTCGAATGTTTTCGACATTATGTTGAAGTTGTAACCATTCGGCTTTTAAATCACTTGGCAGGTCCTGATCCCAGTTAACACCCCTTATCCATAGTTTTTGCATAAATATTTTCATTTTAATTAACACCGGGGAAAGCCAACCAATTGGATCGTAAATCCTTGAAATGTCTGAAAGCACGTGACGTTTTGTGACCATTTCTGAGACTTGTTGAAAGCATACACTGTATTGGAAACAATCCGTTGAAGTATTCCAAAGCAGTCCCAGTGTTTTTACCGTTTCCGATTGATCAATTATCATTTCGGACGAACAAGCTCGGTCTTGAGGGTCGATGTTTTCCAACAATTGCCTCGAGTTTGTTGACCATTTGCGAAGGTTAAAACCCGATTTCGACAAAATTGAGCAAAGTGTGGATTGACGTGAAATAGCTGATGCTAAATCTGGTGCGGAAGACATGTAATCGTCTACATAAAAGTTGTTAATGATTTCTTTAGACTCTTCTGGAAACTCCTGCGAGTTATCAAGAGCAACTTGCTTAAGGGCACGTGTTGCTAAAAATGGAGCCGATGCAGTTCCATACGTAACTGTTTTTAGCTGGTATGTTCTAGGAGGATCCCCCGGGAACTCTCGCCATAAAATGCTCTGATACGATCTATCGTCTGGATGTACGAGCACCTGCCTGTACATCTTTTCAATGTCAGCAGTAAAACCTATCTTGTGTTCACGAAATTTTAATAGAATTGAATAGAGATCATTTTGAACTGTAGGCCCAACTAGAAGGTGATCATTTAGCGATGTGTTGTTTGAACTTTTGCATGATGCATCAAAAACAACGCGTAATTTGGTGGTGGTGCTAGATGGTTTCAATACTGCATGGTGTGGCATAAAGTAGCCCTGTCGGCTTGTTTCAGCAGGAGCTATTTGCATGTGGTTGAGTTGTATGTATTCGTTTATGAAATTGTGAAATTCGATCTTGAGATCAACGTTTTTGCAAAACTGTCGTTCCATTGATTCAAGTCTTCGTGTCGCTGCCGTCTTCGATTCACCAAGTTGAAAATAATTAGCTTTGAACGGGAGTCTAACCATATATTGACCGTTGGAATGTTTCTGAGTATTCTCCTGAAAATGTTGTTCTGCACGTTCTTCATCAGGAGTTAGATGCTTTGATTGAACATCACATTCTTCCATCTCCCAAAAACGTTGGAGTTGTTCATCTAGGCTAGTATGTAAATGAGCAATTACAATTGACCTTTCGGGTTGTGTGTTGACATTTCCCATAATCACCCAACCGAATATTGTATTCAGTGCAGTTGGTGAACCTGATGGATGGGATACCCTTTCACCTAAAATGCAATGTGGAAACACGTCAGCTCCCAAAATTATGTCAATGTGGTTCGGTTTATTGTAGGCAGGATCTGCAAGTTTCAAATTTTGAAAGTATTCAAGTTTTTGGTTAACTACTGTATGTGAGGGAATATATTGTGTTAGACTCGAAAGACAATATGTTTGAACCATGATTGTTTTTCCGATACTTTTAGCAAAAATTTCTAATTGTACTTTTCCTCTGGTGTAACTTGTGTTATTTCCACCAACTCCACATAAAGCAGTTTTATCATGCGACCTGTTCAACTGAAGTCGCTGAACACATGCTTCCGAAATAAGAGTTGACTGGGCACCAGAATCTATAAGAGCTCTGCATGGTTGCAAGCTGTTGTTTTTGTCACGTACCACGATTACTGCTGTTGGCAGAAGTGTGGTTTGATGAGTTGTAGTCGACAGACTTGAATTTATTGTAATCGAAGAGGCGCCGTTAGCATTGCCACCAAGCTGGTTGGCGTTACCTCTTGACTCATTTACATTGACATGTAATAGTGTGTTATGTTTTAAGCCACATGTTTTGCATGAACTAGATTTGCAATCTTTAGAATAATGCTTTTCCCTTAGACAGTTGAAACAATACCCACTTTTAAGAACCATGTTTTTACGAGTTTTAATATCCATATCCTTAAACTGCTGGCATGCAAACAAAAAATGATCCTTCTTGCAAACGGGACATGATTGAGTGGTTGCAGTCATTGTAACTAATTTATTAACTCTCTTGAACTTTGATGACTGACTAGGTGTCTCCAAGCTTTCTAGCTCTATTACACGAGTTTCCAAAAAATCTAACAAATTTTGAAAAGACTGCCTATCATCCTTCTGTTGACGATACCACAGCGTAATTGTTTCTCGATCCAACTTTTCTTTCATTAAAAATAGCAATAATGGATCCCATGAAGCCACAGACTCATACAAAACAGAAAGGGCGTTGAAGCATTCAACAGTATTGTTATAAAATTGTCTTACTTCCGACAATGTGCCATTCTTGATCGAAGGCTGAGTCAACAATAATCTTATATACGTTTCCTTAATCTGTTCTGGTCTGTCGTACTTCTTCTTAACCAGCTCCCAAGCTATTATATAATTACCATTAGTAGGAGTTAAATGCTTAATTATTGACGATGCTTCGCCTTTTAGTTTTGTTTGAAGATACTCTAGCTTTTCAACATCTGATAAATTTGTTCTAGCATCAACCATGGCGTTAAATAAATCTCTAAACCGAATCCAATTTGATAGATTGCCATCAAAGTTTGGAATCTCAATTTGTGGTAAACGAATATTCGAGTTGTTGTTGTAGTTCGAATTATTCATACTAGACGACTGCAAATTAACGACCGATGTTAACGTTGTAGACATTGTTTGTAATAATGCTGTTAAATCATTATTGAGTTGTGGAGTACTTGCAGCAGCGCCCTCAATAATTGTATTATCCAATCCTTCTTGAGTAAACGACGCATATATTGATTTCGCAGCGAAGTACATTTCCTCTATCTCATTACGATACGAATCCTCTCTTTCAATTTCAAGATCGGTTTCGCATAAGACATCAATTTCATCTTGAATGTCCTTATATTTTACAAAAATACTTTCAAGTTCATTGATACGTACCTTTATGTCATTGTAATTGACACCATGGCTAGATATTATGTTGTACAGTCTTGTGATTGATTTTTTCACTTGAGTGCGTTTTTTCTTTAATTGTTCCATTTTGAATGTTTTGCTTTCACAAATACCGATTTTCCGAAAAATTAGTTTATAAATCGTTTCTCTAGTATTAACTCTGTTTCATTTATTGATTTCCGGTATATCAATGTTTCTTTTAGTTACGCACACGCACTACTTAGTTCCGGCACCTTAGCGAAGGCGAGTTTTCAAATTTCCGGTTTTTAAAGATCCGCTTAGTTACGCACACGCACTACTTAGTTCGGACACTTTAGCAACGGCTAGTGTTTAAATTTCCGGTTTTTTAACGTTCTGCTTAGTTACGCCCACGCACTACTTAGTCCGGACACTTTAGCAACGACGAGTTTCAAGTGTTGATTTTCGGTTTTTTAAGTTTCGTTAAGTTACGCACACGCACTATTTACAACACTGTGATCCTATTGGATTTCAGTTAAATACACTGTTGAATTCTTGTTAGATTCTTATTACATTTGAAATTCAACTGCCAGTTAAAACATCAATATTGTCACTGTCTCACTAGCACTTATTTATTTGCTTCTGTCCTTCTCACACCAATTTGTTTATGTATGTAACAAGTTTCACTATTTGCTTTTCTTATTTTCTGTATGTATGTAGACACTTTCTATATACATATATAAACACTGTTATATTTTGTATGTATGACAAAATTTTATTGTTTAATGTTTTTTATATACAACTTTTCACGACAATTCTATGTATGTAGACACTTTCTATGTACATATATAAACACTTTGTAATATTTTGTATGTATGACAAAATTTGATTGTTTAATGATCTGTATGTATGACAGACACATTAACACACGATTACTACGACCGACGCGTGTCTTTTTGTGTTCATGAGGGTGGCTGTCTCAATGTAAGACCTGCACCACGTACTTGTTGTTTTAATGTTGTTGTTGTTTGTGAACTTGAAACAATCATAAAAAAACTACCACGTTTGCGCGACGCGTATGTATTGTTTTTGTTATGCAAATTATTTCACCAATTCGTATGCACTTTTTTTATATTCACAACCGTATCTGGTTCGATTGGACCAAAAATTATGTACGATCTTAAGTGGACTGTATATAAAATAAAAAACTCAGTTGGTTTGTTTAAATTAAATTAACTATTTATTTTTACGCTTTAATCATACACGGTTGAGAAATAACAATGTTCTTCGTTCTATGTCTTGTTAAGTACTGTGCTTATTCTTGTATCTTATATTCCCGCGTTACCATAGTTAAATTAACAATTCACATCGTTGCATTATTAAGTATGAATAAATTAATTGCGAATACTGAGTGCAGTCATCAACATATTATTTCTAATTTTGATCCGCGTTTAAAAAACTGCAGTCAAAGTAGAAAAACTGCAATTTATTCCACTTCTTTATTTGTTATTAGCCGAAAAAAATGTTTCTTTTACTTCGGATTCATTAAATGTAAACATTCGCTGCCAAACCAAATTAAAAATCGAAAAGTTGTGCACAAAAGTTCGGTTCGACAGTTTTTGGTTTCGACTGCAGTTTTTCGAACCCTAATTTTTATACCCTCCACCACAACTTGTTGTCAAGAGGGTAAAATAAATTTAATATTTTTTATAAAAAAAGAGACCTTTAGCTTAATTAAATAATAATATAAATACTTTATTAAATTTTGGTTTGAGTGCTGTGATTGTTTGATTTTGTAAACACTAGAAATAGTTTGAATGCAAATAAATAATATACAAAAATAAGTACTCTTTCCAGCAAAAACTCAGAAAAAAAAAATAAAACAGCAAAATGCGATTAAAGTTTTCAAAATGTACCTTTTATTCAGATACATAAAAATATACTGCGGTTCAGTTTGAGATAAAACACTTTTTGTTTAACATATAGAGAAGATATAAATAAAGCAGCAGTTTTGTCTAAGTAAATTCTAATTTTTGATTTTTTGAGATATGGCTAAGTTGCAATAAAGGAACGATATGACAAAATATGCATTACAAAAAAAAAAATAATTTTCATATTGAATACGAAAATCGCATATTTGATTACAAAAATTTTTTAATTTTCTGCGATGACGATTTTTGCGGTATTGATAAAAAAAGTTTGTATGTATTATTGTTAAATTTTAAGTCAACAACCAAGTTTATTGAGTCAATAAAAAAAGTTGTTGCCCAAAATATTTTTTTTAACAAAATGTTGGATAGATCAAACAAAATGTTAATCGAATCTTTATTATTTTATTTATTAATGATGATGTCATTAATTTTCAATTTTTATATTTTTATAAAAACACTAAAATTTATTATGCGGGTATAAATAAGTTCATATGCGCATTTCACTGTTTGCTTAGGCCATATCATGAAGAAACCTTTTCCAAAGAAAAAATTAAATTTATTATTCAAATAAAACTGTAAAACAAATGAGAATTATGAGCTATTTAAAAATGGACAAGAGTTGTTAAAATACTGTCTTTACTTTGATTCAAATATTTTTTTTTATTGAATATTAAGAAATATTTAATTATTTCGTTATTAAATATATTTTATTGAGTGCTATTTTGCAAAGTGTAAATTTGATAAATTTTTTCTTTGAATCAAACAAAAAGTTTGTTGACCTAAAATTTTATTTTTAACAAACTGGTTGTTAAAATTTTCTTGAGATATTTTTTTCTGTGTTAACTTTAAAATATGCAAGAATATGCACTAACATATCGATGCCATTTTGTGGCAAAAATTTTTAATCAGATGAATAACTTTTTTACCTAATATTTAAGCCCTCGAGGAAAAACATGCATTTGCACGAAATTCCACGCCCTTCTTATTCTCCTAACATTACATATTATTTGTCATGATTTTAACACAACAGCAGAAGAGATGTTAAAATCTAATGAGAGATTTAATGTTTATCAATCTTTTTGATTGGGATGTGCGACGACAAGCATAAATACTTATTGGTCTGAATAAGTTTTATTTTTTCCAAATGTTATTCGCAATAATCCAAATAGAAGTAGTTGTGCTGCTTGTCGTATTTAAAAAATAGAAAATCTTAAAAAAATTTATAGTTAATTAAAAGTCTACACTTTAACTGACTTAATAAAGTGAGTTTTAAGTTAATAGTGAAAGAGAATTTCAAAGTCTTAAAAGTGTTTTGATTTTGAGTAATTTTAATACAACAACAAATTTGACCCAAAGTAGTTAAAAAGTTTATTGGTTTTTTTTTTTTTTTTTTTTTGTTTTATAGGTAAATAGCAAGAAATAACTGCTAGTATTAGCAAAAGTTTTTCCAATGTTTTCCACTTTCATCAGAGTTAAATTTAAAAAAAAAAACATTAAGTGAAATAATTTTCATTACAAAAAGAAACTTTTCCTAAGGGACCCACTAAGCAACAATCCAATTATAACGGATTTGATTATTAATTTTTTTTTCTCTTTCTTTTTGAAATTAAATACAGTAAAAAAGTAACACAAGAAATTAAATTATTTTTAAAAATAAATGAGAAGAAGTTAAAGCTGTAGCAGTTAAGAGTAGGTAATCGGTGAAAGCAACCCATTGATACCTTACACTTTCTGCTAGTATAAAAATCTTATCATTACTTCATAATAATAAGGCAAAATTTAATAAGGATGTACAATTTTAATACTAAAAGTATGTTCAGACCTAACAAAGATTTGACGAAAATATCCAAAAAAAAAAAGTGTAACCAGTAAATTAATCAAACTTAAGCTTAATTTTTAACAATTTCTATAGATTTAATAGGACGTCAACTATTTAATAGGCGTGAACATAGCTTAACAGTTCTGATTTTTCATTGAACTGTTGGTTTTTAATTGAAGCTTGTGAGATTTTTTAAAAAGTTCATCAAATTTAATTTTCATTAAATTAATTTTAGTAAAAGAAGGAATTTACAACATGAACTGAATTAAAATTTTTTTGATAATTTATTCTTGACTGAACACGAGATCGATAGTAACCACATTCTTAAATTCTAAAGATGGGCCCCTCGATAATTATAAAAGGAAACAGTATTTTTCTTGATTACACGCAGAGAATTTTAAAACATTTTATTGTTAGCTTAATCATATTATTTTCACCAGGAGGAATATAACAGTTAAATTAGCCATCCACCACGAAGCCACAACCAAATTATGGTTACCTCTAAGCATGTCTTGATTAAATAAGAAAATAATTTTTTTTTTTAAATAAACAAAATAATTTTACTACTTTCTAAGAGCAACATGCTGTGGTTAAAAAACCATCATGCTTTTATAAGTATTAACCATATTTTAGTTATTTTTAATTAAAACATGTTCGAAGGCAACCATGCATGCAACCCAAATGGGCTTGAGAGCTTCTGGAGAAATTGATGCATCAAAAATTGTTCAAGATATAAAGATTTCCCCAACAAAAGCCAAGAAATATAGGGAATGTTTTGAGAAAGAAGAATCAAAAAAATGAACTGCTGAAGAAACGCTTGCTGTATTAAAAGATGCAAAATTGTCAGTTTCATTCGAACAGTTGCTCCAGAAAAATTTCCGCCATATACAGATATACAAAATGCAAAAAAAAGTGCTATCCTAAACGTGAATACATAAAAGTTTGTGAAATTTCGTCTGACTGATAAAGAATTACGTAACATTAAATTGTATACAAAGTGGGGCTTCGATGGTAGTTCAGGACACAGTTCTTGTAAACTGGCATTTCATGGTTCTGAAGCCGATGATTCTGCAGTATTTATTACATCTGTCGTCCCTTTAAAAGTTAGTAGCCAATGATAAAATTATTTGGGATAATCCTCGTACATCTTCAACAAGATTTTGCAGGCAGCTAAAAATAGAGTTTAGCCGTAGATCGAGCTTAAAAAATAATTAATTATTCTAGCTATTTTTAAAGAAAATTTTAAACATATGATGGTTAATATAACCATATTATTGTCATCAACAACCATATTATGGTTAAATTAGTCCTTCATCAAGAAGCCACAACCATATTATGGTTGCCCCTAAGCATGTTATGGTTATATAAGACAATAATTTGTTTTAAAATTAACAATAGCATTTTCCTCTTTTTCAAGAGCAACATGCTATGGTTGAAAACCAACCATGCTATTATAAGGGTCAAACATGTTTTAGTTATTTTTGACCATAGCATGTTCGGAGGCAACCATAATATGGTTGTGGCTTCTTGATGAAGGACTAATTTAACCATAATATGGTTGTCGGTGACAATTATATTTTAAAATGAATCATAATATGTTTAAAATTTTCTTTAAAAATAGTTTTGTTGGAGGTGACCATATTTAAACATGTTTTTTCCCTGGGTGTGTAGGTAAAAAATAATGACTTACTTTTAAATGCGTTCATTTTGGGACATCCGTTGTAAAATTGATTGGTTCTTTCTGTAGAATTGTAAGTAGTGCTTTTATGTTTTTCTGATTACTCAACACATTATTTTGTAGACGAAGTTAATACTGGGAAATGACTGTATCCTACCAGCCTAAATTTTAATATTTTTACAAAATACTTCTCCCATTAAGTTTTGAACCTGGGCCTTACCTTTATTATTGTTTTATTGAGTTTTGTATATTTTCCATAAGATTGATGTCGGATTATGATTTGTGCGTTCAGTTCACAGAGTTTCTACAAAACTTTTAAACGCAATTCGGTTTTGATTCAAGTTTCATATTTCGGACTATGTTTGCCTGTTGCCTAGAACTCTGCTAGAATTATCTGTAGGCGTCGTCTATGCAGACATCCTTGTGAATTCCATTGCAGGCTCACTTTAGCAACACCGGGGTTATCTTCTATTTTTTTGCCTGATTTCGGTATCAACCGGTAACATATCGCAAGCATTTGTCAAATTCTGATTACTTATTTGTAATTGCTGGAATATTTTAAGTAGTTTTCTCTTGCACTTATTTATGAGTACTTGCAGTTCATGCGTAATTGATGTGCTCCCTTTCGTGTCTCACACCCCAACAGAAGAACTTTATTGACAGAAGAACTTTATTGAGATTTGAGGGAATTGCCAAATCCTGTCTTGTGAGGCATTAGGCGATTAGATATGAAATATAATGCGCTTAAGAAGTTGTTACAAATATGTTGGTAAAATGTAAGGTACAACAAAAATTACAAACAAAAATTCATTTCAGTCGATTGATTTTAAGTCAAAATTATATTATACCTATTTATTTTTAAAAAAATTTAATCATACAATTTTTCGCTACTAAAAGTAGCAACTATTTTTACACAATTTACAAAATTAATGGTTTTAATTCAAAAAAGTAAAAACCATAAACCGAATGTTAGCAATTATAAAATCCATTAACTAAAATAGCACTTTAAGGCGAAATTTACATAAAAAGTTATCCATTTCAAACAAAGACAAACAAAATAAATTGTTTAGGAAAATTAAATCTTTAATAAAAAAAGGCAAAATAAATAAGCACAAACACACCCACGCAATCACAAGTGCTTGCAACCATTTAAACAAATAAAAATAAAACTAAAAGGAAAAATAAATAAAAACCCAGAATCCCAAGAAACAAATAGACCAACCAAATAATGTCTGTTATGGGTATTGTTATACACAGCATATTCATGGAGACAAAACGCTGCTTCACTTTTAAAATGCCAAAAAAAAAGCTCTTAAGTATGTCTTTCTTATCTACGTGAAGGTTAAGTAAAACAACATTCTTATTTTGCATTAAATATGTATATATACTTTTTTTTTTCTTTAGATATTTTCACGTTTGTGGCGGCTTAAAAGCAAAACATGCCACTTAAGGAATATCTAGAAACATCTAAATTGAATTGAAACCATTAGAAGATAGCAATTTTTCCCATTCCATGTTAAAGGCATAAGAGTATTTATTTAAACGGGTTGTAAACTGTACTAGTTTATTTGTTGTTATTGCCACATGTATTGGCTTTAACGGGTAAAAAAGCATGTTTATGAAATGTAAACAAATATCATAAATTATAATTTATTGTTAATGAAAGACAAAAAATAAGATAATAACCATAAATTTTCCTACGAATATCTAAGAAAATAAAAATGTTTTTATTAAAGTTAAAATATAAATTACGAGTTGAACTCACACTTCACCCAGTTACTCTTTATTTTGTTAAATTGTTAGAACTTTAAATATATTTTGTTCTAAAATTTTTTCGTTTTTTTAAATTATAACGAGTAAATTGTTACGAGAGTTTTTCGGTAGATACTCTGTCTTGCTGCATATCCTTTGCAGAATGTAAGCAAATCACAATCTACTTTAATTTTTACATCAATGGCGTATAATAACACTGTGCTCGAAATTGACACTTTGGCACGTGGCGTTTTAGCATAATTCGGGTACGCTGAATTCAATGCAATCCAATCAAATGAATCCGTTTTTTTAAGTTAACTCTTGTTTTCGAGATATACCGTTATTTCGAAAATGGTGGAGGTTGCACAACATATATTCAAAAACGGTTTGGTTTATTGGTATTATTAAAAAAAAATTCCGCAATAAAATTTCCTTTAGAAAAATAATAAAAAATAATAATTTTTTTATCAAAATTTTAAAATTTTTGTTTTTCAAAAATTCATAAGAAATTTAAAAAACAAAGCTGCAAACAAATCAATGATTAAAATCTGTTACCAACTTTTGATTTAAGTCACAAAAGTCGAAAAATAATTTCCAAAACGCAATATTTGTATGGGAGCCACCCTAAAAAGTGCTGATAAAGGGCAAGTATGTATCGAGAAAATGTTAAGGACAAAAAACTAATTGAGGTGGGTCATACATTTTATCTTACTTTGGGCGACTCCTGGGCATTTATGGGACTTTTTTTCAATATATTTCTAGTCTGCATTGAACATTTTGTATCGGAGCCCCCTTAAAGAATGAAGATAGCGGGTAGATTTGTTAGAAATAAATAATTGAGATGAAAAATAAAGTGGGGTTGGTCATACATTTGACCCATGTAGGGGCGTCCTAGGCGCAGGGGCCAAATTTAAGAAATTTAAAAAAAATTTACTTTACTTTATCTCGAAAACAAGAGCTTGCCTAATTTTGCAACTAGCACAGTGTAATCTATGTCTTATGCTGCTCTCAGTTGTTTTCCAAATGTTTTTATTCCACTGCTGTTCTTAATGCTACATTAAAAGGACATCTGTTTATGACTTTTTATTTCCCCTTGGAGTATAAATTGTAAGCGTTCATATTTTCACTGCAAATTATATGCCTTAAAAAAGTTAGTTTGAATGTCTGAAGTCATGTCCATGTTAGATCTCCACTTCCCTAAGAAGCTTTGAATAGTTTTACATTTGAAAATAATCCTGTTTTGATTGTGTAATGATTTTAAAAGACAAGGTTTTATTAATAAAAATCGTATCGATCGTATTATTTTGCCCTTTGGATATTAATGCTTAAACTAATGTTATGGCTACATAGTGTATTTGATACCCTACACCACAGTATTGACACACAAATTTTTAAAAGTGTACTATTTTTTCGGACCAATATACAACCATGGACCCACAAAAACAAAATTATTCTATTAGGTTTAGATTCATATAATAGTGTTTGTTGCTAAATATTATCGATATATCAACATCCACCTGCGCAAAATTACTAATATCTATTAGAAAAGAGTTCGTTACCGAAAAGCATATTAGAACTAACATTATAAAAAAGAAAAGGAAGGAAGATAGACGGTATTGTGTATATGTTTTGTTTGCGTAAAATTATTTTGCTGGCTTCTTATTTTTTTCGTGTGTGAATAACTTTTTTTTAACCAGCCAAAAGAGACGAACATTAATTAGCCGAACCGAACACTATGAAGTTTGTGCTTTAAAAAAAAAACTTAACGGAATTAAATGTTCTCATCTTTTGTTGAGTTTAATAAAAACAATTATATTTTTGTGTTCGAAAGATGACCAACAGAGAATAGTGCTGGGATACTATCGACATTTTCTACTATCGACTGAACGTTTGTGCTTGAGTAGGAAACTTTAACAAGTTTTTTATCAAGTTACAGTTCGTTGTTTTTATCACTTTTTTGAACGTATGAGACGTATGTATGTTTGTACGTTTTTTCAGATGACAGTTCTTGAAAAATTGTGCTGCTGATAAGCAGCCGAAGGAACCGAAGAAGCAGGAACTATTGAGATATTTAATAGCAACTTTAGAAAATGTTTCTAAACTGGTTTTGATTTTCAACCCAAAAGGTAATCGGTCTGGAGGACATTTCCTCTAATGGTCGTTTATTCAATTGTCCTATGCTCGCAATTGCAATTTTAAAGGCTTTTGCATTTTTTACATCATTTATACAAATTTCGACATAAAGGACATTAAAAAAGCATAGCTAAGCAATCCATGCCACCTGTCATTCTTGTTGTTTGTACCTACATATTTTTTTTTCAACCTCGTAACTAAAAAACAACTGCTTTCAGGACAAAGGTGTTGAATTCTTAATAAGTTTATTATGATAAAGGAAAAAATCAAAAAAAATTCTTCAGTAATCAACGTAAAAATCGTATTGCTTTGAAAACTGATCACTTATCTGCGTCGTTTTAACTTATAAACTCGTTATATTTAGAAATTGGCAATACGTACTGCAGCGACGTGTGTGTGTTACTTATGAAAATCACCATGTGTATAACTTTTTGCTTCCTTTTGTCGTGCTCTGACCAACAAAATATAACAAAACAAAAGACACGTGGTATTCACAAGCAAATAAATAAAAAGTTTATTTAACACAACATATTTACACGGTACAGATATTTGTGAATTAGGCCAGTTTCACAAAGACAGCAACATTTTTACTTGGTGTGCACAATAAAGTAAAAATTTTTATCACAACCACACCCATTGTCAATTAAGAAAACATTCGCAAATTTTGCCCAGAACAATAAAACGTATTTTTTGTTATTTTCTTGAATATAATAAGGGAAATCACGATGGTCATTGCGCAAATTTGCTGTATTGTGCAAATGTTTAAATGTTTGCACACTTTGCACTACTTATCGTGATTGTCAAAAATTTCCATTAAAAATTAAAAAATAAACATTAGTGTGAATGTCATTTACAATTTCATACAAATTGTGGCTGAATATTCAATTAAAAAAAAGTAACTTTTTTGTTTGAAAAATTAAATACTTTTGAAAAAATAGAAAGCAGAAAAACAAAATTGTTGCTGTCATTGTAAACAAGGCTGTATTTTAAATGGGAATACAAAAGCTAATTAATATTATAATTCCTAGTTCTAAAGCCCAAATTTTTTATAAAATTTCAGGACAGATTTAATCAAAATTTTTTGGATTTTGTCCTTTTAATCAATGTTTTTGTGATGAAAGGATAAAAATATAGATAGATTAGAAAAATCAGGGTTTTAAAAACTGCAGTCTAAATCAAAAAATTGCTTTTTCTTCCACTTTCTGATTTTTCATTGGACAAAAATAAACTATTGCCTTTATTTCTGATTCATTAAATGAAAACAGTCGCAGTCAAGGCAAAAGCAAAAAATGAAAAGTTGTACACAACAAAGAACATCGACAGTCGACATGTTCGGAAGTGTTTGGTTTGACAGACTGAAACTTTTAAAAAATCCCTTAATAAACGAATATGGGATGTGTGTTTGTTTTGATTTTGCAGTTTGAAGTGCGTTTTTGAAGATGAATGAAGATGTCGAAGTTGCAGCACAATCTTAAGACTTTTACTATCCCAACTGCAGCTTCTTAAATACTGAGAAAAATAACTAAAGTTGGTGCAAACCCGAAAAAACTCAATACAAGTGGTTAATCGGATTTCGATTTCCTCCTACTTACTCATTTACTTCAAAATTGTCTTAAAGCCGTATAAAGTATTTGATAAAAATATCAAAAATAAAAAAATTATATTTTTTTAACACAAAATATATCGTTTATCTCGAAAAGTCTGCACATTTCTGCGTACTTAGCTAAAAATTCGTAATTTTTCAGTTATGACTCTATTAAAGTAAATGAGCAATATGTCACTAATTTAAATGATTTTTTTAATTGAGACTTTTACTTTGGGCAAAATTTACACGGCAAGACAACCCGCAAGGTAACCAGTTAGTAAGCCAGGAAAACATATTAAAATCAATTCAAAATACATTCTTAGTCGATCTGTATACTAAGAAGAATATTTTTGTTTGTGAAAAGCATCAGCACCAACACATAATAGCCTCCCTACCTGTGGTGGTATGGGATATAAGAACTTTGCCATGAACCTGCGAATTTTTACGATTTTAGTGTGAACTCAACTATTGTAAGTTTTTAAGTTAACTTTATGAAATTTCCATATTAATTAGTATTGTGGTTATTTTGTTGAACTATTTATGGTTTTTAATCCAAATTTTTTTAATAATTTTAATTAGGCTTAAGTTCATTAAATTTAATTTTCATTAAATTATTTTTATGAAGAAAGGAATTTTACAACATGAAAATTAATTAAAATTGTTATTGATAATCTTTCATTCTTGACCGTGGCCGGGGCTCGAACCCGGGCCGGCAGGTTACCATGACATGTTTCGATCGCACCCACTCGATCTCCTCAGATGGATTTGCCGTTTTACACTCGTAGCCATCGACGACTGCTGACGTCAATAGTCAAACATCAATCCTTAAACCAAATTGTATTTTAACCTTTGGTAGATCGAAGTTTGCTTTTTTTGAATGATTATCCATTTTAATTGATTTTACATGTTCTTCCTTACTTCTGTTTCCATATTATTTAATAAACATTTTGCGCTATTAAAGGGCTTTAAAGAGATCTAGAATTAAGTGAAATACTCTAGTGATTTATATAATTTATTAACTCTAAAAGGTTTAAAATAAGAAAAAATGCTCTTAATAGCCAAAAGATCAGCTAAATCTTTCCAGTACAAATTTTGATGTCGTCACCAAAAACAAAAATTTACCGGCATTGTCTGTATCAAACTTTATAAAATAATGACAGTAAATCAAATTCAAATAAACTAAGATAATTTTTATGGGACTTTTAAAAATGTTATACTATATGATTATGAATTATTTAAGATATTTTATTACTTTAATCACAAATTTGCATTGTTGTATTCAAATGGAGGGTCTTTATTAACTTGATTATTCCGAGTCGTACATCTTGTTTTCGTTTAATATCATTCTAACCAAATATTTTATTTAAAAAAAAAAACTAGCCCTTCGTACCATTATTATGCATTTTTCAAGTTGTTTCCTGTGGTAGCAATCTTTTTTTTATGATTTTAGCAATCTTTTTTTTATTATTTTTCCTATTATTTTGTTGAATTGTATTAAATTTATCTCGTTCTTCACTCTTAGGAATCCCTTGTGAAGCAGCACTGTTACTAAAATGTCCGTTTTATTTTATATATATTATTTATTTGTATCATTTTGCTTCTCAGTTATAATAACAATTGTGATTTATTTTTTGTGCTGAAGAAAAAAAAGGCAAGAGAAAGTTTCATTTTAAACGTTTGTCCACTTGAAATGACTGTTTGTTAGAATTGGTTTTTTTTTTTATTTTGTTGGCAAACAGTTTTTATATCTTTTGTGGCAACAAAAAGGTGTCAAAATGAAATAAATTTTCATTTGTAAGAAAATTTCTAAGAAATAAATTGCGGTTATATACAATATTTTACTTCTTTTTTGGGTCTTTTTAAGGCCGTCATAAATAAGGTTTAAGTGTTTTCCTTGTAAAAAGAATAAAATACTTCTACTTTATTTAACTTAAAGAAATTTTGTCTTGAATATCTAGATAATTTTGTTAAAAATGGAGGAAGAAAATGTTAACCAAATTTTTTTTTTAATTTGTTTTATAAAGGGTGGTCTTACCGTAATGCACGATGTTAATTGCGAGTCACACCTTAACGCCAAGTTTTTTGCACATCTTAATTTGACATTTCTTGCTTTCAGTGTTTAATTAATTTAAGCATGGAGAGGTACACAATTTGGCAACACGTTAAGACTGTTGAAGCTTTTTGTTGGACTTTTTTCTTTGGGGATATTTAAAAGAAAAAGTGTACGTCAATAAGCCTAAATTAATTTAAGAACTTAAAGATGAGATAATTCAGTACATTAACGACATTGAATCTCAATTATGGCTCAGAGTCATTGAAAATGTGGACCATCGGATAAAAATATGGCTCCGAAGCCGTGATGAGCCTTTAGTCGATAATTATATAAAATATATATAATTGTTTAAGTTGTTTAATTTCGTAATCTTTTGTTTTCGAATTAATATTTAAATGTTTATTGACAAAATAATTTACAAGTTTAATAATGAACAATATGTAACTCTGTGTTATTGCAAGACTTTTGTCTTGTTACACAGATTAACTATAAATAAAAAAAAATAAATAAATAAATAAGATAATTCTCTGAAAACTTTTTGTTTTATTTACATTTAACATCGTGCGTTAATTTTGGCCCACCCTGTATTAAAAAATGTCTATAGATTTAAAGTGTTATCCAAAAAAAGTATAACCCATAAATATTACGTTAAATATTAGGGAGAACGATTATTCGACTTGTTTTAAAACCCGCTTTTTGGCTAAGCATTTAAAAATTAGCCGGTTAACCGGTTTTATTCAAAAAAATAATAACACGAAAATCAAATAAATTATTTAACTTAAAAGTTTATTTGAATACAAACAAAATAATTCACAAATTTGCATCTCTACAGTATTTTGTTTTTAAACAGTTAAAGGAACCTAATAAATTTATTATTTGAGACGGTCTCTCAATTTCATTTTAAAGAAGTTTTAATTTTTTGCCTTTTCCTTTACCGATTCGTATTTTTGGCACTCCCAGGAGTTGCTCCTTAATATCACAAGTGACTATAAGAAGAAGTCTATCAACTTTTCTCCCGCCGTTTTGCAAGTCCACCAAAATGTTACTGTACTGTATTCGTATCCAAATAAATTACATGTAGTTACAACATTTTTTATGTTTAATGCGTTTCACCGCTGCTAGAGGTTGCTAAACTTGTCCTTATTTTTAATAAAACTTTACAAGAAAAATTAAACTTAATTCATGTACTAAAAAAAAAATTATTAAAAATTTATTTTAAGGAAGTACCACAATTTTTAAGTAAGTATTTGGTAAAAAAGAAATTCTTCTTTGATATGAGCCCACACTTTATTTAAAGTATGTATAAGGTTGTATTGCTTTACATTAGTATTAGTGAATAAAGAGACAAGTATTCTTAATAAAGATTAAAAATACGTAAGCATCCGCCGCATGTGCACCCGTCGCTTGATAATCGACGACTAATTGTGTACTCTCGTGGACTAAATGAAAGAGCGTAAGAATACGTGTGAAGAATGTGTGTGAATTAATTTACACAATTGTGTATGACGCTGACATCACTCCTCTAGATCAGTCATAACCACTCCATAGACTCGCGAGCCAGTCTATAATCGTATTTTTCACACAGACACGGTCGGCAATTCACATGTATACAACAATTTTGTTCGTTTCAAAAATCGGTCTATCATCAGTCTCTGCTCAAGCTTTGTGAAAGCAGCACCACGCACGCTTGTTTGGTATTGTTTTTGTTTTTTTTTTTCGTAATCAACACAAAAGCACACAGAGCAACAAAGTTTATACTTCTTGGGAACTGATGTTTTTTTTTTAAATAAATATTTTACCCTAGCTGGCCCAGCTACCCGGCGTTGCACGGGATCCAATAATTTTATTAAAAAAAAAAATATTGAAATAAAAAAAACAAAAATAATTGACAAAAAATTTATTTAAAAAAAAAAAATTGTTTGGGAGGTACCACGCCCCTTTGTCCAATCTTGTCCTTCTTGGTCGACAGTACATACTGTGAAAATTTCATGAAGATCGGGTCAGTAGTTTAGACGCCTATACGGAACAAAGATATATACATTCAATTTTATATATTAGATTGCTACACAGTGTACAATTTGGCAGCGACCGCAGCTTCTGCCCAGCGGGAAAACTCAGAAGACTTTCTTACTTCAGGCCTTTTTAAGGGCCTGCTTAAAAGATTTTTTGATTCAATTACTATTCTTATCGTACTGCTAAAGAAGGCCTCATAGAAGGCCTCGGCTCTTTCGTATAAAAGATAAGATACACCTTCCACACTCGCTGCTATGAGAAGGGAGTAGAGAAGGAGTAACATTTTTTGTATTGTTTTTTTGCACAAGCAAAAGCAAAATCAATTTTTTTTTGGTCCCGTTACCCTTCTTATGTACCTGCTGAAGAAGGGAGAGCGGAAGGCCTTCTCCGCAATGACAACGTGTGTAAAAAATATATGAGTATGGAATGGAGCAAAAAGGCCTTGTTCATCCAAAACAAGGGGTACAGAGGCCTTATAGAAGGCCTCCATACTCCTTCTTTTTCCCGCTGGGTGTTTGCGACCGCACACAAGCACATAATATCTTTGTGTACGTGCGTTCGGGGCTTGGTTAACACTGCTCTAGATGAATCTTAAAAAAGTGTTGCTGTAACTAAAAAAAAGTAAAAAAAAATTTGATGGACAAAAAAAAACTGAGTGAATACTTTTCAATTTTCTCTGCCGTTTAATAAACCAAGTGTCCGCCATTAAGAATCAAAAGAAAAACTAACCACATTTTAGTTCTAATTTGATATATATGATCTTTTTTAGATGCCCAAAACGCAATTATTATTTTTAATAATTTAGTACTTTAGATTAAAAATTATAAATATTTTGCTATACGATAAAATTATCATATTTTCTTTGTACTGTGTTCTGAAGAAATTAACTTCAAGAAATACTCTACCATTATTTGACATTATTATATAGCCGTAAAAAATGCAGGTTGCTCTTGCAAAAAAATATGAAATTCGTCAATATTTACTAAAATTACAAAAAAACTGAGTGAATCATTTTTTCAGTTTTTTTTTAAAGAATATATGCTCCGTTGCCCTTACTATTACCACATTTTGAGTTTAAGTGTCATTTTTTGTTCTTTTACCGGAACACCAAATTGTACTTGTTTTTTATATTTTTGTATGAAATATTTTAATTGTGAAATATTTTAATTGTTTGTATATTTGAAAGTTTATGTATGTATGTTAGTCTATATTTTACTATATATATATTCCATCTGAGGAGATCGAGTGGCTGCGATCGAAACATGTCATGGTAACCTGCCGCCAGGGTTCGAGCCCCGGTCCCGGCCACGGTCAAGAATGAAAGATTATCAATAACAATTTTAATTAATTTTCATATTGTTAAAATTCCTTTCTTCATAAAAATAATTTAATGAAAATTAAGTTTGATGAACTTAAGCCTATTAAAAATATTAAGAATTTGGATTAAAAAAATATATTATATATTATTAACTGTTAACTGTTAATTTCAAATGAGATCTAGTGTTCCAGATAAACGTATTAGAGATCCTAGAAGCTGTGTGATTCTGTATATTTATTTATTTTTTTTTATTTTAACGTTGTTATTACCGTGACATATCAAATGTAAAAAATTAGTGTTATCCTAAAAAATCGTGACTTCGTCGGTTGCTGGCTGTCAGCACCTCAAAAAAATCGGGAATCTGTGTTACAAAACTTCGTTTTTAATAAAATAGAAATTTCTCAGCTTCATAAATATGATATAGAATCGAAAATTAGTTATTTCCATTATTAAATGGGTAAAAACTTGAAGTCGAGCAACTATTCAAAAGATCGTTTTGAAAGAATATATTTTAATTAATTAAATTGGAAATTTTGGAAAACAGATAATGTAAGAAATTTGTTTAATATATAAGAGCAAGAAATATAATTTATTCCATTTAGAAAGCCAACAAAGAAAACAACGACGAACCCCAAACAAGCTTGGCAGGCCCACTAAATCCTATCAAGAATTTTCAGTAACTTCAAAAAATGGAAGAAATTCTGAACTTTTAGAAAAATACTCTCTTGAAGAACAAGAGTATGCTGTAGAGAAGATGAAAAGGAAGGAGAATCGTTCAGAAAAAAATATATCGCCCTCAAAAGCTTTATCCCTATACATGGACCTAAACTCTTTTATATTTCTAATTATATAATTTAAATGGAATTTAGCGTAGTGATTTTATATTTTTGTGATCTTTTTAACAAAAATATATTTTAAAATACAAAAATCCTTGCTAGAATTTATAATGAATTTAATTCATCATAAGTACACCAATTTTAACATTATATTTAGATAGGTTTGGTAGTCTTCAACAATTCGCCATAAAAAGTGTTGCCGAATTAATTTTTTTTTTAAAAGAATATATGGGATGTACATGAATCCTTTGACGGAATTTTTTCAAAACTTGGAAATTTGGTTTATTATTATCATGTATACCTCCATGCAAAATATTATTAGTCTGGGTGAACTCCTTCTATTTTTGCACAATTTTGTTCTACATCAAAGTATTGTGGGCCGCCCTTAAAAATGGAGATATCGGAAGGTATGTTAGAAACATTTGGTCGAGATGGAAAACAAAGTGGGGTGGTTCACACAGTTAACCCGTCTAGAGGCAGCTTTTAGAATGCCTTAATGAGTGGAGATTGGGGATGACTACGTGCCAGTTATGGGATATTTTATTTATTTATTTTCAACTTTGAATTTGCCATTTGCCGCCACTCCACCTGCTCCTTTTTTTGTCTCATGTATTTTTTAGACCTTACAAAAAAGAGGCTGAAGCATTTCGAAAAGTCGTTTGATGCCACCAACAAATAAATTTATAATTTTAGGGAGCTGTTATACATTCAAAATTCAGAAATAGATATTAGTACATACAAAAGTTCTTTCATTTAGAAAATAATATACATTTATTTTAAAACAGATTCAATTTGAAAAGCAGAGCATTATTTTCACATACCTAGAATTTTTATGAAAACCCGCAAAGAAAATATGTATTTAGTTAAATATCTCAATTAGTAGGTCGCAAGTGGTCAAGTTTTATATACCATTGGATGCTGCTTCAAAAACTCTTTTCGATGATACAAAATTTTTGTTATGTTGTCTTGGAGTAAAGTACAAAAAAAATGGAAAAGCTGAAAAAGACCTTTTTTAAAAATGGTCCAGCTCACGGATGGTCAACGCTAGGACCAAAAAATTTTGGGAATCGTTATAAAACATATCAAGCTTCATTTTCAGAATCAATTTTTTTTTTTTTTTTTTTGAGTCGCTCTAATGTTTATGTTTAGAATTTTATATATATCATATTTAATGTATTCTTTTGGGTATGGTTTTTTTTAACTTTTTGCCACAACCTCAAAAATAAGATGTTTTCTAAGATAAGTCGGGGCGGCCTACTGATCACGAATTTGGCATTCATTTATTTTTCTCAAGAAACGTTTTCGATATATACGCGAAAATCGTGTTTTTCCGGTTTTTTTTTTAGGTGTTTCGAAAAATCTTATGTTGCATAGATATATCTCTTTTCTCTTTCAGAACATGTCCAAACTGTGTCGATCGGTTAAAGATTTACTGAGTTACAGAACTTTTAACTTGAAAAAAGTGATTTTTTATGGTTTTTTCAAAATTCACAATTTTAATTCGCTTTGTTAAGGCAATAAAAAAAATTTTTAAATTTTTTTTTGACATGTATCTTAAATAAAATTTTTTTCAAACGTGGTTAGCGTAAAATTGCTTTCGTCGGACAAAGAATTAAGAAATACCGACATATTTAGTGAAAACATCCGAATTTAAATTTTCATAAAAAAATGTTCAATTGCAAAATGTTAAATCTTGTTCAATTCAGTTGATCAGTTTTCGAGATTTTTCGAAATGCCTGAAACAACTGCAGAAAAACACGATTTTCGCGTATATTGCTTCCTGAGAAAAATAAATGAATGCCATATTCGTGATCAGCAGCCTGATTTTTCTTAGAAAATATCAAATTTTTGAGGTTCATTTATTTTGTAGCACAGTGTAATTTATTATATAAAATAAAAAATCATCCCAATTGATTTTTTTTATTATATTTTCTTGATAAATTTTAGTGTAGGGCTACATAAAAACATTAAAATTTATTGTTGATGTTTTTGTTTAAGCTTTGATATTATTTCAAGTAAAACTGTTGCTTATAATTCTTATTCGCTTATTAGATTTATTTGTAAAATATCTTTGGTTTTTCTAAAATCTTTGGATGAAGTTTTCTGATGATCTGGCCTAAGTAACCATCTTATCCCATCAACAATAAATTTCAGTGTTTATATCAAGAATACAAATTGGAAATTATGCACGACAAACAAAATCTTGTTAATTAATTTTTGAATTTTTAACAAATATTTATTCAAAATTAGAGCTATTTCGATCACAATATACAGTCTACTTTGAGTGTAGAAGTACCGAAAAGTTTGCAAATTTCGTTATTAGTCTTTAATACAATAATTTGGCTTTTTTTAACAACGAAATCGGGTTAGCCTAATTTTTAATTTGTCATATAAAATAAATTTTATCTTCGGTCTTTGAAAACTGACACGCTTTTAAGTTAATTACATTATGTTCGATTATTTTTATTATTTCATATTAAATTTCTAGTAAAGAAAATTAAAAAAAAAAATTATATAACAATGTTTGGTAAGCTGCAGATTTTTATTGGAAGCTTTAAGATGTTGAAGGGCTTTTACACAGAGTAGAATAAAGGCCCAGATGTAAGTACTATGACTTTCACAACCAATATGAAAAGTATTTCAAATTTTACCTTTTTGCTAATTTAAAACTTTTCAATGTACACATAAAAATAAAAAAAATTATGAAATACTAAAAAACATAGAGCATTACAAAAGTCTTCACCCAATTACTAAGTATTATTGCTCTACGAATATAAATAACAAAGTAATAAAGTTTTGACCACAATCCCCCCTTGTCCATAGTGATGAAATGTTCTCTCGTTGCAAAATTTTGTATGTATGTATTTGTACGTTTTAAGATTATTCTGCTTATTGTCATTAAAGAAGAATTCTAGAAAAACCTTTGATCTCCTTATTTTTATAGAGACGCAGATCCACTTCTTTAATCCCGCATTGACATGTTACACCCAAACTTGAAGAAAATTTCGCAGAGAGACTTTAGATAATAAATTAGCTCTGTTACATCTGCGAGGCTATTTTCATTGCAGGTGTCTTTATATAAGCTTGTCACTAGTGTTGTCACAACTTGGTGACCAAAAATTGCTGAATTTCCGGAAAAAAGGCTAAAAACTTTTTTGAATAAAAGCACATTAAAATTCAATTAAAAAACAAAAATAATTCATTAACAATTTTTTACAATGAAATTATAATTTGTTACATAAAAATAAACGTAAATCAAATATTTAAGCATTTAAAAAATGTAATCGTATATAATTTCGATGCCGTTATTTTACAATCTAAGTAAATCTACAAAAAAAAGAGATACAAATTTTTTATTGTTATGGTAAAAATATTTACCTAATTGCTAAATATGACCTATTTCTTAAATTACTTTTAACGATGTTGACTTAAATACCCTATCTAGTTTAGCATTCGCATATGGAAGTTGGAGCAACTTTATAGTACATTCTAAAATTTCAAAAAAATTTTGTTGCCACCTGCATCTCTATACTGAAATACTTCCGACCAGAAATAAACAATGATGTTTGTGTTGATCCATTTTATTGGAATACTGTTGATTTCTTTATATAGATGTTTTATTATTATCGTTTAGAGCGATTTTCAACATTTGTAAACTTTTACATTTGTAAAAGTTGTGATTTAAGTATAAGACGTCTTAATTGTTTATTTTACTTTCAGCAATTGAATAAATTTTTATAAGAACATAAAAATTTTTATTTTTCAAAAAAACGGGGAAAAAATTGTAAGCCAAGTTGAAAAATGGCTAAATTCAATTTTTAGGCTAAATAGGTGGGAAATGGCCAAATCTAGCCACTTAATGGCTAAATTGGCAACACGGCTTGTCATCACTGTATTTTAATCCATTAACCTGGCGTTTACATTTGCCAGTACTGGCATAACAGTAGCAATATATGCAAACTTTTTTACTAATACATGCACACTTATCCAACTGTCTTGTCTACTGTCTAGTAAATTATGCAGACAGTAAAATTTGACAGTGATTTGACATTTTCTAACAATAATATGAAGTTTTATTAGCAAGAGGAAAAAAAACGAAAAAAAAAAATAAATTATTTTGCTTTGATTTTGTATGGTTTAGTTAAGTGTAATGTTTTTTTTTTACAAAATATAGTTATTTTAGCCTGTTTTTTAGTTTGTTTAGTTTATATAAAACACGTTTAGCTGAACTTTCACCGCAACATTCACGTTTGACATATATTTTAAAGTGAACTGTCTTAACTACTGTCTGGACGCCTACGTCACGAAGACAGTTAGCAGTGTTTTTGGAAACTAATATGTATTTTTTTACTGTCTTGCCAGTACTGTCAAATGTAAACGCTATGTAACAGTATTAACTTACCTGGCTGCCATTCTAAGGTTTAATTTAGAAATAAAATTTTGAGATTTGGTTTAAATTTTTTATATATTTGTTTGTTTTATTATTCTTATTTGTTTTATGAGAAAAAGAATTACATTCATTTTATTTACTTAAAAGTAAATTTTGTTAACATTTTATTTATTAAATTTACGTTAGAAAATATTTACATTTTTTTTATTTTTTTTTTTTTTGTATTTTCCTTCAAGGATAATGACAGAGTTAATTGATATTATTCGCTGGACTAGAACATTTTTTATGCCACTTGAAGATTGATTCGAATAGAAATTAAACAAAAATGTTTGTGTGTAAATGCAAAATTAAAAATTCGTAGAGAATAGTTTTATTTAATAATTTTTACATTAAAATTTTATTTATTGATTTTAAATGCACTCATAATTTAAGAATATTTTGATTTTAATATATTATTAAAGTTCATAAAAAATTCTATATTTAAATGTTAATTTTTACAAAACCAACACTTTCTAAGAAGAGATTTTTTTTCTATTTCATTCGTGTTACTTTTGATCATTGTTTTTAAACTAATTCAACATTTATTGATATTTCACAACTTTTTTGTTTATTTCAAGAGGTTTAAATTTAGTTTGATTTCTTTATTATTTTAACTTAATTAAAGAATTGAATATTTTTCATTTCTTTTACATGAACATTCGTTTAGAGTTACATAATATTTTTTTTTTTTAAATTAGTTCTACTTTTATTTCTAAATTATCTAATACAATATTTACACTTTAAATTGGTTTTGTATAATGTTGCCATAACATTTAATATTACTTGGATAGACATTTGGACTTAAAATTAATACAATTTTTTTTTAATAAATATCTACGAGTATTCTTATTTATACGTATATTTGTTTTTATCGATCTACATATTTATTTTAACTAATTGCTGTGTTGCATTGTTTTCGAACAACAGTCACGTCTTTTGTAATAACAACAATAAAAATAAAAGCAGCAACAGATAATAATCATTTACTGTGTACGTTCGGGCTGCAGACATAATGGCGGATGCAGAATATTCACCTATACGTGGAAACAAACACAAATAGAAAATATATTGAAAATGGATTTAAAAGCAAAAGATATAAAAACAAAATTCATTAAAGGAGATAAAATGTTTAAATGGCGCATAAAATGTAAGTATTTTTATGTAAAAGTAATTTCCATTCATAATAATCGTTATGAACGAAAGACGTAAACCCAGATACTTGCAAACATAAAACCGGTCATTCGACCACAGATGTGTTTATCTTGGGTAGAAATGCCTATCAGATTAATATTCCAAAGAGTGTTGTTTAAGCCCAAAAGAGCTAACGAAGGGGTTACATAACAAACGAACACTCGTATTGCGTCTACTTCTTCACATTTATGATCAATAAAGATACCACTTGTAGGTAATGATTGCCCCTTTTGTATTCAGCCCCTTAGTTATTGTTAATATCTGTTTCAGAGGCGCAGTTTATTAAAAAAAAAAATTCCAGGGTGGTCAAACCCCTTCATTCCTTATAACTTTCTTAAAAAAAAGTCTTCTTGAAGATATAGTTTTTCAATTAATTTGGGCTCTGCATGTTGAATTTTATGTTTCTCGGTCTAGTACCAACAAAAATTCAAAGAACACTAGTTAAAGATCGAAAAAGTATAAAAAAGATCCCCTACAGATCCTTTTTCACTCAGAACCATGCATGTTAATCTATCGCCCATACTCGTAGTCAAAATAGTAAAAAGTAATTTTACCCTCAAATCACCCTCAAAAAAACTTATGCTGGTTACCCTCGTGTGTGGTTTTTCACACATATGCAATGTCTGTCCACTTTGCTTTGGCGCAATAGTTCGTTTGTAGTCAAAGTCATAATTTTCGTAACATTAATGAAGTATTTATCACAATGTGCAAATTGCATAGAAATTAAAAATGTGTGAAAAACCACACACGAGGGTAACTTACGTAAGTTCTGCAATATTTCGTAACTAAAAATATTTTTTAATCAAAAAAAGTGTATTCAGTATTTAATTGATACTGCTAACAACGTCAAGAAGCTTCTTTACTGCACCTCAACAATTTTTTTGTTTATCGTGTAAAAATGATTCCTTAGTGTTTCTCACAAGGTTGATTTAAAGGATAAGCTAAATCCGGCTTCAAATGGATGTGAACGCCATTGTTCTAAAGTAAACTTTAGAAAAAGTCGACTTTATTTTTGACTCTGATTATGGGCCTTTCATTCAAGGTCCAATTTTGACGAAAATTAAAAAAGTACCAGTTGTAGAAAGAAAAAGTACCAAATTTTTCTAACCGTTGAATTATCAAAAATTTCAGTGTTTTAGTGGGAGGCCGATATTTAATACATATAAATATGTCAGTACAAAGAGAACAATTTGTTCTTAAAAAATTCCAAAAATATTTATATTTATATGTTTTAGATAACTTACGAATTTATTTTTTTTTCTAAGTTTATTGGTTCAAACGCCTTTGCCGATTTATATATAAGTAGATAATAAAAATGTAAAGACTAAACATAAAGGGAACTAAGTCAGTTATAATGTAACAAGAACCAGTAGTATGATTGAATTTTCTCCGTTGCCAATTCAAACCAAATATTTTTTTTTCTTGTATTTTTTTTTTTTTTTTGGGTAAAGACTTTATGGTATGGTCTTTATTATAAACAGAAAAGACTCTAGTAGAGTTATATCATCATCATCATTATCTATATATAAATCGGCAAAGGTAAAACAGTTAAGAACTCTTTACTAATATGTATGTCAACCGATTTGAACAAACTTTACACCATTTGAAAGGTATTTTTTTAAAGAAGTGCATATATTTTTTATTAAAATCTGTTGAATATTTTCAGAGTTATAAGTGTTCAAGTTTGCTACTAACACATATTCTGAACACATTAATACAAAATTTGTTTTTTTTTTCAATTGGTGCTGGTTCACATTCTTCAAGTCTTAGCCGTCATGTCTTTGGTAACATTCCAAAATCTTCTATATTTTTTTTTTTATTTAAGCCAAAATCTGGTTCGATACGTGACATTTCGCACGTAAAATTTTTTCCATAATAATTTAACTGAATTATGATTAAAAAAAATATAAAAAATTTACCGTTAATCCGAATAACATATTTCTCTTCGAACTCTTTTTCAGATTACAGACCATGTAAGAATTTTTTTTAAAATAATTTTCATCTAATATCACCTCTTTTAAGGAAGATAATATTAAAGAAAACATGCAATAAAACATTCTCACAAATAAGAAATTACGTTTGCACAACTTTGCAGTCTGATTGTTCATCTAAGTGACAATTAGGCGAACACTAGTATATATTCATAGGCAAGTTTATTCTTTTTTACGCCTCTGCTATTGGATCTTAACAAACGATATATCATTCGAAAAATATTTTTTGTGAGAAGATGGCAATGTTGTTTAGGAGTTGTAGTCGTTGGAAAGTGTTACAAATCACATACGTGTGTGCAAAAAAAAAAAAAAAAAAATAAAATAAAAAAACAAATAACAGAAAAACAATTTTTTGCTTCTTTTCTTGTGACTACATAGTAAAAGAACAACAACATACAGAGTTCTCTTCTATGCTTTACATTGATTCTTCACCTGAGATAATATCTGATATAATATGTGAGACAGGCGCGGATTCAGGGGGGGTGAAAAAAGGAAATTTCCCCCCCCCCTAAATTATAAAAATATGTTTTGCTTATTTCGATAATACTCGAATTTCCAATAATATTACATATTTTTTTTAAATGTACAAAATTTTTTGAACTCCCAGCATTTTTTTTTTTAATCTGTATTGAAATTTAATTTTTTTATTATTTTATTTTTAGTTATTTATTGTATCCATGCAAGCATTTTATGAAAAAAATAATCATATTCGAGTCATTTATGACTCCTCTGCGCGATTAAAATAGGCATATATGAGCTCATTTTCTGATCATAAATGATTGTTTTCTCGGGAGGAAATGGTACCCTACCCGGGACTCTTCTTGAAGAGTCTTTTATTACCCGCTTTTCTGATTAGTTTGGACTCATTTACGACTCATATTTCTAATGATTTGCGAGTCTTTTTCGAGTAACATTCTAGTCGTATTTCTGATCGTTTGCGAGTCTTTTTCGACTCATTTTTAAATCGTTATTTTGATCGTCTAAGAGTCTTTTTCGACTCATTTTTTAGTCGTATTTCTGATCGTCTAAGAGTCTTTTTCGACTTATTTTTTAGTCTTAATTCTAATCGTTTGCGAATGATTTATGAGTCGTTTTTTAGTCGTATTTCTGATCGTTTGCGAGTCTTTTTTGACTATTTCAGTCATATTTGTAAAAGATTACAAAAAGAAATATTTTTCGATTTAAATTATTAATTAATGCAGTTTATTGAAATTAGATAAATAAAATTAATATTAAATTATATTATAAATTAAATTATCATTAAATTATATAATAAATAATTTCATAAAAACGTTTAGTAAAAAAGGAATTGAATTTAAAAAAATAAAAATAAAAGTGGTATTCATAATTCGTCGTAGATTTTGTTTGGTGTGTAATTAAAACACAAGAGTGTTAGAAAAAAGTTTCTACACTCGGTATGCTTATTTTACAATTTGTTTTGTGTTTTCAATTCGTTTGTTTAAAAAACACACAAATATGAAAATATATAGTGAGTTTATAAATTATTTTTGTCAAAAACAATAAATATAAAACTTAAAATTAGTTAAAATAAAAAAACGAGTTGTAAAATATGCATACCGGGTGGATGGAAGTAAGATGCCAATTGCTTTTGTTGATTTACATTATTTATAAAGGCGAATTAGCCTATTTTGACATTTACCGTCCCAATTCTAGTTTTTTGTCAATTGATGCATTGTTGTAGAACTGAGGTCACTCTATTAATACATTATGATTTGAACTTGAGGATCTTTTGGAGTTATTATGTTTTTTAAAGGCAGCATAATTAGGTTGAGGCAATTTGTCGAGCAGTAAAGCAGGTGAAATTGTTTGAGTCTTAATAGTTTTTGGAAGTAAAGAAGAGGAGTTTGACAGTTTCTCTGAGGAACTACATAATATACGCCTATTGCATCGTTTTCTTAAGTTTTTATAATCAAAAGCTGATGAGTTTGATGAAGAAGAGCTGCAATCGTCATCTTCACTGGTTTTTTGCATTCGTTGGTTATGTGATTTCAATGATTGTGATTTGCTATGCATGATATTTCAAATTTACTATCCTTTTCTTCATAACCATAAGTTATCCAAATCCGTATCAACAAAGACCTCACATAACACCAATTCTTGTTTAGTTTCCTCTTTATTTTCGTTAAAGCTTATCAATTTTTCATCAGATTCATGTACTTTTTCATAAGTTTGGAATAATTAAAATTAAGAATTTTTCTATAATTTGTTTGGGCACATATTATTTTACGTCTAGTCCTTATGGCTATACACGAGATATTTAAAGCATTTTTATATTACATATTAAATTTAATTTAAACTTTTAAAAATTATAATTGAATACTTCAAGTTTACGCTTGATTCAAAGCTAGCTATTTTTACAAATAAAAATAAGAGAATTTAAATCAGTTTTTCATCATCTGTATGAGCAAAATATTATTCATAAATAACTTCAAAGCAGTCATATTTCAAACACCTGCATGATCCATTTTCGATTTCTGTATGTTTTGTTATTGCATTTTCAATAAATTACTTTTTTAGCATAAGAACGAATCTTTTTCGAATCTTTTTTCAAACTCTTCAAGTGAATAATCAGTTTTTAATCGTCAAAAGTACTCGAGGAAGACTTAGTTAGGTGATTTTTGATAAAACAATCTTCCAAATGCTAGTAGGAATATTTCCAATGAAATTTCTAGTTTACTGTATTCAATCAAATACATATAATTCTACGTTCAATCCTAGCAAGTGCCATCTATATCCGAAAAATAAACGTAAATGCATGCGGTTGAATTATTAATAAGCCTTAGTATATACAATATTTATATTTGTGTTATGATAATTATTTATAATATACATTTGAATATAACCGTTTTCGTATCACATTTTTATCATAGTAGGCTTTCATTTGAATTTTATATGCATTGCCATTCGACAAACACATTTCTTCAACACACAGCCTTAAAACATTGTAGGAAATATTTTGTTATACATATAAAAAGTGTGTTTTTTTATCGAAGAAGGACATCATAGAAATATAAGCTTAAAAGCATTGGTAACATCACCTCTTACTAATTTTAAAAACATAGTCGGGATTCAGAGTGATTTAGAGAATCACTCCAAATGTCTTTACCATAAAAATAGTGTTTCTTCTGGAAAACTGTTTTTAAAGACACACGAAGACTTTCGTCTCGAGGTAGTTAATCAAGTTTATACATCCGCCCTTCAACAAAAAATTGAAAACCGAGAACGTTTACTTTGAATTATAAAAACCATAATTTTTCTTGGAAGGCATAACATACCTCTCCGTGGACATCGAGATGATGGTCATTTGTTATCTTCCGAAAATTGAAACTCTGAAGGTATTTTCCTAGCGCTTTTGCTATTTCGTATAGAGGCCGGAGATAAAATTTTAGATAACCACCTGAAAATATCTCCTTTAAGTGCAACGTATATATCAAAAACTACACAAAATAACATAATTAAATGTTGTAATAGTTTAATACATATTAGAAACAATCCTCGGAAATATATATGAATCAAAATTCTATTATGGAGAACTTTTTTTTTTTTGATTTCTTATATTCTCCCCCTCCAAATCGGTTCAGTTTTATGTAAAAAAAAATACAAAAAAATTTCGTAGCGATAAGTTGTGTTTTAGGGAGGGCGTCCGCACCTCAAAGTTTGCCATCAAGCCATTTATTCAAATGTAATTTGTTTGCGTATGACTATCTTCTAAAAACAACATTTTACAAGAATATGATATATGGCAATATTTTAGCACTTCTAGACAGCAACATAAGCCTCCAAGAAAGTTTTTTGCTAAGACTAATATCTTAGAAAATAATTAAGAAAATAACAACAAAATACCAAACATTTTATATATATAAAAAGGCGATTAAATGTCAAGTGACACAATTTTGAAATCGATGTCTTCCGATTTGGATGAAATTTACACCAAGGTTAGTCCTATTAGATAGTAGTTTACACACAAATTTTCAACAAGATCGGTTAAAATGTTTCAGAGGTAGAGGAGGTCAAAGTTTGCCATACAGGAGTTCTTTCTCATCCATGTAATTTATTACCTATTGGTGTTAGCAAAATTTGTCCCAAGTAGCTTAGATAGCCATTTAAGCAATCTTTTTTAAAAATATTTTTTGGTTTTTTTTTTTAAATATTTTAATTTTTTTTTTAAAATTTAAAACTTTTTTTTTTATTTTTTTTAGCCAAGTGTTAAATTTAAAAAAAAAAATTTTAAAAATTTTTTAAAAAAACAAAAACAATTTTTTTAAAAAGTTTGATCAAAAAGCTATCTAAGCTACTTGGGACAAATTTTGCTTACACAAATAGGTAATAAGTTATATGGATGAGAAAGAAAACCTGTATGGCCAAAATGTCAAATTTGACACCCTCTAACTCAGAAACTTTTTGACCGATCTTGTTGAAAATTTTTGTCTAAGCTACTATCTAATAGGACTAACCTTGGTGTAAATTTCATCCAAATCGGAAGACAGCGATTTCAAAATTGTACTAAAATTGGTGTAAATTTTATTTAAATCGAAAGACATCTATTTCAAAATTGGGTCCCTATATATAAAATGTTTGGTATTTTGTTTTTATTTTCTTAACTATTTCCTAAAATATTGATTTTAGCAAAAAACTTTCTTAGAGGCTTATGTTGTTGACTAGAAGAGCTAAAATATTGCCATATATCATATTCTTGTAAAATGTTGTTTTAAAGAGATAGTCATATGCAAACAAATTACATTTGAATAAATGGCTTGATGGCAAACTTTGAGGTACGGACGCCCCCCCTAAAACACAACTTATCGCTACGAAATTTTTTTGTATTTTTTTTTACATAAAACTGAACCAATTAAGGGGGGGAGAATATAAGAAATCAAAATAAAAAAAATAACGGCCACCCTAATATACATACATATCGTATTTAATAAACTTTTAAAAACAAATTTTTTACTTTTTTTGTATCATAAAAAATTTCCCCCCCCTAAGGCTCAGGCTAGATCCGCGCCTGATGTGAGAGAACGTCGGCAGAATGAGAGAACAATTTTCTTCATGTTTATCTTAAGGCCCAACCATAATATGCATAGCCTTGCATAACCTACTGTCAAAAATTAACAAAAAGTCTCTCAAATGTATTAAAAAAAAAACAAACTGAAAAAACATTTGATTCCGTACGGAATGTGCGATCAGTTTCGCACTTTGCTTAAGCAAATGACAGTTGCTTAAAATTAAACAAAATGTTTCCTTAAGTTCAATATGGCTTGCCTCGTATAATTTACATGTACTCGCACATTTGCTTAAGCCAACTTAAGTTCATTATGGTTGGGCCTTTAATTTTAAACAAGGGGAACACGTATCTTATAAGATTTCATAATCGAATGATTCTCGCACAGTAAACTTGTGTCGTTTTTATTCTGTTTTTTTTCTTGTTTTTAGTTAAAAATATTGTTTTTTTAAAAATTTATCACAAGATTTACACTATTTGTACAAAAAATTTAACATTTTAATGAATGCGTCTTATTATTGTTTTTTATGTATGCATGTATTTGTATTTTTGACAGCTAGCTAATCTTATAAGATAGTTGGTATAAGATTTCTCATAACAACTGTCTTATAAGATTTATTATAATATTAATATTAACACTACGCGTAAGATAATACTCTCTGCGATTGAATTTGACGTTTGCTGATATAAAAATCTTATATCTTATCTCAGGTGAAGACCTTATGTTACATTGGATAACAGTAGAAAATAAGAAATAAAACAAGAGACGGACCATTTTAAATACTTAGTTTTTCTTTTGCAAGAGTTATTGTTTTGAAATGTTACCGTTGATTTCTAAAATTGTTTTCATATGAATAATTAAAGTTTTACATAATTATTATTGTCCGATTCTTACTATTTGCAAAAGGCACCATTTTTTATTAAGTAAAGACGAATAACACTCTGTATAACTTTGGTGGTGTGGAAACAAAAACAACAACCCTGCCAAAAATTAAAATAAATATTTATTAACAAAAATTCGATTGTGCTGATGTGTGTAATAAATAAAACCATTGATAATGGGCAATCACAAATTTATGTAAAAAGGTTAGTTAGTTAAGCTTCTTGTTAAAGTTCCATGTGCCGCATATTATTTACTTAAATATCCACATCTATATTAGATTATTTCGTCTTAAAGTGTTTTGAGGGAGGGTGTTTATATAGGACCTATGCTTAACTCTGGACGTACCAGTACAAAATTTACTTGTGGCGATTTCTTTTCTGAGAAAAATATGTTACAGTATATACATGTAACATTTTCTAATGTTACCTATAATAACTAGAAATGTTACATGTTGTGCAATTTCAATAGAACACAATTAGATGCATTTATTTACAACAATTACACTTTCATCATTAATGTACTTCATGAGCGATTTTAAAAGCTATTTGAGCGGTTTCTGCACGCTATTATGGCTTGGAAACAAACATTGACATCTCTTATGGCTTAGAAAAATTAAAACGATTATACCTTTTTGATATTAATGTGTAAATTTTTACAAAATTATGAGCGGTATGAATTATGACAAACAAAATAAAACATTCCCAGTAAAAAAAATTTGGGTTTTTTGAAGCATTTAAGAGAAAAAGCGCATAATCGAGCGCTTCAATAAGACAGCTCTTATACAGCAGTAAATGATAGAGAATAAAATATACAAAATACCGCTATT
Source organism: Pollenia griseotomentosa (assembly GCA_963931875.1). Lineage (NCBI taxonomy): Eukaryota > Metazoa > Arthropoda > Insecta > Diptera > Polleniidae > Pollenia > Pollenia griseotomentosa. The sequence continues at coordinate 231,166,689 of OZ007560.1, forward strand.
TTAGTGCTGACCATGAAGAAAGTTTTAAAGCGAACAAAATAAAAATATATTATGGTTTACGAAAATGATTTAAAAAAAGGCAATTAAGCAAACCACTTTAGGAGTGCTTTGTTTGCATGTTAAAAGAAGCGCTTATTGTCAGCAGAAAATAGTCCTCCAAACCGGAAACACCCCATACTAAAATCGGACATCCCATCAGCAGGTTTAAAGCAATTTGAGGTTTGAATTCATATATAAAACCTGCTCCTTTTTGAGCACATTTTTTACTAGGTTGGTTGTAACAACAAAGTAGTAAGTACCAAAGTTGCACAGCAGGGCAGTATTAACACCTTAAGAAAAGTTAGGGTGAAATACGCAACATGTTTTGCATGATTTTCATTAACATATTCACAAAAGAACTTGAAAATGTTTGCTGTATTTTTTGTACAAACAAACACAAAAACGTAGAACATGTAACATTAATGCAACATATTTCTCAGAAAAGAAATCGCCATTAGTTGCCCATACAAAAGTTTTCGTTTCCCAATTTTATAGTAATAGCAACATTTCTAAGGTTTCGGCATTATAAGCTTTCTTCGGTAATGGCATTTGCCTATAGAAAAATATAGACCGATTCCAATAAGATTTGGTAAGATGATTAAGGTTGCAATAAAATATTTTAAATGTAAATAACTATTAAAATTACAAAAGTATGTTCCGAAAATATTTTTGTATGAGGGTAATGTGAAATTATTAACCAATTCTTAAGCTAAGATCCCACGATCGGCGCAATGTACCAATTTTTGTCGTATATCATGTGCCGATAGTGTGAACGGTCAAAATTTTTTAATTTGCGACAATCTGTGCCGAAATTGTGCTGACTGTGGACAATCAAAATTAACCTTGATGCGCCGATAATGTGAACACTCTTTTGCAAAATGTGGAGCAATCAATCTATTTAATATGTACCGATTTTTATCGGCCACTTAAGTGCTGATCACAGCGGCCAATCAGCGCCGATACAAGGGATGGCAAAACGAAATTTTTAAACTGAACTAACTGGCTACTAAAATTTTACCTTTTTGAGCTTAATTGTATCAAAATTACATATGTTTTTTCTATTATTTATGTATAAAAACTTTAAATAGCACATTTGTACCAAGGTATATTTACACAAGGTAGACTCATTTGGGAGTGTAGACGTGCTCCTCTATAAAAGGAACCGAGTTGTCAAAATTGTCTTCATATTAAACAAAAACAATTTAACACACACATGTACAAATTTTGGCTCATATACACGAAATTTGACGTTTGGGTTCCAACTAGGAGTAAACAGCTGACAAACGTATGGGCCAACGATTTTACCTTGTGAAAATATACCTTGATTTGTACGAAAGAAAACAATTCTCTTTAACCAAAACATTACAGTTGTATCGATGTCGCCATTCCTGGTTTGTAAACATCTATTTACAAAACAGCAAGTACAAAAAAAGAACAAGTGCAGTAAGTTTGAATAAAGTTGAATACATTTTTTATTTTATATTAATATGTATATTCGTGGTTATTCCAAAATACGCGTCGAAGAAGTGAACATATACATAAAAACAAAAACAAAACAAAACCAAATTGACAAAAATTGTTTTTGTTTGTCATACAAAATTAACAGTTTTTAAACGATAAAGAAACGCTTTATAACTCCCGCGTTTTTTTATTTTAGAAGTGTATAGATAACCAAAACAATTTTCGTCACTTTGGTTTGGTTTTGTTTTTGTTTTCATATAAATGTTCACTTCTTCGGCGCGTATTTTGGAATAACCACGATTATTTAAAATTGTTAGGAAACATAATAGAATATTCAGACGGAGAATTTCGCGAATTTCTAAAGTAAAATTATGTCTGCCAACAAGCAAATAAACAAAAACATATGATATAATTTTCCAAAATTGCACGATAGTGTGACCGCATTGTACCGATTATTGTCGCAATTGAGTTTTGGCCGATATGAACCGAAAAAAATTGTCCCAATGCGTAACGATAATGGGACCACCCAAGAATCAATTGTGCAATGTTTTTAAATGTGCGCCGATATAGCACGATAAAAATCGTCACAGATTGTGCGATTTGAGCCGATAGTGGGATCTTAGCTTTAGAATATATAATAAGCAACTTTTTTGTTCAACACAAACGCATAATATTTTCTCTTTGGTGGTGTGGGTAAAAAAACAAATCTTCAAAGGAGAAAATTTAAATTTTTTAACTGCCATGCAGAGAAAAAATTAAAAATTGTCTTTAACACATTGATTGCGAAGGCACTTTTAGCAAATAAGATGCTGGGGGCCACAGCATTTTTTTACGTTTTATCTTCGAAAACGTCAATATTGGAATTTAGGATACTACCAGTTATATTTACTCCTTAAAAACAGAGAGTGTTTTGCAAATAAGAGTGTCGCACGCATGTGTCCAACGTGGCGCCTCCCGATTTTTTTTAATGCAAGGCCATGTCGGACATATATGCACGACAAAGAACATATTTTTCCTTATTACGTGTTAATTTGTGTCTTTGCATTGTAAGAATAGTATGTAAAATAATTGTTCTTTTACTTTTTTTCTAACTGTCTATAATAAAACGAATTAATTTTTCTTAAATTGATTTTTGAGCTGCGCCGAAATCATTTTTACAGACATATGTGTCTGACGTGGCAGTCAATGTGTTAATAACCAAAATAATACCAAATTCATAGAATCAGGCACACAATATGTTGATCTTGTACCTTTTACTAAAATGATTATATAGATTATAAAAATTGTAAAATATTTTAATTGAAAAACTTTGCCGTTTCAAACAATGTTGAAATTGAATTTATTAAAAATAGTTCAGTAGCCCGTTTCTGTATATCTCACATCGTAAAACTCTTCGCATGAAACGTGTGAATTGCAACAAAAATAGTGTGAAATGAAACAAAAAATGGTTTTTCTCACACAAGTGTTTCTGTATCTTTTCTTTGCGAGAATTATCTGTCATTTAAATAATTTTCCAGCAATTATTGGAAGGATGCGAGAAAAAGTGTTTCTATAACAATATTTTGCGAAAAGTTTCTTTCAAGAACTGTCAAAATAAGCCACATTTGAAATTGGTGGCGAGAAAAACAAAATGTAGATATTTTGAATTTAAAATATGTTTATATACTATTTTTTTTAAATAAATAAAAAAAATAGAATATACCATAAATGATAAATGCATAATTTATATGATATAAAATAAACAAAAAACAATAGTTATATTTTGTTAGCTTAAGTTTTTGTTAGCCTTTTCTTGTTTTGGTTTTAATCAGTGCTGCCAGATAAATTTGTGTCAAAATCGTCAATTTCTGAGAAAAAAATAAAAAATATCGTCTTTTTTGTTTTAAAAATCGTGCAATTTAAAATTAATTTTAAACAAATTTGTTTCGACTTTTACTAAAAAATAATCAAACAAAAACATAGTTAAAGTTCATGGGTATTTAATAATTATTATAATTATTTAATAATTGAGATATAAATCTTTAATTTACCTATTCCTATAATCTTTTTCTTTTTTACCTGAAATAGACTTGTAGTTAAAATTAAAAAAATCGGTTCATAAATAAACGGGTTAAAGACCCAGTAAAATCTTCGCCTACAAAATAATATGTTAAGTAATCCGAAACACATAAAAGCACTACATACAATTCTACTGAAAAACTAATCAATTTTACAAGGGTTGTGTCAAAAAGAACAAATTCAAAAGTAAGTCATTTTTTTTTTATCTTAGGAAGAAAGCTACTTAATAACGAGTGAAAGAAGCTATCCATTTTGAAAAAGTTTTTACTGGGAGACAAACGAATTTCTTTCTTGCCGGAATAATGGTTTTGGCACAAAAGTGTACATATAAGATAAGAATATCAAATATCAATCATATTTTGTATATGTATATAAGAAGTTTTAAATTTTCAAAATAAGCCAAGTCGGTCCACTACTTTCCCTCGAAATTTTGCTTTTGCCGATACATTTTTTAGGGAAGAAACAAACAATTACGAGGACAATTTTCACAATAGGGATAAATATAAAAATTTCAGCAGCCTTGTTTCTAAAGATATATTTTTTTCTAATAAACAAACATATAAAAATATTTACAATTATCTTATTTCGAAGACAAAGGGGCTTATAGTGTAAAACGCAACGCCAACAATTTCATTAAAAGATAAAATAAAATCAAAAATATTTTATAAATTTGTTGTTGCTTTCCACAGACATTCATATTTTTTTTTTCAATTTTCAACGCCACAAAATAGAAGTGTTTGAAATTTAAAAATTCAAGATGAATTTCTATAAAAAGTAACAACAAAATTATAAAATATTTTTGATTTTGTTTTTGCTTTCGTCTTAACTTTTTTTAGAAAAAAATCATCAAAACGTCACTTTGTTAATATCGGAACAAAAAATCGTCAAGATGACGATAACTCGTCAAATCTGGCAGCCCTCTTTTTATTATATTTATTTCTTTTGTTGACGTTTCGCTTTTATTTGACACTTAATTACTGGAAATATTCCAGTATAAACAGAATTTGTTGTGTCTTTTTTCGCATTCAAATACAGAAACACTTTTATTTCATAAATCGAGAAACGATGGAATTTTTTGTTTCACACTTCATGTAAGAAATTTTACGATGCGAGAAATACAGAAACGAGCTTCAGGTTTTGACAATTTCCAACAACAATTCTACAAGTTTATATTATTTTATTTTGAACGAAAAAATCAATTAAGATTTTCTGTTGTATAATTAATATTTTAATTCAAAATTTATTTCAAATCAACAAAAATTTTAATTAAATCAAAATTATATTTTTAATATTAATTTTGAATTAAATTAATTTAGTTAAATTGAAACTCGGGAACAAACTATAAATAATACATCTGGCATCACCAAACGATTTTATAGTCTCTCATATATACCAAAACTGACAGAGAGCAAACAAATGAAGGAGATAATAGAAGATGAAACAATATCAGTAGCTCATAAACCCAATAAAACAATTAGCACACTATTTACACAAACAGAAATCAAAATTGAAAAATATGATCGTAGCAATGTTGTGTACGAAATTAAATGTGATGGTAATAATCAAGAATGATAAAATAAAGATTACGACATGCGCATGATTTCCCGTTATATGACGTAGAAGGGCCATTCTAAGGGTTACCAAGAATATTTCATGTGTTAGATTTAAAGTTTCTTGCGAAAAAATGTATTATTTACGTGATAGTTGGTAACCTTGTAATTGAAATTACATTGACAGTTCTAAAAAAATATTACATCGGGTTTTGATAAAATAAATAAATTTGATATTGTATTTGGTGATAAATAATATTTAATTAATTAATAACGTTCATTGTCGTGTTAAAAAGTATAAATAAAAGCTGTTGAAAAAAGAAAAACGAACAAAAAAAAAAAACAACAACAAATATAAACATGAAGTGTGCAGTGGGCAAATGTAAGCAATGCAGCAGTAAAAAAACAAGTGAGAAAAAAATTAAATTTTGGATATTTTTTTTAGATGCAGAATGTATTTAAGAATGAGATTACTTAGTGTCGAAATTGCCCAAAATATTACCAAAAGAAAAAGGAAAATGAATAAAATAACAACATAAAGAAAATTGGTCTTTAATTGTTTTGTCTTTTATTGTTACATAGATAATTTTTATTAAATGGAATAAATATAAATAAAAAATATAAATGAAAAATATAAATAAAAAGAAAATTTAATATATAACTACAAAATAATTTGAAGAGAAAAATTATAAATTGCCCCACTGTTGTGTTTACTCATAAACATTACAGTTCGGCAGCTGCAAATTATTAGCCAATAGAAACACAGAATGTGTGACGTCACAGGGCCAACATGCGCAGAACATTTTAAAATTTTAAGCTTGTTGGCGTAATCTTTATTTTATCATTCTTGGTAATAATGACGAAACGTGCGGTAAAGTGTATGTTGGAACAACCAAAAGAAATTTAGCTACTAGGATAAACGAACATAAAGCAGACATTGACAAATTAAAATACTCAACAGCTTTAGCCCTACATTGCATTGATTATAAGCACACACCAAATCTAAACGATGTTAAAGTACTAGACGTAGAGCGGAGGGTAAACAGAAGATTTACACTGGAAAGCCTACGAATACAAGAGAGACTTAATACGGCTGTAAACAAAAAAGATGACAAAGACCGAACGAATGCAAATTACACGATTGCAATATTATAATTTAGTCCATTTTCATACTGTGATACTGACATTAAGAAAAGTTTAAACTGTGATTTTTTATTAATTATACATTTATATTTTTGTTTTATGTGTGTGTTTAAATGTACTGTATGTATTGTTTAAAACCGCATTTAAGTTAAAAATGAAAATGTAAATACAAATTCAAGATTTTATGTAAGTTAAATTGTTCTTTAAATGTTATTGTATTGTTTTTGATGTTAATGTATTGAATATTATTGCTTTTTATAATTTGTTGTTACCAGATTTCAATAAAAATTATCCCTGAAGAGGTACACAGAAAAAATTATTGCCGAATTATTTTCAAACAACCGCTTGTTTGAAAATTTTTTTAATTTCTATAAATATTTTTACTGATTCAATCAATATTTTTGTTTGATTTTTATTTAACCAACACAAATGTGGACAACTCTTCAAAAATAAAATAAACGCGTTATTGGTGTCAAGTTTTCATAATTTTGTATGAAATATTTAACGCTCTTTAATGTTGTCGTCTTTTTGCATTTTTTTATTTGATCGTAAGCAACACTTCTTTATGTGAAATATAAGAACAACAACAAAAAACACACACAGTCTATTTTTGGACGCTTTAAAAAAGTGCAACTATAAGAAAAACAATAGCAGACACGACATTATAAGAAACAAAATCCCGTATTCAATTTTTTAAAACTGTTTGGTTAAATACATCAAATACAAAATAGAATGATGACGAAAAACATATCGAGTCGGTCTGCTGCCGTTTTTGGTTACATTTCTTCTTTAGCAAAGGAAAGGATACAGCATCAGAGAGTGATAAAGAAAAACATTGTGTTGTGTGTATAAATAAGACTTCGTTCAAAAATTATTCCAACAAAAAAATGTGTTTCAAAGCCAGTCGGCGGCTCTGCTTTGCCGTCACCTTCTCATACAGTGCTTACTTGTGTGCGCGTCATTGCTTGTGCAAAAACCTTTTTTTTTTTTTTATTTTGAATTTCAGTAAACTTTTTGTTTGATTCAGTTAAATTATTTGTTTGAAAAAATTAGTGTTTTTTTTCAGTAAACAAAATGCAAATAAATTGTTTGAATATGCAAATTTGTTTGTAGGACCGATTTCAGACAAAAAATTGTTTGATTCTACAAATTTTTTGTTTGAATTGGAAAAATAATTTTTTCTGTGTAGGAAAACAGCCTACGAAACGTCGGAGGAAAATATGAAATAAATCTTTTATTTACATATAGGTAATAATTAGACCTTGAAAGCCTGTTTGGAAATCCAAAAAAACTTTAATGAAATAATTTTCAAACAATTATTTTAATTGATAAAAAAACTATTGATCATATTATGCGATTCTACTGATGTATACAGCAGATAAAATTTTGGTTCTGACCTCTTCTTTTAGTGTACCAATCGACTTAGTACGTTTGGCTGGCTGCCACAAACTAAACAAGGCCATACTAGTCAATATCAGAATAGCTTTAATTAAAAATATTTAACATAATACAACTAACGTATATTTTTTACCTCTACTGCTGTATTAAACAGATAAAAAACATTAAACTTAATATGCAACTGCAAATAAGTGGTAAAAAAGAAGGATTTTATTAAGCAGTTACGACTAAATGCGGCTTAAGAGAGCAGTTCAAATCAAGTGGTTACATATTTGCTTGCATTAAGCTTGAATTCAGAAATTACATATGAGTTTTTTTTTCAACTTTAATACCCCACTTATTTGAAAAAACAATTTAAAAAAGTCAATCTTTTGGTAGTACTTATGTATGAATAGAGGGTGTCCGAAAATTGAGGCATCATTTTCTAAATTAAGTCCCGAGTGACTTGTTCTGGTTTCGGAACTGGTTCCAAAATGAAATTATGAAGAAAACTCACATGATTTTTCTACAAGTCACTTACTGATCAGTCCTCGTTAGCATACATATAAACCCAGAATTTATTAATTATTACGTAAATAAAATTGTTTAAAGGTAAAACCCTTAGCTTAATAAGTTTTTTGTTGTTCCGTACATTAAATAAAATCCCTCAAGAAGATTATTACTAGCCGAATGGCTACCGTACAAACACTTCCCACTTCCAACCACAATCACAAAGTTACGCACATACTTATTGTTATAACACAACCATCATTTAAAATTCTTTTCATATTCATTCAGCGTTCTACAGCTTAATCCAAATTGTAAATTCTCTGTTTAAATTAAAATGAAAACTCAAAATCAGAATTCAACTTACCACTAAGCACATGTAAATCAACTGACACAGATGCACTATTTGAGGGCTGACATGTATAGTTACCAGAATCCATTTTACGAACAAACGGTATAATCAAAGAGCCAATCTGCACAAATTACAAAAAGAAAATAAGAAAAAAAAAAAAAAAAAAAGTCAGAAAAGTAGAACAAGAAAGAAATTATGAAAATTAACTTTTAGTTTGTTTTTTAAACTTTTAGATTCTTGTTTAGTATCGGCAAAGCTGTAAAGGACACTTCAATAGAAGTACATCCCATAACCAAAATTAACATACATACATAATTATTCAAAATTACCGTGTTTTGATTATCTCCACTATTGCCGAATATATTACGATCCAACTGAGTATACCAACCCATTATGTTGTTTTCACTAATTTGGGTTTTGTCGCGATACCAAATTATGTACTGCGGCGGATCCAACGTACCGCGTACAATACAGTGTAGTGCTACTTTACTGCCAGCCTTTACGAAGCGTGATTGATCACCAATTAATTCAGTTAAGGGTACTAAATTCAAATTGGGATATAGTTGGTAATTGAATTTCGGTTGGGTTTTGCAACAAATAGGCATATGTATAATATAGCTTACCTATAACTTTAAGAAACACTTTGGCACTCTTTTTTGGCTCCGAACTTGCCTGACACTCGTACCAGCCTTCGTCTGTCTGCTGAACATATTTGATTTGTAATGACCATGTATATTCTTTGTCATCTTGAAATATGGCCTGAAATCTTTGGTCCGCTATAAAAGTTGTTTGATCTACCGATATTATATGACCGTCTCTTAAGCGCACCCAAGAAACGGGTTTATTTTGTAGACGATGTATCTAGAACATAAGAATTAAAAGATTTACAATACAAACAGAATTTAGATAAAGTATTTTAAAAATAAGGATAAAATATTTTCCATGACAAGAAATTTCGAGTTCAGAAAAGCTTATTAGGAATATACCCTTAAACTTTAAAAATAAGTAAAAAAAATTAGGTTATTTATTCCGTTCTCGAAGTAAAGGCTTTTAATTTTTTTAACGTTATGAAGTTTAGGGGTTTTGATATTTTTTTTTTTTTTTTGTAATTTTTAAAATTGAAATTATATATTTACATAAATCGCCAAAAACATTTTTATTCCTTAATAATTTCAGGTCTAAACAAAAGTAATCTTAAAATTGGTTTTAGATAAAAGAACCGCAGTAATCTTAAGAAACAAAATTTATTTTGGTTGTTTTCAAAGTTGGTAAAATAAGAATGAATAGAAATCCCGTTTTCTATTTTTTAAATTTTGTCAGTTAAATACATAAAGTTTTTGCAGTAGAATGATGACGGAAACCATATCGGGTCGTTCAGCTGCAGTTTTTAGTTGAGATTGCTTCTTCTTAACCCAAGGAAAGGATAAGACCAACGGTGAATGTGTGCAACTAAGCTATAACGAGAGAGAGACATCAGCTGCTTTCAGTGCAAAAAGAAAAAACTTTTTTGTTTGATTTCAGTAAATGATTTGCTTTTAATTTTTAAGAATTTCAGTCAATTTTTTTGTTTGACTCAGCTAAATTATTTGTTTGAAAAAATCAGGGTTTTTTTTTCAATAAACAAAATGCAAAATAAATGGTTTGAATATGCAAATTTCTTTGTAGGTCCTGTTTTAAACAAAAAACGTTTTGATCCGGCAAATTTTTTGTTTGAATTGAAAAAATAATTTTTTCTGTGTAAGTCGATTTAGTCATGTCTGTCAGTCTGTTGAAAACATGCTCACTTACGAAAAACTCAAAAAACATAAAAAAACTGGGTGTCAAATTGCTTTTAGTTATCCTAAGCAGTTAGGGATTGAAATCCAGCCAAATCGGTTCAGTAGGATCAGAGCTATGAATCAAAATGTGGAACCACCACTTTAAAAAATGGATAATTTTGTTACAAAAACTAGCATAAATGATTGAATAATCCACGAATGATATGAAATTTTTCAAATGTTCGTTTTATTCGACTGGAACGACACTGTGCAATTTCATGAGAATATAGACCCCATATAAACCATACTCCCGGAAAACAGTTTAGTACGCCTAAAACCGAAATTATTAATGTTATCGTAATAAAATTTGGCACATCACAGTTTTTTAGGACTATAAATGACACTGTTAAATTTAATGAAGATCGGTCTAAAGTTTACCCTAGGCCTCATATAAACCCTACTCTCGAAAAACAGTTAAGTACGCCTAAAACCGTAATTATTTATGCCATCATAACAAAATTTGGCACGTCACAGTTTTTTTAGGACTAGAAATTACACTGTAAAATTTCGTGAAGATCGGTCCTTAGGTCCCATATAAACCCTACTCCCTGAAACAGTTTAGTACGCCTAAAACCGTAATTATCAATGTCATCATAACGTCACAGTTTTCTAAGAATAGAAATGACACTGTGAAATCTAATGAAGATCGGTCTTTAATTTACCCTAGGCCCCATATAAACCATACTCACAGAAAACAGTTTAGTACGCCTAAAACCGTAATTAATAACGCTATCATAACAAAATTTGGCACGTCACAGTTTTTTAGGACTAGAAATGACGCTGTGAAATTTCATAAAGATCGGTCGATATCTTTCCCTTGGTCCCATATAAACCCTACTCTTGGAAAACAGTTTAGTACGCCTAAAACCGTAATAAATAATACTATGATAATAGTATTTGTCGGTCAATAATTTAATATTGGGTAAGCCGGAACCATTTTAATGCTGATGTCTGTTTTTATAAAGATAAATAAATAATAAATACACATCATATAGATATCAATCCTGAAATATTCAAATTGTAGCCGGAGGGTATCAAAGATTCGGCACAGCCGAATATAACACTCCAACTTGTTTCTTAAAAATCGTCAAAAGTTTAACCTAAATTCGTCAAACTTTTAACAAAATCGTCAGAAAATCGTCAAATATTTATATTTTACAAATCAGAGGCAATTTATTGCACTGATTTTTTATTGATTGGTCAAAAAATATAAATTTTTAGCAAGAAATTTTATATATGATAAAAAATGTGATATGGCTACAATTTATTTCAGCAAGTGGGCTTAGATATTATAAAAAATAAGTAAACATATATTCTTTTATATTTTGCATTTGAAAAGAAATACATAAGAAAAAATATATTTTCACAAAAACAAAAATTTATTTATTTTATTTATCCACATTCTCAAAAACATTAAATAAAAAGTAAAATCTCATTTGCTATTAACTCAAGCTATCTTTAAATGATTAATTTTTAACGCTGTACTATTTTTACTATTGAAGATGCTACACCAAGGGTTCTGTCTAAGCCAACAGCCTTTTCATCCGACTTGAAATGTTTTATTACGTCCAATTTTAATTCTAAATTCATGCATTTTCTTCTCTTTAAACTCTTTTTCCACAAAACTTCTTATTTAGACTAGCTTCTTACTTTCTAACACGCCACTATGCTAAGATTAGCTAACCTAAGTGAATTTAATGGGAATTCGCCTTTTCACATGCAAATAGGAAAATTCTTCACATGGATTATGACTTCAGTGAAAAAATCCAATCGCATGTAGCGACGCAAATCAGAATCAAAAAACGCAAAGCGGATTTAACCAGTTTTTAAAAAGCGACGCAAATAGTACCGAAGCAAATCGGGGTTTTAGTGTATATTTTTTGTAGTATCGATGGCATTCATTTAGTTGTAGAACTCGAACTGGTTTATAATGGGAGAAAAATTTTTTTTTGTTTAATTTGAAGTAATTTTTGTATTTTGAAAAATTCATTATTACGTTTTGGACTGTTCCCAATATAATTGTAAATAGTGTAAGTGTTTTAATAATGCCAAAAAATCTTCAAAACACTGTTACTTTTAGCAAAAAAATCGTCACATCTAACAACCCTGCTAGGATGTCCTAGTAGGATGTTAATTGGCACCTTGTTGACGCCTTTTAACGGGTAACTAAAATCAGCTAACTGGGCACATTTAATTTCAGTTCAAAAATTGCCTGATCTGCGACAAGTGGATTAATGTTAATATGATATATCACCTTCCTATAGAGTACTAAAATCAGCTCGCACAAAGTTCAGACACATGACACAAATTCACATGACTTGTCTTGCGTCTTTTACTTTTCCTTTGAAGTAACTACACTTTAAACAGATTATCGCCAGCTAAGTCTTAACATATCACAGTTCGTTCCTTTAAGTTTTTTAAGAACAATTGAAACAAGTTTCCCACAGGGAACCATTTTAAATGCATTCTACAATTCAACCGTGCAGAATTGAAGAATTTTATCTGTCCCAAAATCAGAATAAAACGGATTTTTCCTCTCTGAGAAAAGTGCAAAATAACGCAAAGGATAGCAGCCTAAATGTTTATTACAAAGGAATCTGTCAGACTTTTTTTATATATTTCTATATAATAAAATCAACAGTGCTGTGTAATAAGTCCATAGCCAATCAAGTTATATAACCTAATTTATCAATAGAGTAAGATATAAAATAATATGGATTTATTGCCAACACCCAAGTGCAGTACAACATAATCGTTAAGCAACCAAAGTGGAAAAAAACGCCATAGCAGTGTAATTGTTATATATATACATATTGCTAAGGGAATGAGGTGTTGAAAAATATGATACATGAGATGGAAAAGCTAAATTTAGCGAGGTCAAAGTTTATTCAACCATAGAGGGGAAAGTCCTTTTACTGTTAAAAATTTTTTTTAAGGTTAATTAATGTCTACCATAAAAAAATGTAAGTTTCAGCAATAATTTATTATTGCAGACAAGAATGGTTTAAAATTCTTTCTTCGTGTTCAATAATTCAGAAGTTAGCGTGTTTGCAACATACGAACAGATAGGCGGACATGGCTGAATCGACTTTGAAATACTTAAAGACCCAGAATATATATAAACTAAGTTTACCCACTCAGAGGGGGGTACTAGGTGGAGGGTATTAAAATACTACCAAGACCGGCCGCACTTAATTTCTCTAAAGGTAGTTACAAACCAGCCAAATCAATTAGTTTACAAGTTTAACCAAAAACTAAATATACAATTTGATTTCAAGTAGAATTTAATTCTCTAAAACTTTACACGTTTCAAGCCTATTATGTATATTTTCCCATATTAAAAACAATTTAATTTGTCTACGGCACAAATAATAAAACACTTAAAACTCCATTCTTCATTCGTTGTGTAATTGTTGCCTTAATTTTGTTCATCAATGCGATCTGATTGATCTGTGTTCAATAATTTTTTTTTTTAATTTTCATCACTTATGTATCATGACTAATAAAGGAACAATTTTTTTTTTTTTGCATTTGCCTTTAACTTAGTTGACATTGATAAATGTTTATTAGATTTTCTGTGAATTCGAGTTTTGCTGAAAATTAAATTATCATTTATACTGACTGAACGTATAAACAGTCCCAATAGTTAAATCAATCAACGAAAAAATAATCATTTATTTTCTATTTTTCATGAAATTGGCAAAATGAATTTGGCAATAATAAATTTGTTTGGAAATACAATTGAAATATCGTATAAAGCGAAATATTTTCAAATTTAACTGGCATATAGGTGCTAAGAAAAAAAAAATAAAAATAGCATAAAATATCGTACTTCATAGAATTGAAAAATTAAATTAGACATGTACTAAAAAAAGTGATGCCTTCAATTTACGAAAACTGTTGTACATTGTACAAAAGTGCTAATGCTTTAGCATCACGTGTTCTGGATAATGTACGAAATGTTTTAGTTTAATATAAAGTAAAGTGATTAAGGAAGTTTAATTTTACGAAATACGAATAATACGAAATACTTTTAATGTACCAGTAGTGAAAGCAGAGCATTTAAGCAATCAATTGTTTTATTTTAACAAACACTTTGTTTAGTTTCGCTGTTTTATTAAGTAAGACATTAATAAAATAACTTACTACCTATAAATTCATGCGTTATTTTAAGGACAACAGAAATTCCTAAAAAAAAAAAATCTTTCGTAAATTAGAATAAATATTCTTGTATTTTACAAAATGAATCTGCTGCAGAATATTTTCTTTAGATACATAAAAAATTATAGCACATATCACTCATTTGGTGCAACGTTGTAATTTTCTTATTTTTTTAGTTTTGGAATCTTTATATATAAAAGATCAACTAACTGGGGAACAGTCATTTTACGGCTTGGAACTTTATTGGAAATTTTTACTAACTTGAGGCCGCTGATTTTAAATCAAATCACTATTTTTCTCTATCAGCTCAACTTTTCGAAATATACCGATATGTCCAAAAATAAGGCACTTTCAATAAATATGTTTAATTAGTTAGTCGTAAAAGTTTTGAGAAAAAAAAAACAATTTAAAAAATAAACAAAAACTTTTTGTTCTTTAAAAACTAACAAAATGCGACGAAAAACACAGCTTTGGTCTTAAAACATTTAGTAAAGCCTTATGTGAGTGACAAAAAACACCTTTAACAAAGTGACAGGGTACCGGGGTACTACATACAATATATTCGAAAGTTTTATATTATAGAATCTGGGAATTTTTTTCTCATGTTGAGTAGCATTTATTATATAAATTTTCATATTATTCGAATGTAAATTCTAAGTCAAATTACAATCCTCAAAAGCTTTTATACTTTAATAGGCTTATTCCTTCAATATTTTCCAGGAATATTTTCTATGCACTATTAGAATTTTTCGTTTGTCTATTTCGATTACGAAGCTTACTTTAGCTATCCTTCGGCTAGCAATGAAGTAAATTGTTGAGAAAATTTATACAACTAATAGATACCAGCAGAATGTAATGCATTTTCTGGCCCGCTACGGCCTTCGTCAGCATTCTTTGTATCTTATAACTGGAACATGCCTATTGTAAATACAAACGAAATATTCTGATAGTGCATAGAAAATATTCCTGGAAAATATTGAAAGAATAAGCCTATTAAAGTATAAAAGCTTTTGAGGATTTTAATTTGACTTAGAATACACATTCGAATAATATGAAAATTTATGTTTCATATTATATTATAAAATATATACAAAATTATTTTACGAAATGTAAAAGATAAGTTTTTGCAATGTCTAGATATAAACTAATCTGGGGATTCCCCTTTGGCTTGTGCATGATCGACAAATTTATCTACTTGCTACTGTTTTCATACATGCATGAATAAGTTCGGGGAGCGCGAGAAGAAGGTTAAGTGGTATACAATGGCTTCTTGTTCTAAAAAACTACGCTTAAATTTAAACGATATAAATGAGATATTAAACGAAAGTAAACATTTGTGATAAAATATCAGAAGCATCCGATTCAGAACATATGGAATATATAGAGGCTAACGAGGATTCATATGATTCTGTCGAGTGTGAAAAATTTGAAGAAACAACTGAACTTTATTGAAAGGATGGAAAAATGGCATCTTGATGCCTTTCCTGAATACCAATCCATTAACAGAAATGTGGTAAGGCAACGTAGGGGCCCTGCTCCTCGCTTAAATATAGAAACACCTAAGGATAAAATTCAAAACTTTTTAATCCAAGATGATGTACGATATAATTTTGCGCGTAAGTAATAGTAATACCAGAGTTGTCGGCAGTTGCTCTATTTGCAAAACTAAAGAAAAAGTAGAAAAACTCGGAAAACATACGTATGTTGTTGTATTTCGATTTGTAACGAACATTTAACTAACCGTAATCTGTCATAATCCTGTTTCTAAGGAACTCAGTAAACATTTTTTTTTTTTTTTTTTTATTTGTTTTATTGTGAAGTGTATATTATTTCTAATTCTTGTGGTTTCTTCAAGTAGTTGGTTTGAATAAACAAAATAAACGAAATATATAAAATTCCTAACACGGTCTTTTTATATTAAAACTTTCATACATGTCAAAGATTAGAAAATATTCGACCAACATGCTTTTGAACTCATTTCAATTTAAATTTCAATAAACTGATGACAAAAAATCAAACTATACTAAGAAATAATGTTATTTTAAATATTTTCATTTAGATACCCGGATATCCTGTCACCCCGTTAAGGGTGCAAAATGCAAATTGATCCACAGCATCCTCTCAAGTTAAGAAACTTAGCTAATGTTTATCCAAATTTGTTTAAAGCACAATAATAAGAGTTCTCAAGAGGTTCCACGCCCTTAAGAAACTGGAAAAAAAAAAAAAAAAAATATTAAATTAAAGTTTAAAAAGTTACCAGGGTACCCTTTCACTCACATAAGGGTTAAACATATTTCGTATGAAAAAAGCTTTATTTCATTGCAATCAGTGCACAACTTTGGATTTTGTGCCCAATACAAAATAAACGTTTTTAATGTTTTTGTTTTGCTTGCACCAACACAAAAATAACGACGCATTATTTTCAAACCGGGAAAGCATAAAAGCTGTATTGATGAATTTTATACACAATTTAAAGAAAAACAAAGCGAACAACTCTGCATTACAAACTCCACAAATTATATATTTTGAGTAATGACGACGTTGTAGCAAATACGTTTAAACGAAATTGTTCTTTTTTAGAATAAATTTATTTTTTTATTATTTTCGAAAGCAGAACTATCAACCAACCTAAGCTACGAAAGCTTCTTTCCTAAAATATCACATGGCTTATCTTCATTGTAGCTTGTTTACTATTATATGCCCATCAAATGCATAAGCGAATTTAAATTAATTTTATATAAAAAAGTAAGGAAACATGTTAAACTGCTGTAACACTACACAACACAGTAAAAAAACGCGGTCCTGACAATGGGATCTGTTAGAGGAAAACAAAAAAAAAATTACTTGTGTCTGCGTTTTGAAAGATCACATCGGAATTTTCTATTAGGGGGGTACAAATTCTCCCCTTTTGTTCGTGCAACTTATCGGTATATGGAACTAAATTTCCTTTACATATGAGGTACAAGCAACTTTGTAGAAAATGTTCTAGCATATATATTTTTAACAAATCGTAAGAAACATCCCTACCAAGGGAGTGGGCGGATATAAATCTTAACCAAAAACGTTGGCCATGAAATTTTACTACATATGTGAGGACTAGTGTTTTCTTTTCCCGGACTTTTTCATTTCCTGGGAAAGCGGGTTGAATATATTAAATTCGGAGTAAATTTGCAAAAGTCACCTTTAAAGTTTTAAAATATTTTCTTATAGAACTAAACAAATAGACTTAAGCACTTATTGCCAAAGAATTAATTCAAAGCCAACCGCATTTATATAAAACCAAAAAAGTTAAATTATTTAAACAAATTACTAAAAAATATTTCTTTTAAAATAGGATTTTAGTTCAGAATAAGCATTAACAGAATCGTTTGAAAGGCTTTTTTCTAATTTTTATCAAGAGAAATCAAGTTTCCCTTCTACGGATGTTTGCCTTTATAGCATTGTATAATCTCTAGACATTTTCAGTTTTCTTAGTACTTCCTTCAAAACTTGTAACTCCTATTAAAAAAAAAAAAATTCTTCGTATCGAATAAGTGTTTTCTTTATTAATAACTTTTGTCATCATTTCTTACAGAATCTTATCTGAAAAATCTTTAATGCAGGTGCTCTGCATATAAAATCATTATATTTTTTGAAGCAAGTGTAAACATTTTTTTTCGCTTTTATAAAATAAAGCTGGGTATTAAGCAAATTAAAAATTTTGTACAATTTTTCTCTTCTTCTTTCGAAATTTCAGATCATTAAACATCAAACATTGACTTACTTATCGGATACGAATTGACATCACTTTTTCGTTTGGCAAAAACGTCTTAAGTCAGAAACTGTAGTTTTTTGTTAAATTGAAAAACATTTAACTGGTGTATTTTTTAAACTTTTTCCTAAGAGCAGATAATAGCAATTAGAAGCAGTTGTGCTAGACTTAAGTGATTGAAACCAAGCAAAAGAGAGAAAATTTAATTAAAGCCAATCAAAAATTCAAATGTGTTTTTTTGACTAAAGACTCTTTTGCATAACAGCTAAGATCTATTTCATGACACAACTTATATTTTATTTCATAACATATAATTCATAACAATTAAAGCTGTGTTCATTTACTAAAATGTTTTAAAAATTTGTAACAATTGTTACTTGTAAATTTTCTTTTAACATTTACTTGTAACAATTGTTAAAAATTAATAACAATTTTTAGTAAAAGAATACAGCTAATATCAGCAGTAAAGTTGACATAATAAAATAAAAAAATCCCGGCAATTCCCGCATAAGTTTCCGGGGTTTTTTCCGAAAATGTGCGGGATCCCGAGATTTTTGTCCCGGGAAATAACGTATGAAAAACAAAAACTAAACAATGAGAACACACCAAAGCCTAAAACTTAACACAAATTGCAAAAAAGAGATAAACTCAAGATTGCCTTTTAACACAATTATTTATTGTGATGACATTGTACAGTAAAATGGAAATATTTTTTAAAGATGTAATATCCAATATTTACTGTTTTCGCAATTAATAGAACCAGATGTTACAAGTCGATTTATGTCTATTATATATTTGAAGTCTTAAACGTAACTCCAAGTTTTATTAAAAATTGATTTGGTTTGGCAAAACGTTTGGCTAGAACAAACATCATTTAACAGTTTCTAAATTACATTATACAATTATCTTCTTATAAATAAAGTTTAGTAAATCCATATAAATGGTAAAAAATTAAACTAAAGTTTGATTAATATGCTGGTCATGCTTTTTTGGATTTTTCTATAAATATTTGTTAGGGCTGAACATACCTTTACTAAACTCTGAGGTACATATGTGTTTGCTTCTACTTTTTTATATGTATCGATACACAGAAAAAAATATTAGTATGTTTTTTTTTTATTAAAAAAACTGTTTGAAAAGTATTTAAATTTAATTAATGTGACAACTTAACAATTATTTTTTTTTTTTTTTTTTTTTGTTAAAAGAAAATTAAAAATATAATTTTGATTAAAGCAACATTTTAGTTGTTTTGAAATAGAATTTTAATTAAAATATATATTATAATATATATTAAATAACAAAAAATTTTGTGGTTTAAACTTGCGGAATTGTTGTTGGAAATTGTCCAAACACATTGTGAATATAATTGATCTTATATTTTAAAATTGTTTATGGATTTCTCTTTCCTGTGGGGTTTCATGAAATTGAGAAATCCTTAAAAAAATTAAATTATCATTACTCAAAGAGTAGTAACAATTATGGTGATTGAGAAAAGAAAGAACAACTGGTTAGAATTTCTTTCTATGGTAAGGAATTAGAGCTAAAATGTCTTACCTTTATTTAGGGATACTTGGTGAGAAAAAAGGTAGGTCGTTCAATTCATTCCAGCATAGGGTTTATTTCATCAATATTAAGTTATTTGCTTATATGTAGGTCAGTACAATTAGTGTATGAAATATTTTACAGGTTGACAAATGGTACGGTTGAAAGCAAAAATGTGAGTGATTAATAAATTTAATATAACAAAACTGCAACCTCGGATTTCACAAACCGATGGCCGAAACTTTAACCGGTTAGTTTTAGCGAGTACTAAAATTGTATTCCAGGGATGGCATTTCATACATAATTTATAAGGACTGTACAGTCATTAAGTTAATTCATTTTTTCTTCTTAAATAACCCGAATTTATAGGTTTAATGTAGATTGAACACATTGTTTGAAACGGCAAAGTTTCTTGGTAATTTTTTTAATTAAAATTAAAATTATCATTTATTAAAAAAATATACAATTTTTAATAATATGGGGGATCTCGTGTCAAGTGACCCAATTATTAAATTAAGACACAAATTTTCAACAAGATCGATCACAAAGTTTCTGAGTTAGAGGGGGTCAAAGTTTGACATTTTGGTCATACAGGTGTTCTTTCTCATTCATGTAACTTATTGCCTATTGGTGTTAGCAAAATTTGTCCCAAGTAGCTTTGACTTGAAATGAAATTCCCCTTATATATATATATATATATGTATAATCATTTTGGATTCTATGAATTTGGTTATAAGAGACAATTTTTAATTTTTTCTGTGTATACTAGGGCTATAACCAAATTTTTGGCATAGTAGCACGGAGTGCCCAATAATGTTTTAGTAATGAAAACGCCTGTCTCCCGTCGTTTTGCGAAAAAAACCTTACGCAGGGAAGCAAATTTCTAAAACCTTCCAAGAAATTTTGAACCGCGATGAATTGTAAACCGTAGGAAAATGTTTAAATCTAAAGGAGTGGATAAATTCCAAAATAGCATTTAAGCGATACGTATTCGAATATTTACAAACATCAAATTTACAAATATTTACAAATTAAAATTTCCGTGAGATAAAAATGGTTGTTTTCAAACTTCAACCCGATCCCTGCGTGAACTTTTTAATAATCCGAAAAAATTTTCGCATTTTTTATTAAAAACTTTTAATGTTCTACACAACTATACTATGCCGTTTTTGATGTTCGCAAAAAGTGTGAAAAAGTTATAAACCTAATGTATACACTTGACTGAAAAATAAAACACATAAAAGTACCTCTGTACCTTGCTTTTCACATAAGGGTTAAAGAAAAATTATCGCTTAGTTTATCTAAACCCAAAACGCATACTGCTGAACTTTTTAAAACTAAAGCAGCCAATTATTTCCTCTTCATATTACACCTATTATGGCTTATTTTGTTTTATTTATAAAAATGTAAGCTCGTTTGGCAAAATCCAATAAATCTCTTAGCGACACTCAAGGTAAAACTACGCAAACAAACAAATATAGCAAAAAAAAAAAAAAAAAAAAAATTATAAAAATGTCCATAACAATTGCTAATAGCAAAAGTAGTACTCACATGGCATGGCAAATAAGCATGGTTGCCCACTTGCACGGTCACATTCGGAGAAGCCGTACTTGAGTTCCTTTTTGGTATTAGAAGCTTATGGCTTTTCTGCTGATGCTCCGGCAAATTATCGAAATATAAAAGATTTTCTTGTGAATCTGTACCATAACCATCTGATGGTCGCAAGTGGGATATTGGGGATTCTGTAGTCGTTGTCAGTACCGTATTTAAATATGCTGGTAAATCAGCAACAGCAAATACGGGAAATGGTGGCAAATATGTGGGTATCGAAAATCCTTTGGTTAACAAATCTTTAGCTGCTTGTTCAGCTTCACTGAGTGGTGGTAAATCACTGACATCGTATGCATTTAATATGGACGTAGAAGGTGATAATTCACTGGAACCATATCGGTCATCCTCTTCCCATTGTTGTGATGAATGTACTGGCGAGTCGGTATGCATGAATGTTGCTGTCCCTGTAAAGAATGATTTTAAATTTGATGAGCCATCGTCCAATGTCGATGTCGTAAGTGATGATGTTGGCGGTGATTTCTCCACTAGAGCAGCAGATTGTATGGATTTTAACAGTGGTCCAGTAAACGTTGTTGCCGGTAATGATGATGGTGCAGATGATAAAGATGTTGTTGATGCCGCAGATGAAGGTGACACTGATGATGAAAATAACAATGAAGTTCCTGCTGTTAATGCGATTGTTCTTGTCGTCGTTGTTGCTATTGTTGCTTCTGCTGATGTGACAGGTAAGTTTTTTAAATTGTTGTTGATTTTTGTAGATTTATTGGCTGTTGCTGTGGGCAGGTGTGTACCATTCGGCAATGTCATTGTAGTAAATTGTTGTTGCAATATACTGCTAGCACATATCGTAAATTCTACCAGCAAACATTTCCAAAACAAAGAAGAAAAATGAAAGAGATAATAAAAATAAATTGTTAAAACGATTGTTTTAAATTTTCACAAAAATACGTGCACACCAACTCACACACACTAACGAGTATAATAAATTAAATTAAACATTCAATCAATTTCCCAGCGGCATTCTTAACAAAATGCCCACAGATTCTTTCAAAAATATATTCGCAGATGTAAAAATGACAAATTATGCTGATATAGTGTACAATTTATAAAAAGTTAAATGTTTAAAAATTGTTTGCGGTCACAAAACTGTTAAGGATAAAAATAAAGATTTTGTTCAAAGTTTATAATGGCTTTTTATCATATTTATGGTTTTTTATTATTAAGGTTTGAATTAAAATGCTGAAGTATGCTGTTTTGACAATAAGAGCTAGCTTAATGTTATTAAATTACACTGACTTGGAAATAAGGATAATTTTAATTAAAAATTTATTTAATACCAAGAGCTGAAAGTGAACAGTAATTGTCTCCTTTCTTTTTCTTGTTATTTGGTGTCAACAACTTTTCTCCATTTTACCAAACTTTACCTTATGCACAAAAAAATTGTTTCGTACAAAAATCTAAAACACTCTATTATAAAAGAGTAAATTTCAAAAAATTAATCCGATTTTTTTGTGGTATGAAAGTTTTCTTTCAGAAAGTCTAAGTTTATGGGTGAGAGAGCAGAGAAAAAAGCATGTTATCTTCCCCTCTTACCAATAAACTTAGCCTTTCTTGCAGAAAATGTTCATAGTGTGAACCCAGACTAAGGTCTCGATAGTTCACGTTCTTTATTATGGTGCATATGTTCTTACATCTAGCAATACAAAAAGACATGATAGTAATTCACATCACTTCTTTTTTTTTCTCTTTTTTAGTATTTATTGATTGAATCTTCATATAGCACTGGATCAACAAGAGGATATTACCATGGGATGTAAAGAATACCGATACCGATATATCGGCGATACTTCAGATTTTCCGATATATCGGTATCGGTCATATTTTGCTGTCGATACGACAATACTTTTTATATTTTTTTTTTTTTTTGTGTATTTTTAAGCAATTAATTAAATAATGTATGCTTATTTTTTGCAAACCAACTAAGAGAAATCACACATTAAGGCCGGGTTTTTGAGATGTGGATTAAGTTTAAACTTAGTTTAACATAGTCTGAATCTCGAATTTTTTGAGGAAATGTAATTTTTTTTATTATTTTATTAAATACCAACATTTTAAGCAAAACTAAGCTGTTCCAAAAAAATCTGTGCTCAGATTAACTAAACCTAGTTTAAATCTCAAATCTCAAAAACCCAGCCTAAACAGCAGAGCATAACATTAAGGCCCTTATTGTGTAAAACGCAATGCAACGCCAAAAATGACATTGAAAATACCAACAAAGTCAAAAATATTGCATAATTTTGTTGTTGCTTTTTACAGAACTGTGTATTAAATTTTTAAGTTTTAAACGCTGCATATTTTGGGGCGATGAAAAATTTTAAAACGCAATAAGAATTTCTGTAGAAAGCAACAACAAAATAATGAAATATTGTTTGCAGATTTTCAAAAAACTTATCATGACAAAACACGTAAAACTTGTGTGATAGCGTAATGCTAGGAACACAACTGGGACGAACGACGAATTTTTGGCCGCGAATATTCGTCGCCAAAAATAAAACATATTTGTGTACATGAAAATTCACACAATCATGGCGTCGGCCGAAATTCGTCATACGCGGCGACTTTGCAATAGATTTATTTATTTAACGACGAACAAATCAGTACCAGGGGACCATGTTTGATTTTAGTTTTCAAGTATTTTAGTATATTAAGTTACTTTTTTACTTCAATAATTGTTTTTAATTTTTTTATCGTATTTAAAATAAATATACAAAAAAGATAACTATAAGAATAGTTTTTAATTGTGTTTTTGTTAATGTTTGTGTTTTCTTAGTAAATTTTTTTATATGGTCACACTATTTCTCTCTCTTTGCACAAACAGCAAAGAACTTTTTTAATTAGTAAAGCTGTGAGTTTTTCGTCGTTATTGTGTTTCAATTTTTACTAAAGAATCCGTCGTGTAGGGCGAAATTCGTCGTTCGTCCCAGTTGGGTTCCTAGCATAAAGCAGCTATAAGTAATGTCAATTTAAAATGTTATTAATCTCTTACCCTGTAATTTTGTATAATAAAGAATTTACTGTATTTGAGTTTAGTTTATTTTTTGTTTCAATATCCGTATCGGTATCGATATCGGCGATATTTTTGTTTGAGTATCGGTCTCGGTATCGTATCGGCAAAAGGCCGTATCGTTACTTCCCTAATATTAACCTAAAATTTAAAAATTTTCAGTAGAAGTAAAACAATTTTTAATATTATATTTAAGGCATTTGAAAAAAAATCTAGACAAACCGTTTCATTACTAAAAAGTAGACAGCCTAGCACGAAATTTTAACAGCGGGTAGATACGTCTCGATCTCTTTGAAAAATGGAAAAATAAAACTTTTGTGTTAATACCTTTTTGTTGATCAAGTGTGATATCGTCGGCTAAATTTGCAAACCTGCTAACTCCAGTTTTTAAGTAAATTGAGATTTTGATGCCGTGTGGTAGAGAAAGATTGTACCCGCGACCAGCATGTAGTTTTTCTTCAATCTGAGTCCTAAAGTGTGTAAAACCAACTTTATTTTTCGTTTTCCTCTCAAGCCGGAAATAGGAAATATAAAAAAGTCTCTCCTGTACAATGTGCCGAAAGGGAGTTAGCTGGTTTGCTTATAAAGGCGACGATCTATTAAAAACTAATAAAAAATAATAAATAAAATCTTATTCTAATTCTCTACTTAAGGTCCTGCGAGTACCTGCATTTTTTTACCATTTTTACGTTTTTACGATTTCTATTCGCATATGTAGGTGCTAAGTGGTATTCTTATCGGATAAGTCCAGTTCAAACAAAGAAAACTCTGGCATGACATTTTACTGCAGATTTTTTTTATGGATTTTTTTTATTTGTGTAAATTGTCTTATTTTATTTGATTTTTTTTTCTCTTAAGAGATTTTAAAAAAATCTGTTCTTTTTTCCCTCCACCCATTTTTTAGACAAATACATACTATGAGAATTTTTTCAATTTGTTTCAAAAATATGGTAAAGCATATCGTCGCAAGAATTAAAGAACGCTGTAACTGAAAAAAAAAATCGAAAATAATTTTTTTTTGCATCATTTTTATCAGAAAAAAATACTGCGTCGATGGGTACCGGTCCTATATTTGTATGATAAACAAAAATCACTTACGCAAAAAAATATACTTGAGAGGAAATGTTTACAGCCAGTATATAAAGCGATAAAAAATAAAAATACGTTTTTAAAATCATGTTCCTATGCTGTATAGTTTTTGTGATATGAATTTTTTTCTACTTTCTTTCATACAGGTTTTTTTGGCTCTGGTGAACATTTTATGTTTTGTCAGTTACAGCGTTCTTTAATTCCTGCGACGATATCAACAAAAATTGCTAAAAAGAAAGTTAAAAATAGAATGATAGTGGTCACGCTCTTTTGGATTTATTTTTTTCGTCAAATATTTGTTGGTCTTAGACACACCTTCACAGAAAAAAACTACGCCATTTTTTTTCAATTAAACTATTAATCAAAAATTAAATCAGTTTTAATTAAAAATTTTATTTTTTTTATTTTATTTACGTTTGCTTATATCAGCAACATTACTGAAACAAATTTTTATTTTTTTCTGTGTTTATTTTTTTCGTTATCCGATCGGCAATACCACCTTTCGTATAACTAATATTTTCTAGAACAATAGTATTAAGTATACGTCGTGATTCCTAATAAAAACATTAATTTTTTAATAGCATACTTTTGAGAGCGTAATAACGAGGTAACATACGTATGAATAATTTTTATTTTCATTATAATAGCTATCATATGAAAAAAATAAAAGAAGGGCTTAAATAATTTAAGAAACTTTCAAAGTTTTTTAACATTAAAGCTTGAATTAATGCTTAGAGGTAATTTAGCAGCGCTTAAAACGAAATTTAGTAAAAACTTTTTATGTGAAGGTCAAATGTTAATAGAATTGTTTTAAATTGTATGAACTTATTATCTTAATTTTAAAAGAAAACACCAAAATGTATATGGATTTCTACTTGTTTAATAATAAAAAAACACGAAAAAAGAAAAACTTGACAACTGGTAACGCTGCTTTGAAAACAAATTTGAAAAAAAATCAGAGATTCCAAAATAATTACAAAATGTATTTCCACTATTCTAATAATGACACTAAAGTAATCGGAAAATTTAGAATGGAATGAAAAGGAAGGAACTTGTTAAGATGTTGATTTTTAATTTTATGTAATTCTTTTGGGAAAATTTCAACATCTTCGCAAATTTGTGGTAGCTGTAAGATGTTGATAATTGTAAAAAGGCTATAAGTTTAATGCTGGTTTTAACATAAGAAGTATTAAAAGCTGATTTTGCCTGATTTTGTAACAACTTCAATTAAATCAGGTTTTAACTAACAGCTTGTCTAATGCCGGCCATACGCTATACTGGCTCAGTGCTCCAGTCTAGCAGTAAGTGAGCGAAACTTATGAAACAACCTAAAAAAAAATTTCATAATTTTGCGTAGCACTAATGGTACATTAAAAAAAATAAGCGCCTAATTATGCGCTACGCAATAAGCCATACAGAGATGCAGTAAAGTAAGTTTTATAAAAAAAAATTAAATTTCAAGTGCCACAGCATTCCCTTACTACGAAGCAGGGGCGAAATTATGGCAGTCGTGATAGAATACTTTTTTGATTCGAAAGCAATTTTATTTCTAATTTTTTCTGTCCATACTGATCGGATCGAAATTATTTTTTTTAGTGTTGTACAGCCATTATTTTAGTTTTAACAACACTGTAAAAATAATTACGATTCGTTCAGTATTGACTGAAATAAAATTGCTTTCGAATTGAAAAAGTATTCGATTACGATTGCCATAATTTTCCCCCAGGTTTGTAAGGGAGAGTACTAAAAAATAAATGTAAAAAACATTCAGTGGATAAATATAATAGCTACACTAACCACTTTTAATATGCGTTGCATAGAGCGCTTTTTGTGTCAAAAATGTATTGCTTCAAATTGGGAACTCACCATATAAAATTCATGCCTTCCGTTAGCGAGATGGTAAGCGAAACTCTTACATTTCTCCCTTACAAACCTGCTTCGCTCGAAGCACAATTTTTTAATGGGATACTTTATAAGAAAATTGTGCAATAGAGTAAACTAAGTTTGAAATTCCTTGTAAAACTTTTTAATTATTCATATCAGACCCCATAAAGTATATACATTCTGGCTCGTTGACTGATTCCTAGAGTTTAGCCATGTCTGTCTGTCTGTCAGTCTGTCAGTTCCTGTTAAATTTCGTCCACAATTTCCTAAAGGACTTATATAAACTCTTTTAATGGGAGACAGTTAAGAACGCCTAAAACCGTAACAAATAATGCTTTTGTAATAAAATTTGTTACATTACAGTTTCATAGGACAAGAAATCACACTGTCAATTTTCAATATCGTTTCTCGTTACTTTTACCATAGTTATCACAAATATTAATGCATAGTTTAGAAAAAACTTGCAAAAAAACAATTTTGCAGACCTGTGTAATTGATAAAATTGCAATCAATGCCAAAATATAAATTTCCTTTTCGCGGTTTATATTAACAAAAGTGTTTAGCTCACTTCTATTGGGATAAGTCCTGCGTAATCTCTTCTTCTTAGTCAGGTATGGTCACCATCATTTAAAATATTCCGAGCTAGTAGGCTTGTCGCTTATGGATTTTTTCTTTGTTGGAGGTCGAGGCAATGCCATAACTATAACTGAATACTGAAGTGCTTCATTAAGTTTTTAGCAAGATGTATAGAGAAATAATTTGCAATTCAGACTAAGGGCAGAATTTCTTCAAAATAGCCACGATATTTGAATTGCTTTTGGCTTACTTTGATTTAATTTTGCCATGATGTGTCATTTTCAAATAAAGCGTCGATCAAGATGTAAATGGGCCGAAATATTTTACAACAATATTATCAGTTCTACGCAAAGCAAATGATTTTGATGTACGTCCTTGTTCACTTATCTTTATTTTCCTAGGATCAATCCATATTTTCTATTAACATATATGGCCTTATAAGTATCAAGATGCTTCACTACGTTAACTCTTAGATTTTTGGGCAGAGAAAAACATTTTTCAATATGGTCTCCTCCAACAAAACTATTTTTAACGAAAATTTTTTAACATATTATAATTCATTAAACTATATTATTGTCACCAAAAAGATAACAGAAAAATACTCTTTGTTTATACCGGTTAGAAAGGCTAGGCTAGTGTTAAAAATGACCTATCTGTGGCATTTTGACAAAACATCTTAAGTCAAATTTAAAAAGTTGAAAAAATCATGTTGTTAATAATACGAATTTTCATTAAAAAAAATTATTGTTTACGTTTTCAAAATTTTGTATTATAAAGAAAATTTTTTTTTTAATTTTGTTTTATTTTATTATTTGATAAAAAAGATTTTTTCACCGAGATCCTTAAAAAAATTGATTTGCTATCTTATCCAGAGGTCCAAGCCGATGTATAATTCTCGGCGGCGGCGGCTTGAAGAAAACTAGCCGGCGGCGTCTTAAAGCCGGCTGAAGCCGATGTTAAGTTAATTAATTTTCTTAAATTTAAAAACAAACCTTTTTACCTTCGTTGAAGGGTATAAAAACTAGTATTTATTTGCTTAAATAAATACTATATTTTTCAAGTATGTATCTGTGTCACTTGCCAATTTAAGAATCTCACAAAAAATATCCGCAATTTGAGACAACACATGTGTCTTCCCCTTTTTTCTACATAAGCTTCTGTATTGCAGAAGTTTTTTAAAGTATTCTATTAATCCAAAATAACTATTATTATAATTGGAAAGCTCTTCATTTTTCGACCCTGATAAATTTTCTACAATTTTACTCGCACTTTGTATAGAAAAATAACTTTTTATACCTATCTCTGAAGTTTGTAAAAAAAAACTAAAGTCAGAAACTGTAGTGTTTCGTATATGATAACAATTGAAAGCATTAAAGATTCAAGTCATTGACACCAAACAAAAGAGGAAAAAAATTGAGTTAAACCCAATCAGAAAGTTAAAATGGATTTTTCTAACTTTAAACCTTTTTTCCGAGCTTCAAAGATATTTCTTTGTGTTATAAAAGTAAATAACTTTAAAATGTTACATGTAAAATTGTTGCGAAAATAACGAGATATACATATTTTCGAAGCCCAGGGTTATAATTTCTAATATCTAACCAAAAAAATGTTCGGCTAAGCTGGTTAAGTCGGCTTAAAATCTAAGCTGAAACTAGCCGGACTTTTCGGCGGCGGCTTATGCTAAGAAAAAAAAACATCGGCGGCGGCTCTAAGCCGGCTAGGAGCCGATCGACTTTGACCTCTGATCTTATCTTGACTTAAGATTGCTTGTCAAAAAATTCCACAGATATGTATTCACAAATAGGTACATTAATTTATCTTTAAGGGTTAACAAAACTTTCATTAGTATATCGTTATCTAAATATAAAAAGGCCCCAACTCATTATTTTTGGAAATCCGTTTTTTTATTGATTCTTGTAGAATGGTTGCTAATACACATTCTATTAAAATTTCAAGCAAATTAGATTAAAAATAAAGAAGTTATAAGCAGAACACTAAAAGCCCTAACTCATACACACAATTTTTCTAAAGAAAAAAAGCCGTAACTCATACACACAATTTTTCGAAAGAAAAAACACTGACTCATACATACTCATACATATGTATGAAGATGTTTTTTGACAATGTTTGTGTAGCTATATTATTTCAGCTTTTATTAAGTTTTTTCTTTCTCCTGTAAAAAGTGTTTTTGATGAGTTGGGGCCTTTTTATATTAAGGTAACGATATGTATATATAGTTATTAGGTAAATAAGAAACACTTTTTGATTTTTAGGTTAAGTTAATTAGGTATATGTATTTTTTTAGAGTTCCAAAGGTCAGCCTTGAGAATGAAAAATTGTGCCCCGAGTTCTAAATCGGATAAGTAAAACTAAACCCCTAACAAATCTAAAGTTATCATTCAATTTAAAAACTAAAACCCAAATTTAAACCTGAGTGAAAATTATTTAAAGTAAAACCCGTTAATTTGAGTGTTATATATCTTGAGAACTAATACCTAATTATACCACATTTAGAAAAAATATTTCACCCTTAAACTCTTACAGCTATATTCATAAAAAAATCTTATTTAAAGCTTATAGTATGTAATAACTATTAAACGCTTTTTGTCTTATGTATTCATAAGCGTACAATAACAGCTTTTCTACTATTAAATGTTTGCAGAATTTTCTGTTTAAGTACTTTCTTTATATTTGGCTGCCATTTTATTGTTAGTGATGCACGAAACTTCTATTCGGTTTACATGATATTTTATTTTATTTATTTATTTATTTATTTATTTATCTGTATTTCCATACAACAAGACATACATCTTATAATTATAGTATGGAACTAGAAGAAGTTATAGTAATACAACTTAAAGCAATTTAATTTAAAAGAAGTGTGAAAAATTTCAAAATTTTAAGAATCAAAAAAAAAAAAAAAAAATTTTTTTATAATTTTTTTTAATTGTAGACCTTAAAAATGATTCTTGTCAAATAAAACTACATATTATGTTAGTTTCTGAACAAAATGTTTCCGAAAGGTATCATAAAAACTTTTGTTTGAAACTTTTTTTAAATATACGATAAGAAAGTAATCGAATAAAAAGTTTGTTTACTTTTTATTAACATCACTATTATTATGATTTGTTTATTTTATTTTATTTTTTACATTTTTCAACAATAATTTGTTGTTTTAAACAAAAAAAAAAACAACTAGTTTCAATAATTTAATAAATAATTAAAGAGAATATCTGCATTTGCCCCTGAACATATTCATTTAAATCATATAATTTTTTTTTTAAATAATTATCACATTAACTTTAAATTGGCTGTCAAAATTAAAAAAAAAATTAGTAAAATGTATATAACATGTCCGTTGTAATAAATAAAACATTTTTGTCACTATTTTTCAACATATTTCACAAAAATAAAATCAAAAAACGCAAACACTTATCAAAATGTCATTTTATTTTTGGTTTAAAGAAGGGCAAATCCAGCAATAAATTTTCTTACTTTATGCATGGTTTATTAATGGTTCAATAGACTTTTTTTCGTTTATGAATACAACTTTAGCAATTTTTGCTTAAAAATGGTCAATTAATCATCAATAAGTTTTTATGAATACGGCTGTTAAACTTGCCTAAGGTACATACATTTTTGAAGCTAAAAATAAAAACTTCATCAACCTATACACATATATAGTTCTAAATATTAAATGAAAATATTAACTGAAGTCAATTTAATCTAAATTTTACATAGAAATTAATCAAATAAAAATAAACTTAAATTTTTGCGTACAATTCCCCTAAAAAGGTTGGTTGACCCTTTTAATCATGTATTCTACAAACTCTATCTCACCCTTTCTAACCCGAACACTATCAATGAACTTCAAATACATCTCCGTATATGTATGGACACATGTATTTGAATTTTAAAACAACCCTTAATGCCAGCAGATTTTGCTCTATTACAAAATTTTAAGGGGTCTTACGAAAAAGGATATTCATTTGCAAACTGAAGTGTGCTTTTTTCCAATTTATCTCAACTTTTTTTAATGACCATAAACATAATGGTGCCCATTATTTTTGCACAACAAAACTTTGTTTACAATTTTAATTAATGTTGTTTTTTGTTTACAAGTGCGATTAATTAAAAAAAAAAAATGAAATTTTTTTTATTTTTATAAATGCTAAATTTATGTTTATGTTGAAAATAAAAGAAACAAAATAAAGGGTTGTCCAACCAAAACGCACGATGTTAATTGTAAATAAAAAAAAAAAGTTTTCAGAGAAATACCTTGACTTTTGTTATAATGATAGAAAAATCTATGAAAATTATGTGTTAAAAAAAATTTGGGGCCAAATGCTCGCCAAGGATTCGGTGGCATGCATACCTCTATCCGACGGTCCATATTTTCAATGACTCCGAGACATAATTGAACTTCAATGTCGTTAATGTGCCGAATTATCTCTTCTTTTAGCTCTTGAATTGTTATAGGCTTATTAAGGTACTTTCTTTTAAATATCTCCAAAGAACGAAGTCCGACGTTTTCAAATCACATGATCGTGGCGACCAATTAACATCGCCACGACGCGATATGAGACGGTCACTGAATTTCTCGCGCAAAAGAGCCAATGCGTTGTTGGTTGCAAAGCAAGTTGGAACCACAACGTCCAGGCCTATACCTCAATTTCTGGCCACAAGAAGTCCGTTTTCATTAACTGCTTGGCCGACCTTATTTTCGAATAAGTACTGCCCGATGATGCCGCCAGCCTACACTCAGTAACTCTTTATGTCTGCATCGGTTGTGCAACAATCACTCGTGGATTCTTATTTGTCCAGATGTGGAAATTCTGCTTGTTAACGAATTACGAAGTGCACGAAATGCATTTTTAATTGAGCACCCATTTTCGTAAAAGGCTTTAAAATCTTACCGTGCTGGTCAATTGTGTATCTATCCATGGTTAAATTTGTCAAACTCTTTAACAAAAAAAAATGTCAAATTAAGTTAGGCAAAAAACTTGACGTTAAGGTGTAACTCACAATCAGTGTTAACAAAACTTATTGAGGAAAAAATGCTAGATTTTGTTAAAAACAAAATGCTAAATAAATGCTAGAATAAATGCTAAAAAAAATATATGAAAAATATAGGAAAATCTTCATTAAAGAAGGGACCAATCACATTTTTTATAATATGCTTATTATTTTGTCATTCAGCTTTCGCGACGAGATGTCAAATTGCCTTTTACAAAGGCTAATCAAATGATTGACAGGTGCAATTAAACTGAGCACAGCTCCATAAACTTAATACCGCCTTTGCTGAACGTTGTAACAAATTCTTATAACAGGGATTCTATGAATTTTAGTTATGCCCGTAGCATTTTTGTGCTTCCTTGTTTCTGCGTCATGCTCCACGCCCCTAAATTAAGAAACAATATTGCATTTGCAGGAATTTCAAAAGATTTTTTCATCTGTATAATTCACACATTCTTTTAAATTTAGGTGCTTTGCCATTCCTTGTAAAACTTTTTTGAATGGGTTTTACTAATTTTTGAAAATTGTTTCTTCTTTGATTTTTATTTCAGTTTATTTATATACACGTTAAGCCTGGTACTCTGTTCATCATTTCACGTGGAATGCTGTCAAAACGCATATGAAAAAAACTTGTGCGGAATATCTATGAAATAATGTTGATAGAGTTGTACTCTGTTCTTTTTGTGAAAAAGTTCCGAAATGTTTCTGGCAACATTTTTTTACAACTGCGAAATAATGTAAGCTGCACTTATTTCACGTGGAATTTTAAGCAAAAGCAAAAAAATATGAATTGATTATTTAATAAGAAATAAAAAATTAATAAAACACAACCGGTAACAGTTTTTTATCCATATTGACTTTCTTTTTTATTAAAAAAAATAAATTTTAGTAAAATACATGTGGGATTTGTTTACATACGCAAAACAATGTCGCATACTTTACAGGAATTAAAACGTCAAATTGTACAAACTCGCAAGATAGGTAACATTGATACATTTCAAAATTTTCGTGTGAAATAATAAATGTTGCTAATCATTTTTCACAAATTTGAACAGAGTACTAGGCTTTAGTGAGCATTTTTTAGATCTAATTCAAAGAAAGAATATTTCGTTTTTTTTTTTTTCTTTAATATTTATATTAAACATAAATAGAAAGTATTGAAAATACCACAAAAACTTAAAAATGCTAGAAAAATTTTAAATGCTGCTAGATGCTTAATAAGTTTTTTTTCGTGCCAAATGACTTTAAAAAATATTAGATCTAGCATGTATAATGCTATATTGGCAACACTGCTCACAATTAGTAACGTACATTATGGTTCGACGACCCTTCATAACAAATTTCTGAAGTTTATTTATTATAATTAAATGATTTATTAAAGAGAAGTTTTACGTTTCTTTTAAATTTAAGAAGTATACTTTAATATAGTTTGTTAAGTTTCCGAAATTTAATATGATCACATAACAATTTTTTTTTTTCATTTTTAGAAATAGCACAAAATGTTTCAGTGTCAGCTTCGCTTATATTTAACAAAACGAAAATATATGCCAAACTTTTTTTTTCATTTTAACTTGAAATCAGAGTACAACCCTAGAAAAAATTGTTAATCAAAAAAAAAATATATACATATGAAAAAAAACTAGAAGCACAAAATAAAATACAGTTTTTAGTTTATGTATCAGCAATACATTACATTTCATATTTCTGATACTATTCATAATAAAATTGCGGTACTTCATATTTTTTTTTTATCAATTTAAATAAATATGAACAAGCCAAAAAGTGTAGTTTATCTAGCCCGACCATACGATACCTTATACACAGTATTTATGCACAAGTAGAACAAAATTTTGTTTTAAGTCCTTATGGTAAGACAAATTGCGACCTGTAAGTTGCTTACAACATGGACACTGGACAGGTGACAAGCCAATGAGCCAGACGGACGGACATCGTTCGATCGATTCGGAAAGTGAAAAAAAAATTTTTCGATATGTTCACCTACAACAAAACAAATTTTTAATGAAAATGTTTAAACATATAATCGTAAATTTTAACATGATATAGTCACTGGCAACCATATTATAGTTGCTTTTGAAAAAGAATCAAATAATATCGTTAATTTAAAACCACAGAATTAAATTAAACAATAAATAATTAGCAAATGGTAAACAAATTATGGTTATATGTACCCATAACATGTTAAGAGGTAACCATAATATCGAGCCCTTACCGCAGAAATAGCTTAAGCGACAACATTTTAAATTTACGATTCTTTTAAATAAATAAATTTATTGGCAACACTTGCATTATCTCCTAAATTTTTATGGTCACATAAAGTAGCGTAACGATTTTATGGAAAAAACAATTTTAGCTTAAGCGCCAATCTTCATACAAAATTTTTGTGAAATATAATAAAAAAAAACATCTCCTGTAAAGTTGTTTTTTTTGTCGCTTAAGCTTTTTTGCTGTAAGGGCTCGATGTTATGGTTACATGTTATGGTTGAATATAACAGTTGTTTGTGTAACATTTATTAAATATTTCCTGTTTAAATTAATTCTTTGGTTTTTTGGGTGCGGGTATACTAAAAGCTTTGTAACCAAAATTTCTTTGTTTGTGCTACACAGATCTGCACAAACGCATAACACCCTCTCCAACTATAGTGATGTGTGGTAGAAAAGATATTTATCTATGTTAATACTCGTATAAGAGGAAAAATTTGTCTAGCTCCAAATGGTGAAAAAAATATATAAAACTTTTTAAATTAAAAGTTGGTTTTAACAATCCTTTTTATAAAACCACATGTAAAACCAACCATATACATATTTTATGTCCAAAAAAATGTGTATGAAATATTTAAGGACTGCAATTTGTCAAATTACTATACACAAGGGTTTTCTTTAGAGTTTCTTTATGAAAAAACAATGTGAAGACTTTCCGGAAAAATGCTTTTGCGAAATCTCAGGAAATTTTTAGAAGGACAATTTCAAGCATTGACCTTAACTTTATCATTAAAATGACTGCTTAGCTTTATGTTTATAAAATTCAGATCTAAAGTTGTTAAAAATAAAAAATGTAGTCAAAGACGAATTAAGCACCGTTTAAGGAGATGAATACTTAGGATTTCATCCAGATTTCGTGAATTCTTAATAAAAATAACAGAAATATACAAACGAAAAATTCTGATAGTGCATAGAAAATATTCCTGGAAGATATTGAAGGAATAAGACTATTAAAGTATAAAAAAAAAGCTTTTGAGTATTGTAATTTGACTTAGAATACCCATTCCAATGATTTGAAAATTTTAAAAATAAAAAAGATATTATTTTAAAAAAGATAAGGCACAAAAAGTTAGTAGATTTTGCAAGAGTTTCTGAATTGTATATAATAACAATTTTTGAAATAACGACTGACAGACAAATACTAGAAGATATGCCGGTTTTCAAAAAACTCTTAACAGAAAAAATTTTTATTTTTTTCAGCTTATTATTTTTAAGCCGCAAAAATAAATCCTTATACTCTTAGTTATTTGGGGAAATATCTAAAAAAAATTTTCAGATTTTTTTGAAACCAAAATACAGAACAGTATAAGATTAAAAAAAGTCCAGCAAGTAAAGCCAAAATATCTCATTTGTACTATACATCTATTCAAAAAAAATTAGTACGCAAATTGAAACGAAATTTTTTTTATCGATTTTAAGAATTGACTTTGTATATATTCTTTTAAATCTTCTAAAACTATTTAGGAACTTGCAACTTGGGACTGGATAACTTCGTAAGCATTGATGGGATGATACGGACCTTAAATAATTAAAGCACAGCCGCGAATACCGTTGTAAAAGCCACTTTTTGCAAAATCTGTTTTTTTTTTCGCAAATTATAGTTAACATTACTCTCTTACTTTGTTTAAATATCATATCATCTAAAATTGTGCTGGGGATTCTTTAAAGTCATGCGAAATAAGGCCATGATGGCTTTATCTCTCATTCAATAGGGAGATAAAGCCTTTTGTTTTTTTCCCCCATTTGAATGGGAGATAAAGCCATCATGGCCTTAGCTCACATTAGCGATATTAGAAAATGGCTTTATCTCTCATTTCAGTTTTGAAGAATTTTTGCATTTTACATTGATTAATAGTTTCTTATTTTAATAATTAAGAGTCTTCCCGGAGACACAAAAGTTAAGTATTGAAATCTGGCTTCGCATACTAAAGTTTTTCTGCGTGCGTCACAAAAATAAAAAAATTACTTTTCCCGGAAACTCTAAAGTAAAGTATTGGAATCTGGCTTCGCATACTAAAGTTTTTCTGCGTGGCGGCCTGCGGCCGCGCTTAAGGGTTTTCTCCTCCAGTAGGACACGGCAGGTGGCTTCGCTGAATAAAGTTTTCCTGCGTGCGTCACAAGAATAAAAAAATTACTTTTCACGGAAACACTAAAGTAAAGTAACAATATTCTGGAAAAATATGACTTTATCTCACATTTGTGAAAAAAAATATGGCTATATCTCTCATTTCGCAAAATTTTAAATATGACCTTATCTCTCAATGATTGTCCAATAATGCTATTATGGCTTTATCTCCCATTCAATTGAGCAATAAAGCCATCATGGCCTTATTTCGCATGACTTTAAAGCACCCCCCCAATTGTGCACCTTAACCTCTTCAAAATGCAATACAAAAAGTCAACCAGAGAAATAACGTTGTAAGCTACTAAAAAAAATTATAACATCTAATGGTTTTGCAAAGTGAAAAAACGTTTTAAATGACATCGCGATTGTGGATATAAAACGTGTTTCCACTAAAAAAAGTTATGAACGGTAAATTTGCATGTTATTTTAATTTCAAATTTCTTGATATTTTGCATACAAGTTTTTATTATTATTAATTTTGATATTTAATGAAAAATAATTATTGGGTCACAAACAACATTTTTCGCGGCTGTGCTTCAAATATTTGTTGAGTGTGAACATACTTTTACAGAAAAAAATAATTAAGCCATTAATCAAATATTAATTCAGTTTTAATTAAAAATTTTATCAATTGAATTAAACGGTAAATTATATGATGATATTTATATCAAAGTATATTACTGCAGAAAACGTTGTTAATAAAAAATATTTAATTGATACTATTAAAATGTGTACCAGACTAAATTTAATTAATATCGCACATTTATTAATTTAAATCAATTTTTTATTTTTTTCTGTGTTTACTTTTTTCGTTATCCGATCGGCAATATCACATTTCGTATAACTAATATTTTCTAGAGCAATAGTATTAAGTATACGTCGTGATTCCTAATAACAACATCAATTTTTAAAGCATGCTTTTGAGAGCGTTTTAACGAGGTCATATACGTATGAGTAATATTTATTTTCATTAAAATATCATATAAAAAAATTAAAGAAGGGTGTAAATAATTTAAGAAACTTTCAAAGTGTTTTAACATTTAAGCCTGAATCAATGTAAAAAGGTTATTTAGCAGCGCTTAAAACGACATTTAGTCAAAACTTTTTATGTGAAGGTGAAAGTTAAATAGAATTGTTTTAAATTTTATGAATTTTTAATTTAATAAAAACTGGTATTTTTTTAATACTCTAAAATAAAAAGGTATGTTGTAGCTTTCATCACTTGCTTGGTAAAATTTTCAAGGAGAAGATCTTATTTGTTCTTAACTTACGCATAAAAATAAAATCAATAAGACATTTTTCGGCTTTTGAAAAAAAATTGCAATAATTCTAAAATTTTAGATGAACTTTGTTTTTTTCACCATAATAACCTTTGTAAACTTGCATACATTTCGGTGGAATGCAAAAGAGATGTTGAAAATGTGAAATATGTGTTCACACATGAAATATCTAACGTATACTATCAATCAAAAATAACACCATTTCTGAAAAAAAAAAAATTTTAACTTTTTTTTACAAAAGTGCCAAAATTTTAAAAGAAAATACCAAAATATATATGGAATTAAATTGGAATAATGGAAACGCTTCCTTCAGAGCAAATGCCATTTTGTCAGTGATGACGTAATAATTATAAAGTGTAAAGTATATTAAATTTTAATTTACCGAGCAGTTGTAATGTATTTCTTCAGCCCATAGTAGTGAAACATATTGGAGTATCTGTCGGAGAGAGAGCCTGCAATCCCCACATTAATAATCAAGCTCGCTGCCAGCTAACCTACTGAAGCACCCAATCTTTGGAATAATTTAATACGGTAGGTTATCTTATTATATCAGACGATACGTTAAACGACCAGGTGAACTAATATCGCTCCTTACTTTCTATTGTGACAAACAACAATGTTGTACAAAAGTTTTATATAAGTTGTTAAATAAAACAAATGAATGTAAAAATTTATGTGATTGTCTGATTGTTATCATTTTAATTGTCAAGGACAAATAAGTACTATATACTTAAGTACAATGGAAAATTGTGTATTTTGTTTCATGAAAAGTAATTTTCTCAAGGACTCAAAATGATCTAATCTTAGTTATAATACTTGTATAGCAGCTTATATATAGGGACATACATACATATGTACGTATTTTGTTAAACATCACATTTAAGCATACAATTTTACATAACATTATTCAGGATTTTTGTAAAAATCATCATTATTTTATCCCCCAATTTAAGTTTAGGGTATCTGTACAATTGCCACTCTCTTTGAGCTCTCCTTTTGTCAGTAAAGAGACGCTCGACATCTGTGGAATATATTTTAATATTTTTTTTTTTTTTTGTTGGGGCCAATACTAGAATGATGAACAGCTATTTTTAGATAACTCTCAAAATTAACAATAGAGCGATTCACGTTCTCCGGTGTGCTAAGCGGAATATTTTCTGTGCAATGGGTACTGAGATATTTTTTATATTTTAACCAATTAATTTGTGTAGCTGTCGTCGCTAAGTAACCAGTCGGAGATACAATTCTATTGGGGTTCATTATAGCAACAAATCTAGGTGTGTGGTCGGAAGATAATTCTAAGGAAGCTTGAACATGAATGTAATGATAAAGATGAACGATAGCTGAAAGTGGCCAAAAGCAGATAAAGCTTGAGGGATACTTCCAAACTTTTGGAAAAGGACATCAAGCATATTAAAATTAGCAACAGTTTTCTTTACAGGGAAAGGTCCCTTGCCCAATTTAGCCTTAGAAATTTAAATATACTTGGTCGTGCCCACGCTATCTGTAGTGCTGTAAATAAAGCCACAACTAGTGGTTTATGAGGTTATACTAAAGTTTTTCTTGGGTTTCAAAAATTTAATTAACAAGGTTTCGTTTAAGTGTGCTATATTCCCATTTCATACTATTGATAAACTGAAATTTATTGTTGAAGGGATAAGCTATTCCTATGCGCATTCCACTGGTTGCTTAGGCCAGATCGTCAGGAAACTTCATCCAAAGATTTTAGAAAAACTAAAGATATTACACAAATAAAGCTGTTAAGCGAATAAGAAATATAAGCCACAGTTTTACTTGTCATTCCTTATGAAACTTCTTTATTATTCACCTCAGACCCCATAAAGCATATATTCTGACTCCTTGATTAACTCTAAGTTATTTAGCCATGTCCGGCTGTCCATCAGATCATCTGACAGTCTGCCCGATGAAAACTCGCTCACTTTTGAAAAACTTAAAAGAAAAGAACAATCTTCGTGTCAAATTGCTTCTAGTTATCCTAATGAGCTTGGGGTTGAAATAAAGCACAATCGGTTTTGTATGATGAGAGTTATGAATCCAAATGTAGAACCACCATTTTAAAATCTTGACAATTTTGTTACAAAAACTAACAGAAATAATAGTATAATGCACGGATTTTTATAAGATTTTGCACAAATTCGTTATTTACGACTACAAATCACACCGTTATGTTTCGTGAACACCGGTACATAATTTACGATAGGCCCCATTTAAAGCTTTCTCTCAGAAAATACGCCTGAAACCGTAACGAATAATGTTTTTGTAGCAGAATTTGGTCTATCGTT
The DNA here is from genome assembly GCA_963931875.1 of Pollenia griseotomentosa. NCBI lineage: Eukaryota > Metazoa > Arthropoda > Insecta > Diptera > Polleniidae > Pollenia > Pollenia griseotomentosa. The sequence goes on from OZ007560.1 coordinate 231,207,636, forward strand.
AAAATCACAGAACATTCCCACATAATGCCTACTCTTAGAAATTATTTAGATAAGCCAAAAACCGAAGCAGATATAGATATAGAGGTTAAAGTTGGTCCAATTTAGCTTCATATGTACAGAAATAATACCATGCAATTTTAAATTTTAAAAACTTTTTAGGTTTTTTAATATCATAAAACACTCTACAGAATTTTGAGATGATTGGTCTATATTTTACCAAGGGAAGATTAACTAAGTTATAGATCTCATGACACAGGCTCACGCCTGAAAAATTCTAACTGTCGGTGGAGGTAATCAAAGATTTGGCTCTGCCGAATATAGCACTCCTACTTGTTTTACTACATTTAATTTTCTTTTCATATGTTTTGCCCAAAACAAACGCACAATTTTTTTTACAGTGTGTATCTCTTAATATTAGTATAAAATCATTTGTTATTCAAAGGAATTATAAATATATTGTGACATAAATATTTAATTATGTCCATAATTAAAAATTTTAACTTCAACGGGTGTTGTCCTTTTCACTGATAAAATTCCTTCCATGCTCTCCTCGGTAAAAATGCCAGAAGACTTATTTTAGATTAAGTAGTTCCTTGTTTGGAGATATAAAATGTTTAATGTATTAAAAATTTTGTAGCTTCTAGAATTATAAGCAAATTGCAATGAAACTAAATACTATCTGTACTTACAACACAATTTTATAGTTTTAAAAACTGAGGTGTTCCATAACATAAATTAATTTATTTTTATTTTTTTGATATTAAAGTATATGAAACCAATGTTATAAAATCAACCATGTTTCAATAAGTTTGTTGTACTTTCAAATCAGAAATAATGGTTTAATTCAAAAAAAAAACTTTTCCATATTAAAAAGTTCGAGATTTTTACACAAGATCCCAGCAAAAACTTTACTTACCAGGTAAGTTAGCAAATAATGTTGGAGAAAATAAACACTACTTATTTTTCGGCTGAAAAACTACTTATTTTTGTTCGAGGTGTCCACAGAATTCAGTACTTACAAAACACTTACTAGAAGTCAAAAAATATCTAGTTATTATTTAACTACTAGTAAGTTGAATTGTAAGTACTTACAATATACTTACCAGAAGCCAAAAAATCACTAGTTAATAGACCTAATAAGTAGTTATTAAGAACGTTACCAGTAACTAAATATTCAGTACTGAAAACAACACAAGTAATAAGTAGTTATTGAGCTGATTATTAGTAAGCAAATATTCAGTAGTGAAAATAATAGAAGTAATAAGTAGTTGCTGTGGTCATTACTAGTAAGTACTTATTAAAGTTTTCAAAATAATGACATTTGTAATGACAACTACTTACCACGGAACGTATGAAATAACTACCACCTATTACTAAAAATCAAAAAGTTTTTCCTGGGATACTCTACACTAGAGATATGTATGACAAAATTAGGATTTTTTAAGAAAGGTGCCGGTTGATTTATCACTAAACATCCAAAAAAAGAATAATGTCAATGCACGATTCAGCACAATATTTAAATGCATGCTCCTGCTTGCAAAATCATATTTATTCATTCTATTCACAGAGGCATTGAATTGTTATGATATTTGTATGTATGTGTTTATCAATAAATAAAGTTTTTATTTCGTATTGTTAATTTTACATAGTCAATGTGTTGATTTTATTAACGTTTAATTTAAAAAGAAAATATCGGCTGAGCAAATGTTAACTTTTTAAGGGGTATTAGTTTTATTGAGCGAATCTTTTGAATGGTTTGCAAATAATATACAGCCACAGGCAAAATTTTTTGATTAGTTATTGCTAACAGCACTTGAAATGAAAAATGAATGAGTTGACAAAAATCAATTGTTATAGATAAAACAATGCAATCAATATTTTAAGCACATATTGTTATTAAAAAACCAGACAAAAGCATTGAAAATATGAGTGATACTAAAAACGAATCTACTGATGTACATCTCTGCTCTACACCATTTAGTGTTTCATGGAAAATTTTCAAAAACATTTCCAAGAATTCTCAGATGTCTGTGTAGTCATGGTCAATAATGGACACACATTTTATTAAACTAAAAACATATAACCAATTTATTCTAATAATAAAAACTGCTTTGGCAAATAACTATATCTATCATCAGAACAATTGTGATTTTTTCACTTGAACTGTCGATTTTCAATTTGAAATTTTGATATTTAGTTAGGCTTGAGTTCTTCAAATTAAATTTTTATTAAATTATTTTTACTATCGGAAGGAATTTTACAACATGAAATTAATAAAAATTTATTGATAATTTTATTATTCTTGGCTGAGCTGAGACTCGAACTCGAACCATATTCTCATCATCAGAATTTTTTGCGTTCTAGCTACTACACCACTGCGGTGCAGACAAAATAAATACATTGGTTAACCCAAAAAATGTTTCATTTTACATTGGGTGTCAAAGGGTTCAGTACAATAATAATCCATATGGCATTTTGGTAGTTAAAAATATGTGCTTTATTGTTTCTAATTCCACAGCATATTCTAAATAACAAAGTTGTATTTTTTGCCTTAGTTTTTTTCTGCAAGAGTATTAGAGCCGTGTTATAACAAAACCTTTTTTGAGGTCCATGGATGATCCAAAGATGAAACTCTGAATATGATTTAACCAGAAAGTTAAAATGCGCCGCTTAAATTGGGACAGATGGTGAGGAGACCTGTACCGAAAACAATTTAAAAGTTTAAAGGGAACACTGGATGAAAAATGCTTGGAATGTACTATCAGACATGTAGCCGTAATATTCCATAATGACAATGCTCGACCACTTATTACTAGACCAGTTTAAAAGTTTTTCAAAACAGAACTCCCTTACTAAGTTGCGCTTCACTTTAGATGATGGTGTTTGAATTTAGCTTAACTGGCTATTGGCCTTAGAAAATTAGAGCGTGATCATAACATTGCAATTATAATGCAAGGAGGTCATAAATATTAAATGTTAGAATTTGTGTTCCGCAAAATTTCCAAATATTTTTTAGATATGCCTACAACAGTATATAAGGTTTTTATGGAACTACCCCTCAATTAAACTTGTAAAATGCTCTATCATACGGTTTTCAATACAGACATTCTTATGCCTCTACCTTGTACCACACTTACGTGCTGGGATTTAAACATTAAAGTATGCTGTCTGTCTATACGAATAAACAATTATATTAGGACTTTGTATGCACATTGTCATTACAGAGTATAATGTTGAAAATGTGTTTATTGTTTTATTTTCCAATTGTGGCTTTTGAGGTTTTCCTTGGTAATTCTTTGGTGGATACACATTATCACATTAAAGGGGGAAACATTTTAAGGACATTCGCAATAACAATAAACCCAACTTATGACAATATTCTGCTAACATGTCCCAGGTGAATTTTTAGTGTAATTGCCTTTGAAAAGTGAAAAAGATAATAAGCGGAATAAAGAATACTATTTCTGTAAAAATAAAATATGTGAAACCAAAACTTTGTCCATATTGTAAAAAATTCATGTAGGTTGGCAGACGAAAATTATTCAAAAGATAATAACTTTTCAAAAGTTTGCTATAAGTTTTAAATAAGTACGTGAAGTGCATAGTTGTTGGTATCTCACTGGAACTTTTGTTTATTACCTTTTTTTGTTGGGTTTTCTGGTCACTGATCTGGCTGTTGACCTTTTACATGTACATGTAGTTTGCTCCTAGGAAAGTAACTTAGGCAAGAGAAATTAATATAAACTTATATACACATTATTATACCCACTACAAAAAGCCAGGAAGTGAATTAATTTTGCCATTCCGTTTGTAACACATCAAAATAACCATCAGATATGCAGTACTGTATATGGGCATTTGCAGCGAAAAGTCTTTTTTTTGTAACCTAACACCAGCATGCAAATAAGTTTGTTTTTTGGGATCATGGTGTTCAAATATTATTCTTTTTGTAACCAAATATAAATAAAAAATATAAAAAATTTAATATCTTTATATAGAACAAGTAAGAGTGCTATATTCGGCTGTGCCGAATCTTATATACACTTCACCATTGTGCGAGCAGAATACAGAGCAACTAAATAATTTTTACATATTTACAATACTTAAAACTTCATTATAAATGAAATTTAAAAAGCGAAAACTGGTAAATATTTTTTTTAAATTGTTTTGGAACATAACAATATTAAAAAAATATTCTTTTTAAAAAACCAAGATTCGAACCAGGGAACTCACAGTTTCTAACTTAACACACCCCCTACCATGAAGGAACGCTGTTTAAATATCATTTAAATGAAATATAGACCGTTTACTGTTTACAACTCAACACAGTTTTTTGTTTGTTTTCTTTTTGTAAAGGCACTGTTGTCATTTTTTATCTCTTTTGGCGAGTTTTTAAGTAGCAAAAAAAACACAAAAATTCCTAGTTTCTATTTGTTAAAATTATTTCGTTAAATAGATGAAATAATAAACGAAAATCATATTGGGCATTATGCTAGTATATGTAAACAAATGCGAAGGGGGGGGGGAGAGATGAGACGACAACCGGATTTGAACTTCGCTTTTCATAAGGACCCAGAATATATATACTTTATAGGGTGCAGGACCTTCGGTGAAGGGTATAAAAAACAAACTTAATTACAAAAAAGAGTAATTTTTGGGATTTCAGTATATTGGTCATAACTCTGCTATTTCTGAACCGATTTGAAAGATTTATATACCGACGTGTTAAAGAAGAAATTTGCCATTTATTTTGGTTGTAAGACTTGGACTCGGGAAGATCTATGGTTCCCGAAAATGGGTATTTTCCAAAAAAAAATTAATATTTTGGTCATAACTTTTTCGTATCTGAACCGATTTTTCCGAGTTTTTCAGAAAATATTTTTTATTAATTAAATTTTCAATCTTTTGATATATAAGGCGTAACCATAGGTCATATAACAGTCAAAAAATTCAGGTTTTTATACAATTTTTAATACTTTTTGTATGGAAGGTACCACGCCCACTTCTCCAATCCCGCCCACATTTTGTGGAATGGTGTGTATTTATAACCTTAATGTTTGTACCAAATTTGACAACTTTGACTCTTGCCGTTCTCCAGATATACAGAAAAAAGTAATAAAAATACAACAACCACAAGGGATTTTTTGGAAAAATTAGAGGCAGTCGTGGTTTTTTGGTCATATCTCAGCCATTGTTGGACCAATCTGGCTGAATTTCAATAGCAAGAAATGGTGGACTATATGTGACATAAATGTAAAACAACCTAGCCGCTATCATGTCTGGAGTCTCCGGAAAACACATATCAAACGTAAGACGGACAGACGGACGGACAGACGGACGGACAGACGGACGGATATCGTTAAAGGACGTTATACACTATCCCACAAAGTCTTAAGTAATTTACGAAAATGCAACCCTGTCATGATAAGTTGTTATTGTTTTTTAAAAATGTTCAAAGAATAATTAGATCAGGGAAGTATTTTTGAGAAATACGTAAGACTTTGTGGGATAGTGTGTAACGGCCTTAAATCAACTTCTCTCCTCATAAGGACCCAAAATATATATACTTTACAGGGCCTAAGATCAATATTGTAGAAATTACAAACGGAATGACAAACTTATATATACCCTTTTCCACCTGTGGTGAAGGGTATAAAAATAAGTTGTCATATGTTCGTGATTTTATAACTCGAGAACCACTCAACCGATTTTCAAACGAGTACATGCGTTGGAAAGGTCTACTTTCACTGGTGGTTTATAAAAAATACATCGAGAAAATTTCTACGAATATGCGGTATACGCGCACTTTTATGATGGTGTGTTTTACCTACAAAAAATGTATATTTTTTTATGAGTAAACATATATTATTGTATTATACAGCAACGCGGGCTGGGTTACTCTAGTAAAATATTAATATAATACCCCAGCAAAAATGGAGCTTACTGGTTAGCAGTTTTGTAAGGGAGAGAAGCACAATAGCCCTTACAAACCTGCTTACAAGAGGCATGACTTTTATATGTCGAATTCCCACTTGGAAGCACTACTTTTCTCCTCTCTGGTAAAAATCAATTTGATGACTGATTGCGTTATAAAACAAATGTAATTTCTATGTTCGGTAATATTTCGTTAATGATTGTAAACACATTTTAAAATCATTGCAATACAACCTGCTTCTATGTAAGGGAATAACAGAAGCACTTAGATATTGTTCGTGAATTTTTTCTTTAAAACAATGATTTTAAATATTTACTTACAACCTGCTTACTTGTAAGGTATAATGCGAAATTATTCAATTATTTTTATTTGATTAAATTAAAAATTCACTTCAATGGTATTCGCATCTCTGCTGCTTCTTGGAAGTATGTAAAAGCCAGCGCATATATCAACGCTCATGTACTTTTCTTGCTTCCAGAAACCTAGAAATTTTTTACTGGGACATTAAAATTTTTTGTGAAACCATTTTAATAACTTGCTGGCACTACGTTGCAAAGAACCCTTGTTATCTCCACGTTTAAAATTACCCGTGAAAAGGTTTTCAATATTTTGTACGATTTTATAGGAAGTTAAAGCAAAATTACTTTTTGCTAATTTTTTTTTAATGTGCAATTACATTTGCAGGTTGCAACAAGCAAAAAAGTAGACAGCTTCTGCCCCTTGCCACCCCTTGTGTTGCTATTTTTGAAAAACTGCATAGCTTATGCGTCCATATAAATATTTCTCTATCTATGATTTAAATTTTATTAAAATCGGTTTGATAGTGTCTGAGAGGTTCTACGATTTGGCCCATTTTTAATAGGCATGCGCCTTGTGCCAATAAGAACCTATGTCCCAAATTTTATACAATTATCTCCAAAATTGCAACGTGTACTTTGCACACAAGGTGACATGGAAAGCCAGCCAGCCGGATGGGCATCGTTAGTTCGACTCAGGCAGTGATTCTCAGTCGATCGGTATACTTTAAGGTGGGTCTAGGATCAATAATTTATTGTGCTGTGGGTATAAAAACTAAAAGGGCGGTATCCAAAGATGTGGCAGATTCTGGCATTTTTTCAACTTATCTTTAATCCTAGAGGGTGACAGGCTCAACTTTTTTTTGTATAGGGACCGAACCACTTTAACATTCACTTTAACAACCCTTTTTACAGCTTAAACGCCACAGTTAATCAATTCACTGCTCAATGGGGCACATAAAACTCAACTCGCTGTGCTGTCCTGTGCAGTATTTTAGCTGCTTTTAAACTCTAATAGTTCCTTGAATGAAGACTACAGTATTTAAAGAAACATTTTCCTGATTGTACTCAATTCGGAACCCATGGGCGATCATATTTCCGTCAAAACAAAAGTATTTAAGAAGTTAAAATTAATGTTAAAGTTTTTTGTGCCGAATGTTATTCAGATATGAGATTTTTGTCTTTAATTTAGATTGCGCATTTTTGTATACCTTTCATCAATAGCGGGTTCATGAAGGTATACATAAAGGTTTTTGTTCCGTGTGTAATTTTTTTAATATTCATCTAAGACCTCCTTTAGTAAAGGGTGGTCGAACCATAATCCCCGATGATAATTGTGGGTTACATCCTAACGTCAAGTTTTTGCCTAACTTAATTTGACATTTCTTTGTTTCAGTGCTCGCCATATTCAACCATGGAGACAAATTCACAATTAAGCAGCGCGTTAAGATTGCTGAAGCGTTTTACGAAAATAGGCGTTGAAATCAAAATGCAAATTGCAGCCACCCGGGTCTGTAGGAAATGTGAAAACACCTGTGCATGCTCGCCCAGTTCGTTCTGCGTCATCGGGACGTACTTCTTCGAAAATGGGATCGGCCAAGCAGTTACCGTGAAGGGTGGTCGCTATTGCGAGATGATAAAGGACTTCTTGTGGTCAGAAATTGAGGATATGGACCTGGATGATATGTGGTTCCAACAGGATGGTGCCACTTGCCTCACAGCCAACGAAACAATGGCCCTTTAGCGCGAGACATCAAGGCCGCGTTATATCACGTCGTGGCGGTGTTAATTAGCCATCACAACCATGAGATTTAACACCGTTGGACTTCTTTCTTTGGGGATATTTAAAAGAAAAAGTAAACGTCAATAAGCCAAAAACAATTCAAAAGCTAAAGGATGAGCAAATTCGGCACATTTACGACACTGAACCTCAATTATGTCGCAAAGTCATTGCAAATGTGGACCATCGGATAGATGTACGCCACAGAAGCCTGCGCGGGCATTTGGCCGATATTTTGTTTTACACATAATTTTCATAGATCCTTCTATCATAATATAAAATATTAGGATAATTTTCCGAAAACATGCGTTTTGGTTGGACCACCCTTTATATTCTTGGTTCTTGAGTAATTCTTAGTAAATGTAGCCATGTCCGTCTGTCTGTCCATCTGTTGAAATCATGCTCGCTTTCAAAGGACTCACAAGAAAAGAACATTATTGGTGCCAATTTATTTCTTGTTCTCGTGAGCAGTTTGGGATTGAAATCCACTAAAATCTTTTCAGTATATTAAGAGTTATGAATCAAGATGTGAAATAAGCCACCTAAAATGTTTAAAATTATTTACAAAAGTTAGCATACTTAGTGGCGGAGAACACTTGTTGGCACACAAATTCGTTAAGTATGACTAGAGGTCGTACCACAAAATTTCGGGTAGAATCAGTCTATATTTTAACTTTGGACGGTCCATTATTTACCCTAAGTCCCATATGAAGCCCCGTCTGGAAATATTCTTACTGTAGGTGGAGGGTACCGACACAGTCGAAAACAACACTTTTACTTGTTTAAATAAATTATTTTCGACAAAAAAGGGACATTTTTTCAATTAAATTTCAAAAAATATTGAGTGGCGCTAAAGTTGCGATTGGATATTCGTATTGGCGCAGATATTCGTATTCGTATTAGCGAATCCTAAAAATTGATATTCGAAACATCACTAATCGGTATACTTAAAGGTGAGCCGTACAACAGTATTTTAAGTTGTTACACACATCAACACAAATACATAATTCCCTCTCCACTATCGAGCTGTGTATTTAAAAACTCAAGAATACAAGGAAATATACACTCACAATATTATGTACGTACAATTAACTGAAATTGAAATATCGGGTGATTTTTTAGCTATTATCTTTTTGGCAACACTAGTTTAAACAGCTGACGCACGTTTCGTGTTTTGTTTCACTGCCAAACATCTTCAGTTTGGTCTATAATTTAACCATGAATAGTCTTACAAACGAACAACGCTTGCAAATTATTGAATTTTATTATCAAAAATTATCAAAAAATTATCAAAAAATTTATCGAAAAATTGTGTTCAACGACGAAGCTCATTTTTGGCTCAATGTGTACGTTAATAAGCAGAATTGTCGATTTTGGAGTGAAGAACAGCCAGAAGCGTTGCAAGAGCTACCAATGCATCCAGAAAAAGTCACAGTTTGCTGCGGTTTATGGGCTGGTGGCATCATTGGAACGTACTTCTTCAAAGATGATGCGAATCGTAACGTAACTGTGAATGGTGAGCGCTACCGTGAGATGATATCAAACTTTTTTTTTGCCAAAAATGCAAGAGCTGGACTTGCATGACATGTGGTTTCCACAAGACGGTGCCACATGCCACACACCACGCTTAACAATGGACTGACTTATTGAGAGGCGAGTTCGGTGAACATTTTATTTCACGTTCGGGACCGGTCAATTGGCCGCCTAGATCGTGCGATTTAACGCCTTTAGACTATTTTTTGTGGGGCTATGTTAAAGCTCATGTCTATACACACATGCCCGCTTCAATTGACGCATTGGAAGACAACATTGAAGCATTTATTCATGAGATACCGGCCGAAATGTTGGAAAGAGTATGCCAAAACTGGACTAAGCGGATGGACCATTTGAGCCGCAGTCACGGTCAACATGTGCATGAAATAATCTTCAAACATTAAATTATATGGACCGTACTATCGATTCAAATAAAGATTTCATGAATTTTTCTGAATTTTATGTGTTTTTTTTTTACTTTCCTATAGCTCTTAAAAAATCACCCAATATAAAATAAATGAAAATTCAGTTAAAAACCGGTCTACTTATTTAACATATATTTTTAACGAAAAGTTCATTTAATTTTTACTGTCAAAAATTCAAACCCATGGTCCGTAAAAACAAATTAATTTTTAGTTGTTTTATATAAATTAAATAACAAAAAATTAACAACATATTCTATAAGAAAATGGAATATTCAGTTATTTTATTAAATTCAGTCATTTTCGTTTAGTCCACAAAAGAGCCGAATTTCTAAAAAAAAAAAATCAGACAGACACCTGTCCGCTTATTTTTCTAATAAGAGAGAGAGAGAGAATATTATTATTTACTTACACATGTTTGTTTTACTTTTGTTGTACTGACCCCGTTGTTAACAGAAGAACTCTCAATTATAAGACACCAGCAGCATGACCGATTTGGTTTCGCAATTATTTTACTTTAAAAATGTAATATACTTAGCTGAAGCCTACAGTACACGGAATGTAAAAAGCCACATGCGCATGTGGTTCTGACGTAATTTGGACGTCACTACAAAGCCACAATAGCAAGTTTGTGATGTGTGATGACAACAAAACTACGTCAGAACCACATACGAATGTGGCTTTTTTCATTCCGTGTACTATAGGCTGAAATAATTTTAACAAATAGGAAATGGGAATTTTTTGCACAAAACAAGCAAATCGTTTTTTATAGATAGCTACAAATTTATTTTTGGTAGTTGAATTATATAAGACAACTGAAAATTCATTTGTTTTTGAGGAATTCGCGGTCGAATTTTTGACAGTAAAAATTATATGAACTTTTCGTTATTTTAAATTAAATTCTTATTTAATTTTACATAAAGAAGAATTAAACTTAATCAACGGACAATATTAACTGCAACTGTTAAAAATTAATTTGCTTGGAATTTTAAATGTTTTTTTATTTAAAAATGACTAACGGAATACTTCTTAAATAAACTACAGTCCATTACTGTAATAATATTTTGAGTGTATGTATATTATATTCCAATAAAATTCAAATTAAAATAATAATTGCCATTGATATAGTACTTTTTTAGTACTTAATTGGATCTGCCTTTTTTTTAAACCGACTATTCATCGAAAATGGTAGTTTCTTTGTATGTGTGGCCCCTTCGGGTTTTTTTTTTTTTGCTCCTGAAAGTTTCTGTAAATACGCGGCAGGAGTACATTTTATCATTGAAAATATTCGATAAAAACAACCCGTATTCAACACTTACATATTTACTTTTTATTCATAAGAAAAATGTTTAACGATTTTGTTTTTATTATAAGACCTTCAAAGTGAACTTACGTTCGTTAAGTGAGTGGGATTTATTCTGTCCTACTCTGATTTGTTGACAACATAATTATCAATTTAATACAGCTCTCTTATCTTTTGTTTGCGGATATAAGAATAAGACAAATATGTTTAATTACTTCAATGATTAAGAAAGTATCGTTAATTTTAATTGGTATAATTTTACAGAAGACATAAAAAAGTCAAAACTGCTCCAAATTATTCAGTAGTTTGTGCACATTCAAAAATTTTCTTTACCTTTAGGGGGAATCCCTTTACTTGATAGCACTAAATTTTACTAGACTTTTAGCTTATCTCTTTTTTTTATTTCTTCTAAATTTTTTTTTTTTAACAAATATGTATGTTGTATATCATGTGCTGCTCGGTGTCAGACAAAAGGCAAATTACTCAAAACAACAGAAATGACTATATTTATAGGGAGACTGATAAATGTTTAAATACTCACACACAAACATACACACACAGTTATAATAAAACATATGGCTTGTACTTACCCATACTAAAAACAACAACTGCCATTATTGTAAGTATTAAATGTCTTAGGGGCATTTTAATGCTTAAACACTGTTTTCTACAACTTTTTGCTACTGCTACAGTTGCTAATATTGGCAAACATGTTGCCGTTCTTTTTGTTGCTATTTCGGCAGCGGTTGTTGCTGTTGATAGTGGTTGCTGTAGTGGTGGTAGAGATGATAGAATTTTGCCGTCTGTTCTATGTGTTGTTGCTTGTATATTTTCAACATCATTGTCCATTATAGAAGCGTACACTCTACTCGTTTGTATTTGTATTTGTTTTGATGACATTGATGTTAGTGGTGGTAGCATCACCTCTGTAATGTCTGTTTTTGCTGCCCTTGTTCTTGATGATTGGTGTTCTTGTTTTTCTTGTTCGTGTGCTGATGTAGATGTTGATAACGTTGCTGGCGTTGATGTTGCTGTTTTTTGTTGTACTGTAGTGTTTTTTGTTTTTGTTTTTCTTGACTCACACATCCCCGTGGAGTAGTTAAGTTGAGTAATTTTCTTGTTATGCGGTGTCGTAGGCATTGCAGAGAAGCAGATTGTAAGAAATGCGCAGGAAGTATGAAACGATAAGATAAAAATTTTCTTGATGATGATGCTGCTATCGTTTTTGTAGTTACCAACTGATGCTGTTGAAACTTTTGCTGTTGCTGCTGTATGTGATATTGTAGTTTTAACATTTGTGACTGTAGTGGTTTTTGTTGCCAATACTAAGGAGGACGAGGATAATAACGACGACGACGATAATGTTAACGATGATGATGATGATGTTGTTTTTGGTGTTATTATCACTTTTCTTGTTAAATTTCCATTGAAATTCATTTGTATGGCAAACACACTAACAACACTTATTATCTTTTTTTTTAATGTGCTTGTTAAGTTTGTAGAATAGAGAGTGTGTGTTGTTAAGTTTTTCTAATACATCCAAAGTCTGTCGTTGAAAAGCATATTGTTTTATTCTATATTTTCATCATTATTCCCCAAAGGTGATGGAGACATTCTGTTGTTTTTATTTGTGTAGTGTAAGAGCTCTTGAAGCATTTTGCTAGTTGTTTTTCTTTTTTTTACTTTAGTAGTTTTTCTTCTTTATTTTTTCTATGCATGCTTATGCCAGAGTAGTTTTTATATTCAATCTGACAAAGAAAAATGAAAACGTATTTTAATGTTGATGGTATACTTTTTTTTTAATTCAGGTTTTTGTTTTTGCACCCTACATTATACAATAGCTCTGTGTTGGATTTCAATAATATGCAAATAAGTTTGTGCATGGAATTTAAATGACTTTTGGATGAAGTTTTATTTACGTGAAAATATTTTATACATATTTTCAATATAAAACGTATAAACGCAATAATATTCAAAGTCGTGGCGTAAGAATTTTAATCCAATATTTTATTATATTTTGTAATAAAGTGGCATAAGAATTTTAATTTACTTTTTTCTGATGTTTGATTGCGAAGTTGTTTCCTGCCTAATAAATTGTACTGCTATCCTGTACAGACTTTAAATTTCTAAATACTACTTTTACGTTTAACCCAAATCGCTTATGGCTACTGATTATTTTAAATACGCGATAGCCAGCTTGTGTTTAACATATAATAAGGATTATAAAAACTAAAAGGATTAAAATGTATTATTGCAAAATATTTTTTAATTTGCATTAAAAGTAATAATGATGTTACGTTTGGCTTTACCGATCCTCTAATGCCCCTAATAAGCAACAAGAATTTCTAGGAAGTTGCCCACATATGGCATCTCTGATACATTATAAACTATTAGGAATGCTTTGCTGCAAAAAATTAATGTACGCCAAATAATATTTCTTGTGTTTTTTTGGTATACTAAAGAGTTTTGTGGCGAAATTACATAACTTAATTTTTAAGAAACTTTTGGCGTTTTCTAAAAAAAGTGTTGCATATGTGTTACATGTGGCTTGGCAACATTTTTAAATGCAGAAGTGTTTCATATTTTACGTTTACAAAAGAACACAAATTTCGGCATTAAACAATAAAGTACAATTAGCGCAAACTAAATTCAATTACAGGTGGTGGCGAAACTAAAACAATCCAAAGCCAACAGAACAACAGATGTTTTTTGTATTGCATTGTTAGTGTTTACGGCTCGAAACTTGCCACCACCTTGCACTGAATTCGCCTTGATCTAGTGCTGCCCTCATGCCCCTTTAATTAAAATGAGTGTTGAACATGCAGCATTTTTTTAATTTTAAAGGGAACATCATCATTAAAGAACGCTTTACACTTTTAAAATAACACATGTTTTTCAGAAAAGAACATAAAAAAATGTAAAATGCAGAATAAATGCAGAATTTTACTCAGAAAAGAAAACACCATTAAATTGACAAAGTTCCATCGCAATTGACTTATCAGATTTTTTTGACGTATTAAAGTACCTTTTGTGAGTGAGCTTGGGATTTCTATTGTCAGAAGCAAAATTTCGAAAGTCTCCTTTATGAACTATAACAGCTACAGTAGACCGATTCCTATCAATAACAGGCATCGATAAAAGAATATCGATCTCCATACAAAAATAAAAACGTTCATCACAAACACTATTTCAAATGTTATTTTTGTATTGAAATCGATATTCAGTTTTCTCAGTAAATTGTAAATAAAATTAAAAGTTGTGCACCGATTACAATGGAATAAACCTCATTTGACTTGAAATTATGTTTATAGGCCATTTACATTACAACGAAATCTAAAAGATTTCATTTGAAATCTTCCTCAAAATCTAGTGCGTTTACATTATACCGTTTTGACATTTGCGAGATTTTGTTTTTATAGCTAATCAATGACTAAAATATTTTTGTGTAACACATACAAACACAACAAGAAATAGACATTAAAAAATTTGCATTATCTTTAGTTTATAATCAACATCACTTTTTTACCAATTATTTGTTTTTCGTTTATTTTTTACAAATTCTCAATTTTTTTTTTATTTTTTTCAACAGTTTTTGTTTTGTTTTTAATTAAAATGTCATATTTTTGTTATGCAGGGAAGTTTTTTTTTAGTGCTATATGGAAAAAACCATAGTTGCAAAACTAAGTACTATTAGATTTTGAGTAGATTTCGTCGAAATCTAGTCACAAAGTAGATTTTGTTTTGTATTGGAAATCTAGTCAAAAACCACTAGATTTGGTTCGAAATCTCGTAAGTACTAGATTTCTTTGTAGTGTAAATTGGCAATTAGATAAATGTTTTTAGACCAAAACTGTGATTTTTGTCGCATTTTTATTTTTTATGAATTTTTAAAGAACAAAAAATTGGTTTTTTCCAAAATGTTCCTTTTTTTATTCAAAAATTCAACTATGTCTCTAGAACTACAGGGCAAATTTAAAAACAATGTAACAACGGCATAAAGATAATACTGTTGCCGAGTTTCGGATTTTTTTTAACTGAATCTGGTCAACCGTTTTTAAGTTATGACAATATATGTAGTGAAAGTGCCTTAATTTTGGACATAACGGTATATCTCGAAAAGTAGAGTTGATAGAGCAAAATAAAAATTATATTTGAACTCCGCGACCTCAAATAAGTAAACATTTGCGATCAAATTCCATACCGTACAAAACAAAAGTTTAAATTGGGAACAAATTTTTTTTTATTTTTTTTTTTTTAAATCGAAATAAAGGTATTGTCAAGAAATGTTTCACAATTTATTTTCTATATGACTAGAAATTATATTTCCAACATAGATGATGATCGGCTTACAATTTATTACAGATCCCATCCCCTCCCCCTCCGAAGATCACTTTAAAGCATTTACACCGCAAATAAGAAAAAAAATCTGCTTTAATGAAATTTCTAATAATTGTGAGGCTGTTGGGTGAATTTCGATATTTGTAATTTTGTTTCTACTTTATAAATTTTAACTATGTTTAATTTTTTTTTTTTTAATCAAATTGTTTTCGAATTTTTATAACAAATGTCAAAATTTTAGATATTTTTTTTTTCCATTACTAAAAAATATTTAATTTGAATGGTGTGTTTTTTAAAAAAAAAAGAGAAACCAGATTTTATTTAAAGACAATAGTTTTTTTTCCATTTGCAAATTAATATTACCGATTGCTATAAGTTTAATTGATTTATTGTTGCAACAAATCAAGCATTAATTCAATTTGAGGGTAAGAATTTGTAATTTGGATTTAAGGGATATTGACATATTCATAACTCTTTCAGTGTGTAGAGAGAAAAAAGAAACTCAAGAAGAGGATAAAGGGAATTCTGCCTTAAGTGAAATTGGCATAAGGAAAGTCAAGACGTATTATACGATATTCCTTAATAGGAAGTCTATTTTTTTTGGGAAAAATAATAAAGGAAATCTCACCCAAGCAAACGCACCCAATCGATCACTTAAATAATTTTGAAAGGACAGAAATTTTTTATAGTATATACGTTTTTTTTTATGGTCATGGCCTAACGGGCCAATACCGATATGTCTATCAAACTGCATTTTTCTGGAATTTTGGTCTTCGAAAATGACCGTATAACCATAGTCGTTCCGAGACATAGACGTACAATATTAAACGAAGATTTGTAAAATATGTATCCATTGGTTTGTTTTTAATTATTTATTTAATTGCGTTAATTTACTATATTTATCTTTATTTTGTTTATTTGACTATTGTTTCCTGTTGTATATCAACTTCATTTTTTGTGTTTCCTGTTAATTAATTTCTAAGAAGTAATCCTTAATTGAGTGAAAATTTATCAGCATTTTAACATCAAATCATCGCGGACAACAGGCCTGGAGTCTTCTTAAGATTTAAATAAAAATGGTGAGTTCATTGAAATTTTTACTTTAACTTAATATAAATTTTCACTCAAACAATTTTAAACCTATAAATTTTATACTAAAAAATACTAATGTTTTAACTTATGTATATACATAATTTCAAACCATTAATTGCTAATGGTAATAATTTTACAATTTTGAATCTATTTAAATTTTAATAATAATCCTACACTTTGAAGTTTTTTTTTATGTTAAAATTTAATTAATAATAACACATATCATAATTTTTAAAATATTATTATTATTAAAAGAATAGTTTTATATTTTTATGATGAGATGAATAAACAATTTAAATTTTCCGTTATGAAATTCTAAATTCTCTATTCTATTCTATGAAAAGTTAAGATCAATTGTAGGTGAGTCAAATTTAGGGCTATCTAGGAATATATTTAAAGCAAGGATAGCATGGCTTGGGAGGGTAATGAAATTGACGGGGGTTATTCCAACAAAACCTCTTGAACTAAGCCGATACTTCATAGATACAATAAGGTGATTTGTTTTTGAGTTTGTATTGTTTTATTTTTTTTTGGTTGGTTAGTAGACTTTATTATTAACAGCTACCTAAATTTTAAATGAATGTTCGAACCATAGTCTAACTAGAAAGGGGAAAGAACCACCCTCATTTCGACGAGCACGGCCGGTAACAATAGATAGCAAGTCCTCTTAATAGTTAGGGCCTTTCGTGGTTTGGTTCGTTACAGAAATTTAAATGGCGCCCAACGTGGGGCATCAGCAAATAATATCGGACATAAGAATGTTAAAATTATTTTATTTCTCATAATTACATCATATTTAGCTGATGCTTACTAAATAACATCTTTATTTTCCGTGCTAACTAACTTTTTTTTTTATTTGTTTTGTTATCTACTTAAAACTGTTGACTCTATTAATATAATTTTGGATTTTTAGATTTCCTCTTTTCTTTGGATTTCTCCACCAGATGTTTAATAAGACAATTATTTTTTTTTATAAAAAAAGAAAGCTAGATTTGTTGGAGATTTTTAATTCTGAAATAGTTTTGGAATTTTACCTACATATTTAACTTGAGGTTTCGTTGTTATTTTTCTTTATTATTTGTTATTAAGTTTTAAAATTATTTGTATTGTGAGATAATGTGTGATTGAGATTTTTGGTTCTAGTTTATATTGGTTTCATACTCTCACACTAACCTCATTACATTTGGTTTTTTTTTATTTGTCTCTTGTTTTATTTTTGAAGTGAAGCTTAGTTATTGTATCGCATTTTTTTTTTTTGTTTTTTTTTTGACAACCTATCAATTTGATCTTAACCTAGTAGTAGAATTCTTTTACCGAAATATTTTCTTTTTTTATTCTTTCTTTGTATTATTAATTTTGCTTTAAAATGCCGTTGACGAGAAGTCGGGAAAACTTGATGAGTTTGGAAGTACCAACGAACTGCAGTTTTACAGTTCCTGTGGAAGAATCCAACACTCCTCAAGTTTCATCTCAGAGACAAAAAGGAAGAAAACATACGCGGCCTAAAGATAGTCAGAATGAAGAGAATAACATTGTTAATGATAGTAATCAGCAATACATTAGAGAATTAGTTACAGATTCAATGGGTACATTGCGTACTGATATGACAAATTTTATTAGGAACGAATTTAGATCTATGGTGCAGAATATGGGACTTGGTGCAAATAATCGTCCTTCTCAGGATACGCAACCTCGAAACATCATTTCTCCGAATTCGTCTCCTAGAACGGATACTTCACAAGAACCTTTTGTAGGAGAAAAGGTGTCAAACATTATTCGTAACTGGAGGGTAAAATTTTCAGGAGGTGACGACACGTTGACAGTTGATGAATTTATTTATCGCATTAACATTTTGACGACCAATAACCTGAATGGAGATTTTGGACTATTATGTAGACACGCTCATGGGTTATTTGACGGCAAAGCATTGGATTGGTACTGGCGTTACCACCGGCTGGACAATGAATTGGACTGGTATAGTTTGACTAGGGCTTTGAGAAACCAATACAAGTGTGACTATAACGACTTCGACATTATGGAAGATATATATAGACGGAAACAGCGCCCGGGTGAATGTTTTGACAATTTTTTGGACTCTGTTATGGCAATGTCGGACAGACTCAAAACTCCAATTTCAGATGAAAACCTGTGTGCAATATTGGTTCATAATCTCAGAAATGAGATAAGACATGAATTAATACACTTTGATATATTAAACGTTGCTCAACTAAGGCGGGAAGTTAAGCGTCACGAGAAATTTATGAAGGAGGTAAACAGTCGTGATTGTAGAATACCCGCAAAAGGACGTGTAGCAGAAATTGATATTAAAGATTCTGAATTAGACAATTTTAAAAGAACGGACCAGGAATCTGAAGTATGTGCAATCAGGAGTGAGATTAAGTGTTGGAACTGCGACAAGACTGGACATACATATTTCGACTGTCTGGACGTTCGACGTGTGTTCTGCTATGGTTGTGGTGCAAAAAACATCTATAGACCGACTTGTACCAAGTGCTCCGTAAAACCACAGGGAAACGGACTGAGGGATGTCCGTCGACACTAAAACGGACATCCGAACCCTTAGAAATGGATATACCGGCATTGAAAACAGCTTTCAATTTTGATAATACTCAGATAGTAAAAGCTAATAACGGACCCGAACATCCTCTTAATAGACCCTATCATGTACGCCTGTTAGAGTACCAAAAAGCCAGGAAGAGAATTTTTGGAGACTTCCAGAATTTTTCAAGACCAAAACGGTCAACGCGACGTATACGTGAATTCTATAAAAAATTAAAATCATTTCAATCTGTTATTATTTCCCCGATAGCCTCTCAAGGGGAGGATAGCAGACCTTTCATACAATTGAAGGTTGGTGATCATAAGTATTTGGCACTATTAGATAGTGGTGCTAATAGAAGTGTTATAGGGGGTGTTTTAGCTTCTGAGGCCGGGAAAATTACGAGTTTTAGGAAATGTAGGGGTAACGTAAAAACCGCAGATGGACAAGGACAAAATATTTTAGGGACGCTAACATTGGAAGTGACTTTTCAGGAACGGACAAAATTGATTGAATTTTTGGTGGTACCGAACATAAAACAGGATATTATATGCGGTATGGATTTCTGGACAAAGTTCGGGGTGGAAATTAATATTCCGGAAATTGGTGAGGTACAATTTGTTGAATCTGATTCGGATGGACTTGAATTGACATTATTACAAAAACTACAATTGGAAAAAGTGATTTCTTCTTTTCCGAATTCGGAGACTGAGGGTTTAGGCTGTACCACTCTGATTGAGCACGTTATTGATACCGGTGATGCAAAACCTATAAAGCAAAGACATTACCCAATATCTCCTGCAGTTGAAAGACAATTATGTTCTGAATTGGATAGGATGCTAACATTAGGTGTTATTGAGGAAGCTCCCAGCTCTCCGTGGTCATCTCCGACTGTAGTAGTAATAAAACCTGAGAAAGTGAGGATGTGTCTGGACAGTAGAAAACTTAACTCCGTGACAGTAAAGGACGCTTACCCGATACCGAATATCGACGGACTTTTATCAAGACTTCCTTCAGTTTTTTGTATTTCGAAAATTGATTTGAAAGATGCCTTTTGGCAAATTAAACTGGAGGAAATCTCAAAACAAAAGACATCCTTTACAGTTCCTAATCGGCCATTGTATCAATTTACAAGAATGCCGTTTGGACTGTGTAATGCACCGCAGACTTTGTGCAGACTTATGGACATTGTGATTCCGTATAAATTAAAATCCCATGTTTTTGTGTACTTGGACGACTTATTAATTGTTTCGGCAAACTTCGACGAACATTTGACACATCTGATGGAGGTGGCTACGCAATTAAGGAAAGCAAGCTTGACAATTAATGTTAAAAAGAGCAGATTTGCTATTAATAGGGTAAAGTATCTTGGATATGTTGTAGGGAACGGGACTCTACAAGTGGACGATGACAAAATTAAGGCTATACGGGACTTTCCGCTACCACGATCTATTCGACATCTACGACGTTTTTTGGGAATGACAGGTTGGTACCGACGTTTCATTCAGGACTTTTCATCATTAACTTTTCCACTGACAGAATTATTGACTAAGAAAAAGACTTTTAAGTGGACTGATGAAGCACAAGTGGCTTTTGATAAATTAAAGACCAGACTGACATCTGCGCCATTACTTATTCATCCTAATTATGAAAAACCATTTATTGTGCAATGTGATGCAAGCACTTGCGGTGTAGGTGCAGTATTGGCGCAGAAGGACGATAATGGGACAGAAAGACCTATAGCATACATGTCTCAGAAGTTAAACAAGGCACAACGTAATTACACTATTTCGGAACTTGAGTGTTTGGCGGTGGTTGTGGCTATTAAAAAGTTTAGACCATATATAGAAGGGCAAGAGTTTAAGGTAGTGACTGATCACGCAAGCCTTAAGTGGCTCATGGGCCAAAAGGACCTAACGGGTAGATTGGCGAGGTGGTCATTGAAACTACAGGGCTTTAATTTTTCCATCGAACATCGAAGTGGAAAGGAAAATATAGTGCCAGATGCTCTGTCGCGAGCTCACGAGGGAGAAAGTTTTGTTAACGCTCTGGAAATTGAAACCTTGCCTTCAATTGATCTGGAATCAAAAGCCTTTGATAGTCCTGAGTATGTGAAATTACGGGAAGATTTTTCTTCATCTGAATTACCAGATTTTAGGGTTATTGATAAATATATTTACAAGAGAGTGAATTTTACTACAGGGGAAAAGGATGAATCTCATCATTGGAGACTACTTGTGCCTGAAGAATTACGTAACGTTGTGATTTACACATCTCATGATATTCCAAACTCTGCGCACGGAGGTATTGCGAAGACATTGGAACGAATTCGACGATATTTTTATTGGCCTAGACTTGTTACGGACGTAAAGACTTACATTCTAAATTGCGAATTGTGCAAAACGTCAAAGACACCGACCATGGCTTTAAGACCACCATTGGGTAAGATGGTAACGACAGAAAGGCCATTTCAGCGATTATATATAGATTTGATTGGACCATTGCCTAGGACTAGATCTGGACACATTGGGATACTTATAGTATTAGATCATTTTTCAAAATTTACATTTTTGAAACCACTTAAAAAATTCATTTCTAAAAATTCATTTCTAGATAATTGATTATTTGAGGACGGACATATTTAATTGCTATGGAGTACCAGAAACTATTGTTTCTGATAATGGCTCTCAGTTCAAGAGTAAAGATTTTACGAATTTTCTGGCTAAGAATGGTATTGAACATATATTTACTGCTGTTTACAGTCCCCAGTCGAATGCCAGTGAAAGAGTAAATCGTTCAATAAATGAGGCATTGAGAAGTTACGTCAGGGACGATCAGCGTAAGTGGGATGTTTATATACCATCCATTAATTGCTCGTTGAGAAATAGCATACACCAGTCAATTGGAAGAACACCGTACCAAATAGTGTTCGGTCAGAATATGATTACCAACGGAAGGGACTACGAAATTCTACGCAGACTTAAAATTTTAGAAGAAACGGACTTCGTTGTAGAGCGACATGATGAATTTCCGTTGATTCGTGAAAAAATAAAAGACTACATGCGCAAGGCATACGACAAGAATGCTAGGACTTACAACTTGCGTTCAAGGAGAAATGAATTTTGTGTGGGACAAGACGTATACAGACGTTTGTTCAATCAAAGCTCCAAGGTAGATTATTTTAATGCTAAACTAGCTCCAGTTGGGGTAAAGGCAAAAGTTTTGCGAAAATTAGGAAATGTATATTATGAACTTAAAGATATAGATACTGGTAACGTAGGCACTTAACATGCAAAGGACATATGGCAATAATAACACATAAGTAGCCTTTTACAGATCCAGTTTTGAAATATGTAATTTAAACTGTACCTGTTTTGTGAGGCTGTTGGGTGAATTTCGATATTTGTAATTTTGTTTCTACTTTATAAATTTTAACTATGTTTAATTTTTTTTTTTTAATCAAATTGTTTTCGAATTTTTATAACAAATGTCAAAATTTTAGATATTTTTTTTTTCCATTACTAAAAAATATTTAATTTGAATGGTGTGTTTTTTAAAAAAAAAAGAGAAACCAGATTTTATTTAAAGACAATAGTTTTTTTTCCATTTGCAAATTAATATTACCGATTGCTATAAGTTTAATTGATTTATTGTTGCAACAAATCAAGCATTAATTCAATTTGAGGGTAAGAATTTGTAATTTGGATTTAAGGGATATTGACATATTCATAACTCTTTCAGTGTGTAGAGAGAAAAAAGAAACTCAAGAAGAGGATAAAGGGAATTCTGCCTTAAGTGAAATTGGCATAAGGAAAGTCAAGACGTATTATACGATATTCCTTAATAGGAAGTCTATTTTTTTTGGGAAAAATAATAAAGGAAATCTCACCCAAGCAAACGCACCCAATCGATCACTTAAATAATTTTGAAAGGACAGAAATTTTTTATAGTATATACGTTTTTTTTTATGGTCATGGCCTAACGGGCCAATACCGATATGTCTATCAAACTGCATTTTTCTGGAATTTTGGTCTTCGAAAATGACCGTATAACCATAGTCGTTCCGAGACATAGACGTACAATATTAAACGAAGATTTGTAAAATATGTATCCATTGGTTTGTTTTTAATTATTTATTTAATTGCGTTAATTTACTATATTTATCTTTATTTTGTTTATTTGACTATTGTTTCCTGTTGTATATCAACTTCATTTTTTGTGTTTCCTGTTAATTAATTTCTAAGAAGTAATCCTTAATTGAGTGAAAATTTATCAGCATTTTAACATCAAATCATCGCGGACAACAGGCCTGGAGTCTTCTTAAGATTTAAATAAAAATGGTGAGTTCATTGAAATTTTTACTTTAACTTAATATAAATTTTCACTCAAACAATTTTAAACCTATAAATTTTATACTAAAAAATACTAATGTTTTAACTTATGTATATACATAATTTCAAACCATTAATTGCTAATGGTAATAATTTTACAATTTTGAATCTATTTAAATTTTAATAATAATCCTACACTTTGAAGTTTTTTTTTATGTTAAAATTTAATTAATAATAACACATATCATAATTTTTAAAATATTATTATTATTAAAAGAATAGTTTTATATTTTTATGATGAGATGAATAAACAATTTAAATTTTCCGTTATGAAATTCTAAATTCTCTATTCTATTCTATGAAAAGTTAAGATCAATTGTAGGTGAGTCAAATTTAGGGCTATCTAGGAATATATTTAAAGCAAGGATAGCATGGCTTGGGAGGGTAATGAAATTGACGGGGGTTATTCCAACAAAACCTCTTGAACTAAGCCGATACTTCATAGATACAATAAGGTGATTTGTTTTTGAGTTTGTATTGTTTTATTTTTTTTTGGTTGGTTAGTAGACTTTATTATTAACAGCTACCTAAATTTTAAATGAATGTTCGAACCATAGTCTAACTAGAAAGGGGAAAGAACCACCCTCATTTCGACGAGCACGGCCGGTAACAATAGGTAGCAAGTCCTCTTAATAGTTAGGGCCTTTCGTGGTTTGGTTCGTTACATAATCTCATGTTTGTAAGACACTAAAAAAACTTTATGATAATCAATCCTCAATTCAAACAGAACTGCGTTGAGACCACATTTTCCATACAATTTGACATAAAAATTTGACGTAGTAAGCCGACGTGAATTAAAATTCATTTTAATGATTAAACAGAACTGGGGCTAAATGATGTTTTTCATACAGTCTGACATAAAATTTTGACAGAGAATGAGGTCGTGAAATAAGATCTATTTTATTTTGAGAACGGGTTTTCTTATGTTTTCACATATAGACACTTATTCTTTTAACAGTGCTAGCGTACTTTTATTAAATTTCATATCTTTTGTAAACCAAGAAAAAGAAAAATCGTCAAAAGTTTTAACAAAATTCGTCAAAATCGTCGCGAATATTTAACAAAATCGTCAAATATTTAAATTTTACAAGTTAGAGACAATTTATTGCATTGAGTGGTTCAAATATATAAATTTTTAGCAAGAAATTCTATTTATGATAAAGAAAGTGATAAGATTAAGTTTTATTACATTTATTTCAGCAAGAAGGTTGAAATATATTTATCATTTGACCAGAAATACATAAGAAAAAATATATTTTCATAAAAACATACCAAAAATTATTTATTTCATTTATCTTTATTCACAAAAACATTAAATAAAATTTCATTTGTTTTAACTCGTGCTCTCTTTAATGATTATTTTTAGCGCTATCACGAATGTAAATTGTGTTTACTGTTGAAGGTGCTAAACCAAGGGTTCTGCCTATATCAACAGTCTTTTTACCCGACACGTTTCAATTTTAGTTCCAAACTAACGCATTTTCTTCTCTTTGCACTCATTTTTCTACGCAACTTCTTATTAGAACTAACTTCTTACTTCCTAATACGCAACTATGCTTAGAATAACTTACCTAACAGAATTAAATGGGAATTCGTCTTTTTACACGCAAATAGAAAAATTCTTCACATGTGATTATGACTTCAGCCCAAAAATGCAATCGTATGTAGCGACGCAAATCGAAATCATAAAAACGCAAAGCGGATTTAACCATATTTTAAAAAGCGGACCAAATAGGACCGACGCAAATCGGGGCTCTAGTGTATATTTTTTGCAGTCTCGATGGCATTCATATAATTGTAGAAATTGAATTGCTTATGCTTCTAATGAATGATTTGGGATGGGGGAAGAATTTTTTTTTTTTTTGTTTAATTTCCAATAATTCCAATAATTTTTGTATTTCGAAAAATTGATTTTTACGTTTTGAACTGTTCCCAGTATAATTGTAAATATTTCTTGCGCATAGGAATAGCTTATCCCATCAACAATAAATTTCAAGTGTTTTTATCAATAATAAAAACTGGGAATTAAGCACGAATAACAAAATCTTTTGAAATTAAAATTTTGTATTCCCAAAAATTGAAATTACTTTTTGATAATTTCTTGCAAGTGTTTTATTGACGCCATAAAATCGTTATAACACCATTACGTTAAGTAAGAAATCGTCAATCGTCATTTTACTGTATTTTCTCAAAAAAATCGTCAAAATGACGAAAAATCGTCACATCTAACCAGAGTAGGTAAATGAATTTCTTTTTTCTTTCTTTCTCGCGAAGGTTTTTTTGTACAAAACTTTTCGATTATCATTATCGCGAGAAAGAAGAAAATATTGTTGTTGTTTCCTTCTTTTGTGTTTGCCGAAGCAAACACAAATGCTTCTCTTCGTTTAGCAGAACGAAGAGGAATGATATAGAAGGAAACAAACTGAAGGAGAATAAAATTAGAAAAGAAAAATGAAATCGAAATATCGAATGGAAGGAAGGAAAAAATAAAGAATTCTTTTTCTGTTTTTTATTGAAATTATATTGTTATAAAGTAAAATTAAAAGCAAAGACTTGGTTCGTTTTTGAAAAATTCCCTAATAATTTACCAAAACGAAATCAATTTATTACATAGACATTCATTAAAACAAATTTCAATGAACAAAGTTTTTTCCTTCTTTTATTTCCCTCTATTTTTTTCCTTCGATTTAGAAAGAAGAAACAATTTTGTTTGCTTCTTCTCTCCATTTCGTTTCCTTCTTTTTCAGCCAAACGAATGGTTTTTTATTTCAGCACAAATATCAACGAAAGAAAACACAGCAGTTTCTCGCCTTCGTTTATAGAAACGAAACAAAAACAACAAATCTCTTCTTTTCGCGAAACGAAGAGGGAAAGATAAAATAAAAAGAATTCTTTGCGAGGAAATACCTACCCTGCATCTAACAACCTTGTTTACTGCCGACGATTTAATTATGGGCTTTACGCTGGGTCTCCATGTAGCAATATGTATTGCTAAGTACAAGCAAAAACGTCGGCAGAACAATGACATAACAATGGAGCAATAATTGCTGATTATATTGCTGTAGAACACTTGAAATTGCTTTGCCATAAATTTGCAATTTTCACCGCGAGTAGTTGTCCAAAGTTCAATAAAATAATTAATTGTAATTGTCGTAGCTGTGATTTGTATTACTTTTTTGTTTATTTGCATTTGAAAAAAAATTGCTATTTAATAAATAAACACACAAATAAATAAACAACCGTACAGAAAAAAAAAATGTCGGATAAATTACAACTGATTTGACGGCAGATTGCTAAGCATTAATTGCTCAAGCAATCAGAAGAGCAATCATTGCGCAATAGATTGCCACTCATGGCAATATGCGGTCTATACGTCGCAAATTTAATGGAGCAATCAATTTTGACGTTTACCGCAATAAATATTGCTACATGGAGACCCGGGGTTAGGATGTTTGCCTAAAGTTGAAGATCTTATTATGTTTCATAATTTATTTTGAGAGCGTTTTTTCCTTATGCTCTCACAAATTGACACTTACTCTCTAAACAATGCTACCATACTTTCATTAAATTTCATACATTTTGTAAAAAAAAAAAATAAGAACAAAAAAAAAAGGAAAGAGAGAGAATTTAAAGTTACTACCGATGATTTAATTATGGGCTTTAGAATTTTCGCCAAAAGTCAAAGACTCAATTTTGTCTAAGCACTAACTTCTTTACACAGTCCACGTTCGAAAAACGCCGAAAACCTAAACGAGTTAAATTCATAAAATTTGACACACATTAGTTTTATTTTACTAAACATTGTCAAGTAAGACTTTAAAAATATTGGTAAATTGTTTACAACTGTACACCTTAATTTAAGATTTGGAACCAATTGATACGTATACTGTGTCTCAACCGATACCGTTTTTTGTTTTAAAAAATGATTTATTTGTAAGAAGATAATTGTTTAATGTAATTTAGAAACTGTTAAATGATCTAGCTAAAAGTTTTGCGGCAAATCTTATGAAGCAAATAATTTTTAATAAAACTAGGGGTTACGTGTAGGACGTCAGATATTAATATTTAATCTATGTGAACATAGCTTTAATCTAATTGTTATTTTTAAGCCATTACCAATGTAACCGCTAACTAATTACACTTAAGTTTAAAAAAAAAAAAAAAACGGCTCAAAGTGTCGCTTCTTTTTAGCATCCGGTGATCTTCAAACTGCATCAGATCCCGCTCTATATATAAAATACAAAAAATGTTTGTAAGTCCTCTATATACTCTGGCACCAGCCAACCGATGTGCTTCAAAGCGTTTTCATTAGAACAATGGGAGTTTGGGGGCAATTTCTGCCCGCCCGAAATTACCTCATCGATATTAATGAAATTTAAAACATAAATAAATCCGTACATATATGGACACTTAAGCAATACATTTTTAAAAAATAGAACCACAAGGGGAAGTGAAGATGGCTTTAGGCTATACATTTTTCCAAAACTCGTAGCACGAGTTTGGAGGCAATTACTGCCCCTCCGGAGCTGCCCTTCCAACAGCTTTGGAAACATAGATGGCTGACTATTTATATGGACAAACAAGTAATAAATTTTTAAAATAAGAGCACGAGGGGAGTTGGGGGAAATTTCTGCCCCTCTGGAACTACCTCACAGATTCTAAGGAAAATTTTCACACAGCTGGATGACTGCTTATATCCACGAATTAGTAATATATTTTTTGAAAAATAGGAGCACGAGTGGAGGTGGGTGGAAATTTCTGCCCCTTTGGAAATTCCTCAGAGATTTAAATGAAATGAAAAACATAGATAGATTCCTACTAATATCATAAACAAAACGTATTTTTTCTTTAGGCGTAGTAACACACGCCGGGCCATCCTCTAGTTTTACCTTAAAATTTTACGTTTTTTATATGTTTGTAAAACAGTTTTTGATTTTATTTTTGAAAGTGGTAAAATACTAGAATTAAAAATAACTTTGACAACATTTCAACAAAAGTTT
Organism: Pollenia griseotomentosa; assembly: GCA_963931875.1. NCBI lineage: Eukaryota > Metazoa > Arthropoda > Insecta > Diptera > Polleniidae > Pollenia > Pollenia griseotomentosa. The sequence goes on from OZ007560.1 coordinate 231,236,286, forward strand.
TTTTTAAATAATAACCACTTAACAAAAAACCTAAGAAAATCGGCCAAAACAATGGGTTAAAAAATTGCAAAAGCCAAGTGGCCGAACTTAAACGAAAAATGGCCCAAAAAAATAAAAATGGAAATCATGGTTTGATTATCATCTCTAAACGGTCTATGGAAACACAATGTTTTGAATTTTTGTTTTGTGTTCACTAGGGTATTCATTTAGTCGGTTTTTTGAATTAATCGGTTAATCGCTCGATTAATTAACCGATATTTTTGTTTATTCGGTTAATTTTGTTTTTGATCAGTTAACCGTTTTTTCAATAAATTAAGTTATTTCAATAAATAAAAATTCAAAAGTTAATAAAAAACAACAATAAAATACCAAACATAACAATTCTTACACTAAGAGGAGCAAACAAAAAATAATTCATAAAAATGTAATATGTATTTTTTAATTAATACATATATTTATTAGGGTATTCACTCGGTTAACCGTTGATCGGTTAACCGATTAATTACTACCTGATTAACTGATCGGTTAATTTTAAATTGGCTATTTTCGATTAACGATTAAACCGGTTAATTTCAGTCGATTAACCGATTAACCGATGTCACAAAATTTCTAATTTTTTGTGGTATTAAACCATATATTTTGTGTTTTTAATTATGGTTGAGTTCCAAAACGTCAATTGCAAAGCTATTCGCTTTTTTAAATGCATTCTATAATGCAAACGCGTAGAATTTTACAATGTTATCTGTACCAAAGTTTACCAAAAAAGTTACCAAAGCGCACCAAAAAAGTTGTGCAAAGAAATATTTTTTCATACAATATATTTCCTTCTAGCAATACATTCTTAAAATGCCGTACAAAAAAAGAAATAAGTAAATTCGGAAATGAACTTTTTTGCAGAATGTTCGGTGCTGAGCTTTTCCAGGATGAGTCCGAAACTCTCGATAGAAGTGTTGAAAATTTAAAAAAAATACAGTAGGATTCTAATGGCATAATGGGAGATTTTATATGATTAGAGAAATCCAGGAAAAGAACTAAGAAATTAGATATTCCGTATTATGGGTTGCTTTAGATTTCTCCAACATCTACGATAAGTGACAGAATTTTTTTTTCCCAGCCAAGTTTTATCAAAACTAAAAGAAAGAATCGCCTTCATCCTAAACATTTAAACGAAATTATTTTTCTAAAGATTATTTTATAAGATCTCCTTAAACTATTGATAATAAATAATCAGACCGTTTATTTTTTAATAAATATATGTTATGTATTAATTAAAAAATACATATTACATTTTTATGAATCATTTTTTTGTTTGCTCCTTTTGGTATAAGAATTGTTATGTTTGGTATGTTATTGTTGTTTTTCATTAACTTTTAAATTTTTATTCATTGAAATAACTTAATTTATTGAAAAAACTTTATGAATCGGTTAACCGATCAAAACCAAAATTAACCGATTATTAACCGATTAAACCAAATCCTCGGTTAATTAATCGATCGATTAACCGATTAATGCAAAAACCCGATTAAATGAATACCCTAATATTTATTAAAAAATAAACGCTCAGATTAGTTATTATCAATAGTTTAAGAAGATCTTATAAAATAATCTTTAGGAAAATAGTTTGGTTTAAATGTTAATCCTAAAAGCGATTCTTTTTTTTAGTTTTGATAAAACTTGACTTGGAAAAATTCTTTCACTTATCGAAGGTGTTGGAGAAATCGAAAGAAACCCATAATACAGAATATCTAATTTCTCAGTACTTTTCCTGGATTTCTCTAAGCATATAAAATCTTAAATTATGCCATTAGGGTTTTGTTTTAATTTTTTTTAAATTTTTAACACTTCTAATTGTTTCGGTTAATTCTGTTAAAAAACTGTTTGTGTTACTATCCAGAGTTTCTTCTGTTGTTAAGTCATCATCTGACTGACCTGACAAAGCTCAGCCTCGAACATTCTGCAAAAAAGTTTATGTCCGAATTCCTAAGTTTCTGTTTTTGTACTGTATTTTAAGAATGTATTGCTAGAAGGAAATCTATTGTAAATATTTCTAAACACAAACCTTTTGTATATGAGACGAAACAAATAATTAAAAACACAAAAAATATTTTATGATACTACTAAAAATTAAAAACTTTGTTACATCGGTTAATCGATTGAAATTAACCTGTTTAATCCATACTCGAAAAAATCCAATTTTAAATTAACCGATCAGTTAATCGGGTAGTAATTAATCGGTTAACCGGTTAACCGGTTGACGGTTAACCGAATGAATATCCTAGTGTTCACCCATGAGCGTCATGTTTGCAATGAAAGAGCTGACTCTTGGCTTTCTTTGGTGTCACTGTCGGTTACATTTAGGGGAAAACAAAAACATGGTACGAACGTGAATTTCTTCACACCTGAAAAAATGTGTGACCCTGTCCCTTGAAAAGGCAGGTAAACAAGTTCTGCTTGATAAGTCGGAACTTAGGATAAGTGTTTGCCTATTTACGGGGCACTGTGATTTAAGATACATACCACTATTTTATTATGGATCTCCTAAGCACCAAGGTTGGCGAATTTTGTAAGGTTGATGACGAAACATTAGAACATCTGCTCTGCTGCTGTCGCGCCTTGGGAAATTTTTTGTACGATCCTCTGGGTCGGGGTGCTTATGGCTTTCTAACTGCATATCTAGCTAAACACACATGACAGCCCATGCATATGCGTCCTTACTCTCAAATAGCTAGCGTAAGGATTGTGAAAGAACCAGTACGTAGCGAGATATGCCAGCCAAAAAAATCATCCATTAAAGCTCTTTATTTTAAGCCCTCGCTTTCCGCAGTCCAGCACCGAATCCTAGGGGCTTATGGGTTTCGGTGGTACCAGATCTCGTCAGCCGCAATAAAACACCTTGAAATAAAGAAGACCTGCCAATTTCACCCTGTCGTGCCAGGGATTGGTCCCCGGATTAAATTTAACAAAAGGATAAATATAATTAAGATGCGCTCTTTTCACCTCTGGGGTAAAACATTTAAATGCAATTAAAAAGGCTCTCTCCTTTATATACCTGATAAGCCTTCATTTACAATATGATATTAAAAATAGGATGCCTACAACGTCTGCTAAATCAGAAGGTGTATTTTCACTGCCATTTTATTATATTTTCATTCAGCAAGTTCTTAATTGTTGCTTACATTGTGAACACCTTTTGAAAATATCGTTGAATTTAATTTTAGCTTAGGACACAAGTCCTTTTTGCTTAAAGAACAAGAAAATAATTTGATTTTATACTTCCTGTACTACCATAACGTCAATATTTATTCATTTTACCCATATTAAATATGTCTAGCTTTTTGTTAAGAGGTTGAGTGTTGACATGTTAAAGCATTTAATTTTCTTAATCTTTTTTTTATTTTTTTTTTTTTTGTTCAAGTGCTTTTTTAAGTCGGCTTCTATGTGTTTAATAAAACGATTTTTTTTTTTTTCATTCTTAAAATTTTGTTTGTGGGTTAAAAGGTTTTTTATTATTTAGTTTTAAATGTGTTAGGAAGAAAATAAAAATGTTCAAATTTACATAAAACAACAAACTAACTCTGATACTTGTCTACTTATGTATATTCTAAAATATTCGAATACATTAAACGTTTTTAGGTTGCAAAGTAACAAAAAAAATCTACATTTTCCGTTTGTTTAAGTATTTCTTGTTAAATACATTTACATTTTCTGATTTGTAGTAAAACGCTATCATGATTTTCTGTGGAGGCAAGTATTTCCTTTCAGCAATATAAACAACAATAACAATAACAAGGTAAAAACAACAATTTCTGACACACAAAAATGTTGCCAAAAAGCAATAAATATAAAAGAAAAAACTTAAAAACCTAAAAGGAATGAAAAAAAATTTAAGAGAAAAAGTTTTCATTATTTATATTAAAAGTTCGATGATAGTGTTTTTTCTAGTGTTTTCTTGTTTACAAAAAAGGTTGGGGAAAAAGTAATTTAGTTAAAGTGATTTTCTCTTTTCCTTGTGTTTTATTGAGTAAGATCTTTGTGTTTGGTTATGACCATTTTATATTGTTTTATGCAGATGTTTTAATATAGAGTTTACTTTTAATATTAAAAGCAAAAAAACAATGTTTGCATAAATTTAATGAATTAATAAATGTAATTATTTGTAAGGCGAAAATTGTAGACATAATTTGGAGTATTAAGCTTTGATTGTAAGTATTGCCTTGGGTGTAAGTATAAATATTTTGCCTGACTCACGATGTCGATCGACAATTAAGCGAGCGACAATAAGTCACTTATTATCGTTCTCTTAAGCGGCCCTCTAACTATCGACTTTTCGGTCGACAGGTTTTACTGTTCTCACGTAATCCAAATAATAATTGTCAAAAAACTGCATTGCCACATCAACAATTACAAAAATAAAACGCTAGTTTGAAAATAAAACTCGGCAACAAATATAAATTCAGCCGTAACAATACAACTCTGTGCTACAAACAAAGCAGAATACAAAACAAAAGAGCAAAACTAACAAAGCAGCAAACCAAAAATAGAATAGAAAAGAACGTTGTGAAAAAATTTTTTAAAACTACACAAGCGGTGTTGTTTTAAAAAAAATTTAATTAAATTAAAAATAAATAAATATAAAGGTGCTTATAATAAACCCCCTTAATAAAAAAAAGGAAATACGAAAAAAATTTTGTATTCCGAAAAATTGCTTTGATAACAAATATGCAAGTGCACGGCTTGAAAAAACGAAACTGGTAACTTGCTTTATTTTGATTTTCTTGCAAATAACAATAAAGCAATTTGTTTTAATTTGGTTTTTTCTTAACCTACTGACAACTACACTTAAAGTTGGGAGAATTCCAACTAATTGTAGTGGGGAATTTAAGAAAAGATAACCACACTGCTTATTGTTGGTATTTTGTTTAAGCTTTGACATCGTCGCAAATAAGACTTTTTGAGTGTTTGCAATTCTCATTCACGCTGAAGTTTTGTTTGCTAATATCTTTGGCTTTTCTATGAAATTTTTTTAGAAGAATGTTTCCTGTTGATCTGGCCTTAGCAACCAGTGAAATGGGCATAGAAACTAGCTTATACCCCAGTGTTTTTATCAATAATACAAATAAGGAATTAAGTACGGCAAACGAAATCTTATTAAAAAAATTTTATTATAAAAAAATATTTAGTTTTAGTTAAAAGAAAATTTTCATTTAATGTTTTAAAAAAATGTCTATGTCGACATTTGTGGTCCCATAATATTTCTTAGTGAGCCGCAAATTTGTATGAAAACTTTTATCGTTTGCTTGCATTGTCGTCGACTTGTCGTGCTTAAAAATTGTAATGCGGCAATTTAACTTTTGGTAGACATCGTGGGCCAGGCTGATAGTAAAAATACTTCCAAGAAATAAGAAAGTAATCTCTAAAATGTGTTTTTAAAGAATTTTCTTTTTCCACTTTCGCCAAAAACACCTGCTCTAGCAATACATATTACGTTTATATTTATACACACCCCTTTATAGTGAAGAAGGTATTATATTTTTGACGAGAATGAAAAAGCTAAAAAAAAGAGCGATGTCCGTCCTGGTTGTCTTCCCCAGTAAAAACTTCGCTTACTTTTTCAAAATGAATAGCTTCTTTAACTCATTATTTAGTAGCTTTCTTCTATAACTACATCTATAACAACTTCAATAACTACTTTTTTCTGGATATATTAAAGTAAAAAAATAATGACTTGATTTTAAATGCGTTCATTTTTGGACATCCCTTGTAAAATTCATTGGTTCTTTCAGTAGAACTGTAAGTAGTGCTCTTATCTTTTTCTGATTACTTAACACATTATTTTGTAGGCGAAGGTTTTACTGGGTCATGAAGGTATACATGTACTCAAAGAAAGGTCGCAAATTTGAAGATAATTTGATGAACTATGCTAACAATATTTTTATTGTGATAAGAACGAGGGCTATTGACAATAATAATAATCGCTCCATAATTTTACATAACTACCATTAACCGCCTTGTTACACTGTGCAACAAATAAAAAAAAAAAACAGCCTCAACACTTGCAACGCGAACTGAAAGTAGACTGAAATAAGCTCAGGTTCCCGAAATATGGGCCCCTTAAGTTCTTGAAATTTTTGAAAAGGCGTTTGGTATAGGTCAAAAAATTTATACTAAATATGCTTCTGAGCTAAAAAATAATTTCAGATGTCTTCAGTAGAATTGTATGGCGATTCTTTTCTTAGAATATATTAACCCTCTATCACTCATTTTAAGGGGTTCGAAAAGGATTCTCAACTACGACGAATGATGTTTTTGATGATGTAATTGTGTAACATATTTATCAGGTTACACGCACCCTTAAAAAGTGATACATTCTTATAAGTTACAATAGAACAAAATAATAGCTACGTTTTACACTCAACACTAATGTGTATTTAGCGTGTTAAATATTGAATGCAAAGTTTATACTAATAAGCGATTTGTAGCAATTTTCAACATCAAATTTTCTTTGAATTTCAATAAGCGTTAACAAGACTGATTTTTGATAATTAAAGTCAGCTGTTGTTAAAAATTTTGTGCTTAAGAAAATAATTATTAAATAAAAGTAAACCAAACGAAAAACAAAAAGTTTTTTTTATCCATCACAATATAACCATAAATTACAATATAACACAAATTGTACGCAAACACAAGAAAAAAGTTAATAAGAAATATTAGCTTGCATAAAAAGTACTTAACACAGCGTTTACAATTGACAGTACTGGCAAGACAGTAATAAAATACATATTAGCTGCCAAAAACACTACTAACTGTCTTTGTGACGTAGCCGTCCAGACAGTAATTAAGACAGTTCACTTTAAAAAATATATCAAACGTGAATGTTGCATTGCAAGTCAAGCTAAACGTGTTTTAAATGAACTAAACAAACTTAAAAATAGCTTAAAATGGCTATATTGTGTGAACAAATATAATACTTATGTAACTAAAACATAAAGAATCAAAGCAGAAAATATTTATATTTTCTTACTTTTTGGTTTTTTTTTTTTCTTTTGCAAACAAAATTTCAAATTACTGCTAGCAAATGTCAAATCACTGTCCAATTTTACTGTCTGCAAAATTTGCTAGACAGTTGACAAGATAGTTGGGAAAGTGTGCATGTATTAGTGAAAAAGTTTGCATGGATTGCTACTGTCTTGCCAGTACTGGCAAATGTAAACGACAGGTAGCGCAGATGCAAAAAAGGGTAAAAGTAAGAAATGGAATAAATTTGCCATTTATTTTTGCAACATATTTAGAAAGAAAGGCGAGAACTTCTCACATTTTTGCATATTTTTTTAGATAAGAACAAAAAGCCACGCGAATGGGAGCGTTCATAGAACATTATTGTGTGAAAAGAAAACACCACTTAACAACGTTAGTTAATAGAGATTTTGCCAATAGACACCTAACTGATTTAAGCAAGGCTTTTGCCAAAATTAGTCATACGCTCATTTATTTCTGTAAAGAAGCATTTTCGCGAAAATCGTGTTTCGTTTTCGAAAAATCTCAAGAATTATTCATCTCAATTGTAAAAAAATTAAACTATTAAATAAATATGATTTTCCTCTTTCAGCACATAATTATACTGTGTATACCAAATAAAAATTAACTGAGTTACAGGCTTTAAGATTTGAAAATTTAAAAATATTATTTAAATAATCAAGTATTTATATTTGATTGCCTGTTGCTTCAAAAATTTCCGAATTCTATTTGTTTAAATTGTTTACTTAAGTACACCAAATTTTTGAAGTAGAATGATTACGAAAACCGTAATAGGCATGCTGCTGATTTTTTATAATTGAGAGTTAACAAAGGTAAACAGAACATGTGTAACGAACGGGTGGTTAAGTAAAGTTAATAAATAATAATAATATGCTCACTATCTCTCCCTGGTTTCTCTGACACCGCTTTGGCTTGATTTAAGTAAGGGTGGATCGATTTTTATTTTGAGTATATGAGTAGCAAAGTTGATTTAATATGAGTAGTTAAGTTTATTTAAATATGTCCTTATGTCTGTCTGAATATTGAAATTGGGGTTTCGAACACCCCAGAACTGACGACGAGTAGTTTTTAAGATATTTATATCACATCTTGTCAGATTGGTTCACGAATATAAGCAAAAAACCAGGACTGCCAATAATTTTAAATACAAATTTGTATTAATTTTTAAGACTTTGTAAAATACTGGTAGTAGAAACTAGCAAAATTGGACGTTGTTATAGATAAATAACTCCTTTTTTCTACCCGAAATAATGGCTTGGGCTTAACCCGAATTGTACCAGAATTTTTTTGTTCAGAATTTTGTTTTGGTTGACATTAATAATGTAATAAGGTTAAAATTGTTGTAAAAAAAAAACTTTTTCCCAACAGTCTGATGTGCAAAGTGGAGAAAACTAGTGTTTCATATGGCCACAGGCGTACTAACATGGGCTGTTTAAATTATAAAAAATTTTTGGTAAAATAATTACTTATTTTGCATTTAAATATATATTAAGGTATGTTTTAAGATTTTTCTAAAATAATCGTGTTATATGTAAGGTATCATATAAAACATTTAACGAATTTGATACATGCTGTTCGAGCATTTGATTTGCAAAATTCACAAGTAAATCGCCTTTTATTTTCAATAAATGCAGCATAGTGACCACAACCCTCAAAACGTTATGTGTCTTAGCTGTGCCTTCATGTTTCTGTTCATTGAAAACCTGGGGGCTACTCTCTATTGCGAAGCGAAAGAAAATGGTAGCAAATCCAGTTATTTGTATTCTTTTATTTCACCGATACCATATGAGATAGGAAGGACCATATATATGAGGCAGTCAGCGCAATAGTGGTGTAAGCCTCAATTTTTCATACCTTGACTTGTCTACGCCAAATTGATTAGAACTGCGAAAACAAAATAAGAAACTTGTGTATCTCTTGTTTTACCAATGACTAACAGAAAGCATTGCAAAAGTTTGTGTTCCATTTATAAATTTTTGCTCTACCTATAATACAAAAGTAGCCATAAGCCACATAACAATTAAATAAATGAAATGTGTCTTACGCCACTTTTGAGCTGACGGCCTCATATAATAAAAGAGAGTACTAAATATTAGACACGAGCCAAACAGGTCAATTTTTTCCCCCTAGTGTCCAGACAAATGAGTTGCCATAATAAGGATATTGATACTAAAGCACCCATGCTATATGAGCTTTTGAAAAATTCAATACTTAGGTGAAGGGTATCTAAGATTCGGTATAGCACTTTCATTTGTTTTCATATATACAATTTTAAATGAAGCTAAAATTAATTAATTATTTTAAATAAAACAATATCACATGAAAAGTATCAAATTAATTCAAAACCATATACTGACAACTATAATACTATTGCAATGTTTTGCGGAATTCATAATTTTTTTTTTTTTAAATTTTAACTTTGAATTTTTCCGAAAATGTGACATTTAATATTGTACGAAATACAACATAAAAAAATATTTAAACTTTTTATATACACACTTTATTTTATTCATACAAAAATAAGTTATATGAAATTTAACCGAGTGTTTTTCCCTTTGTGGCAATACATAATTATTATGGCAAAATAAATTTTATAACAATCAATTCGTATGAACTTTTAAAGGTTCAATACATTATTTGGGTTATGAAAAATATATTCACAAGCGTATGTGTTCGCAAAATATTTATTGTAAAAAAAAAGCCTTTAAACGCAATATCACATAAAATACAAATCATGTTTAAGATTTATGGAAATTGAGTTATATTTTAAAACGGGTTTCATTTTTTTTACTGCAAATGCAATTTTTTACATAACAAATGTAAATAATAAGAAGTAAGAGTTCTATATGCGGCTATGCCGAATCTTACCCTTCCATAAGATAAAAATCCGACTTGATTTAAATAAAAAATAAAAATTAATATCAAACAGCTGAAGGAATTATAATAAAAAAAAAATAATCTTAAACTGTGATTGATTCAAGAATTTCTTAGTTGGTTTTATCCCAACACTGCGCCTAGGGAACCAGAGAGAGAATATTTTTATTAACTAACTTTACCTTTACACTCCCACCCATTCGCAACACATGTTTGTTTCAACTTTATTGTAATCCCCCTGTGTTAACAAAAGAACTCAGCAGCATGCCCGATATGGTTTTCATAATAATTTGTCTCTGAAAATTGTATGTATATAACTAAATAGTTTTAAGAAATAGAATTCGGGAATTTTTGCTTCTTTTTTTTCTTTTTTAAGATGAAAATAATGTATGTTGTTTCTATACAAAACAAGCAATTTGATTTTTACCTACTTTCGTAATATTGTTGTTGTTTCTACAACAAACTTTAACAAACACACTCGTATGACCGCAAATAAAATAAAGAGTGGCACGACCAACGAAACGTTTAAGCTTTTATTTACTTCATGTAAGAATTTTATACTTATTTAAAAATTTCGGGATTTGTTTTCGAAAGTAGTAATGTAATTTTGGATTGTGTTAGATACCAACTAACTTAAATTTTGAAGTACGACTCGTAAAAAAAACAAGTGGAAAAACTTAAATTTAGTATGAGTTTTTATTTGTACAGATCTATGATATATATACTTTTTAGGATCTAAGGTCAATATTGTAGAAACTACAAACGGAATGACAAACTTATATAAACTCTTTCTACCTGTAGTGATATTTCTTAAATCTTATGAATATAAGAAATTCAAAATGAGCCAAACCGGCCTATTACTTTCCTAGCCCTTGTACAAGTCTTCTCCCAAAATTAGGGCGTCAGGTTCCATAAATATAGTTGATAAAATACAACACAAGTTTTCTCTTAAACAGAAATTTCTTTGGTTGAAATAACACAGTGTAACAAAATTCGGGTCATCGCTGCCAGCCGCAATACTTGCAACGCGAAACGAAACTAGACTATTGGAGGAGCAGATCTGCCAAAGGGTTTTAAAAAGTTAGCGCGGGTTCCCGAAATATCAAAAATTTCAAGGCCCGGAATTTCAAAAATACCTTTAACATACATTGCACGAACTTTTGGCCTTAGAAGACACCTAGTAAAATTTGATGCAACAAATATACGTGGAACATTGTAATCCTCTAACATGGCGTTTACATTTGCCAGTACTGGCAAGACAGTAGCAATTCATTCAAACTTTTTCACTAATACATAAACACTTTTACAGCTATTTTGTTTTTGCATTGTTTTGCCAACTAATATGTATATGCTTACTGTCTTGCCAGTACTGACAAATGTAAACGCTGTGTAAAGTGCCGTTTTATTATACTTTTGTGGGGAAGTTAAAAAAGGACAAAAATTACCCCTTGAAATGAGTGTCAGAGGGTTAATATATTCTAAGAAAAGAATCGCCATACAAATCTACTGAAGGCATCTGATATAGTATTTATGCTCAAAATTACATTTAGTATATATTTTTTGACTTATACCAAACGCCTTTTCAAAAAATTCAACTTTAGTGGCCGATAATCGGAAGTCCGAGCTAACTTTTTAAAATCCTTTGGCAGATTTGCTCTACCAATAGTCTAGCTTCTTTCGCGTTGCAAGTATTAAGGCTGTTTTTTTTTGTTGCACAGTGTAATCAGCAAAATTGACCTATTATTTTACCGCGCCCCAATTAAAAAAATATTATCATGGAAAAAGGATTTTGACATGATAGCGCCCCTCTCATATCGATTCGGCAAAAAATAAGCGGCAAAAACAAAATTTTACAGGAGTAGAATTTTATTTATTATATCTTGTTTACATACTTATTATGCTAGAAACACGACTGGGACGAACGACGAATTATTCGCAACGAAATAGAACACATTGGTATGTATGAAAATACACAGAATCATTGCGTAGACCGAAATTCGTCGTGTGTAACGAACTCTATGATATGTTTATTTCTATTTCTTACGCTGACGAACGACGAATTAATGGGGACAGGGCCAGCTAACCGCAGCTAAATCGTCCAAGGTATATATTTTTATAAATTAAAAAAAATATTAAGTCACATTAATATCGGGAATTCAGGCACTTATTGTGTCTCTTTTGACGAATTTAAGCAACAAATTCTTGCCGACGAATTCGTCGTACTATGCAAAGTTCGTCGTTTGTCCCAGTTGTGTTTAAACTTTATCTTGTTGAAATGAAGATGAAGTTTTTCCACATAGCCTTCGCTTTGATTACATTCCTTTTTTATACTTCAAAATAGTCTGTTATTCTAGTTTTTATATTTTAAACGATGAAAGTTATTGCTGAGAATATATTTTTATTCTAATAAAATCAACACTTCTCTTCGGCTACAGTTTGTGACCAGTCAGAGGTTAACTTAAGGTTTTTTTCAAAATGTTTTTGCACATTGAAAATAAGCAAAAAGTTATATTGCTTTAACTTCCGAAAAAAAAGTGTACAAAGTAATTGAAACTTTGTCCGGAGTTTCTTTTGAATACGGAGATTAAAAATTCTGCTTAAATTTAGCTTAAGTCGGCTTAAGCACTGTTTTCTTTTTGCCACAGATATACTTACTGAATCTGCCTTATAAGGACTTACAGTTAGTAGTAAAAAAAAATCTTAAGGCTTAAAATTTAAAAATAATTCTCACTTTAGGAGAACATTAATCTTCAGACGATTCTCGACAAAGCGGGGTGGAAGATAGTCTCTTCAAAGCCTTTTTGCTTTAGGAGCTTGAAAAGTCGCTTTTCAAGAGGAATTCGATGATTTTTTACAACATTTTTCATTAGGTATTTTGATTAAATACTCATACACTTAAGTACGCCCAACAACGTAACAAATATTTAAATTTGCTCATAAAACTAGAAATCATACTGTCAAATTTTAAGTAGATCTGTCCATAATTTAGTATAGGCATAGGTCTTTTAAAACAAATTTAAAAACAAAATTTAAAACAAATTTTTCAAAATTCAAATTCTTAATAAAGGGTATTAAAACTACGTCACAGCCGTTAAAGCACTTTAACAGGTCTCATTTAAAGAGCCCAAGAAAAAAAAACTCATAAAAGTTTTAAACAACTTTTTCCACCCCGAATTCCAGACTTATTTATTTTCATTTTTATTTACTGCGGCAACTGAATAGAAGTTTGAATTTGTTTTATTTATATTTGCTGTAATTTTTTAATATGGATTTTTAACTTAGATAAATATTTATTTATATAATACTTTTTTTTATTAAATGTTCGGTTAGTGCTCAGCATCCTTTGAAATTAGTATGATTTTTCACACCTGCTTACATTTTCAGGCTAAGGATTAAATGAAATTACCAGCCCACTTCTTTATTCCTTTTTACGGCAGCACAAGCGTGAAACAGACAGGTCTACGACATAAGCTTATTTACTTTTTCTGTTATGCCTCAAGGATAATTTTGTTTGGACTCTTTGTAAGCTCAACTCGTCCTTTCTTACTTTTTATTCATTTCATTTCAGTTTTTCTTTTTATTTTATCAACATTTGTTTATTTTACTGAGTTTAACCAACCACTACTTCTAAGTCCTATATTTGTCCTTGAAAAGTATAAATTTTTATGTAATTGGATTTACTTTATCTATGTAAATAGAAACAGAATCGCCCACACCTCCCACAAAGAAACTTAAGTGGGGCGTGATAAACAGATACTACAAAAAGTACAGAAGCTGTATTGCATTTAAAGGTAAAAAGTATAAACTTTAATCCACATGACTGGTGTTGTGGAAAAACTTTATTTATTGTTATCAAGAAAATTGTACATCAATAAGTGATTTTGCAAAAAGTAGAAAATTTGTAAAAAGAAACAGGAAACGCCCTAAACATCCACCTACATGGGAGTATCAAGACACGAGACTTCTTTCTTTTATACGGCGTTGGATTTTGTTCGATACCACTTGTCTTTAAGGCATATTTACATTTGTTTAAAAGAATATTTATTTTTTTTTTATTCAAAGAGGTAAACAGACACACAACTGTTTATTGAATTTTTATTCTTCGTTTCAACCATCATAAAAAAATTCAATTTTATTTGGTTTTAATTTAAAAACAAATAAAAAATGAAATATTTTTGCATAAATTTGCAAATTTTGTTTTTTTGGTTTATTGTTATATTTTTCTTTTCTGGTACTTATTTATTGAACATGTTTATGTTTCAAAAATATTCTCACAAAGAAACGATGTTTGTTTTTTTTTTTTTTTTGGAAAATTCGATTGTTGATTAAAACGAACTTTTATAAAAGGGCATATTAAAAAAGTATGTTTTTAACGTACAAGGACAAAATTGCAAGAAAAGTTATTTGTTTAATACAGTGATGCAAATAAATTGCGGTACTTTGTTATGACGAATGGTAGTCCTGCAGAGTGTTAAAATTAGTGCTCGAAAATAAACAGAACATTATTTAGCGTTCGGCTCACACACCCAGGAACAGAACAATTATAGTGATACTGTAGACAAACATTATATTTTAATGGTCTATAGTGTTTCTTTTTTTTTACATTGATAAAGAAATGAACAAACAAAATATTTTAGCAACGACCGCACCACGAACAGCTTGTGTGTGTATTGTGTAAAATTATTTTGCTTGCTTTTTGTTTTTTTTTTCATATATGTGTATTTTTTTTTTTTTTTTTTTTTTGTAAAAAATGTTTGGTTTTTTTTACCAGCCAAAATGGACGAACATTAATGGGCCAAACCGAATACAATGATGTTTGTGGTTAAAAAAAAAAACCGAAAGGAATTAAATGTTCTCATCTTTTGTTGAGTTGGACGAAAACAGGGGTCTAATCACCGCATTCGATACTATCGTATCGAATAAACTATCGATTTTTTTTGCATACGATAGACACTGACGTATCGAATGAAAACTCGATAAATGTAATGTCGAGTTACTCGATATCGAATGCTATTATTTCAAATTCAATACATTGCATTCGATATCGAGTTTCATGATACCAAAATAAATAATCAATTTTGCTCGATATCGTATGCGGTGATTTGACCCCAGTATTTTTTTTTGAGTTCGAAAGAAGACAAACAGAGAAGCGTTATTTTTTTAATGATTTACTACACAAACACTATTAGAGTTTGTGTTTTCCACAAATCTACCGAACCGAACACTAAGCAACGATATTTAGTGTTTATTTTTGGAACAATGGTAAAAGTTAAAGTCCTTGTGTATTAAAACATGTTGGGGGTTATATGAGGCCGATATGGCGCATCAGCGCAGAAGTGGATTAAGCCACTATTTTTCATATCCTTATTTATCGATCACAAATTATTTGAAATTTGCTGAAAATAAATACAAAATGGGTCTATCTCTGCTTTCCAGGGCTGTGGAGTCGGAGTCAGAGTCGGAGTTGAAGAGTCGGATTTGAGGTTTTTGTACCGGAGTCGGAGTCGAAGTACCCACAAAAACTAGCGTCTCCGACTCCGACTTTTTTGCATTAAAATTTTTCAAAATAAAAAATTTTAATGACCAATATCTCCAATTCTTTTTAAGTATCAATTCATATTTAAATATAATTTTTCTTATAATTTTATTTTTATTTGATATAAAAAAACAAATTTTAAACATAAATTGATATTTAAATAAATTAGTGGAATTGGCCATAAGAGGGTCTGCTTTTTGAAATTGTGAAGTCAGAAAATAAGGACCAGTATACTTTTCATATGAGTAGGTGAGTTTCAAAAATTAAAAAATTAAGATAACATCTTATTTTTGACAATTTATAAGAATAGTTATATAGATTGTATCGAAGCATGTCCTTTTCTATGTTTTAATGTGACCTCAAATTTCTGTAACAAAACCAGCGGGTTCACTATTTGAATTTCGCCAAGATATCGTTAATGAAATAGAGCCGAATAAAGGAATTTAAAAATTAAATTTGTAAAGATGTTGTTTTTTATTTATCGTATATTAACAAATATTGTTGTAGCCATGTTCATGAATATGACTTGAAATCAGCTGTAGCTCCTGTGGTGAAAGCATTAAGTGAACTACATTTTAAGTTCCAACCTTCAAGGTGAATTATTATAGAATAAAAGGAAAAGGAACTCGGAAAAATACATGACATTGTTTCAGATATAATTCCCATCAATGTGGGGGTTAACCCGAAAAATGATTTGAGAATACTTTTATCTACTCACTTAGGGAAAATTGGAGAGATAATAAAGACTTGCAATTTCAAATTTCGGTCTTGGACAATAATAATATTGAATTAGGAACGGAAAAATGCAATGGCGAGTTCTTGATGCCTTTAGCGTCTAAGCCAATTGGACTTGGTGTTGTTTTCAACTTTTCTATCTCGAAAGCTACATTAGATAAGACTTATGGAAATTTACACATCTATAAATTCCAACAGTATAAAAAACGTTATTTAAAAAGATGTGAATTGGTGTAGTTTATCTCTCCCCTACAGAACTATTTTTACATTTTTTAGCACTGTTTGCATCATATTAATAAATTAATATAACCTTTAAAATATACTAAAATTCAATGATCTAATACGGATTGAAGCAAAACTCATTTCTTTCGAAAGTTCGTAACAAAACTCGTTCGTTCCAAAATTAAATCCATTATTTTTCTATATTTCAGTTGGTTTAAATTTCTCAACTGTTGAGTTATAAGTCAAGAATGTCATAACACTTTAGAATTAAAAAAGTTCAACTCATTTGGTCTATTTAATCGGGCGCTATATGTTTTTTGCATTTTTTTCAAAATCCAAATAAAATATTTTGGAGCTCTCCTACTCATATGTTAGTAACTAGTAGGTTAAAGCTCAATGCCCGGCACGTTAGAATTAAAATATCGATTTGAAATTTTTACAGAATCATTTTCTTGCTATATTTAACCATTTAACAGGTACTAAATTAAAAAAGAGTTTAAAGTCAAATAAAAAGTAGTCTCTTAAATAATGCTAGGTTAGAGTAGGAGTCGGAGTTGGAGTCGGAGTCGGAGTCGTACATAAAAAATTTCAGCAAAAGGAGTCGGAGTCGGAGTTATAACTATTTCTTAACGACTCCAAAGCCCTGCTGCTTTCACCAATAGCCAAAAGATAGAGTTGCAAAACTTTTTTTGCTTTTTTTCTCTTTCTTAAGTTCTTAGAATATTGAACTGATAACATTTTATAGCATTCCCTGTAGTCCGTCTAGACCACATAAATTCTTTATCACCCAACAACTTCCAATTTGACATAATTTTTATTCAGTTTTATATGAAAAAAAAAAAAAATCATTGAAACACATTTATGTACTTATGTATGTATGTATGTATATAAAAAATTGAGGTTATTACATTTATTTATATTTTTTCTACTTCATTGCATCACAATTTGTTTTAATATTTTCCTAGATACAGGACGAGATATTAAAACTCAACGAAATGAAATGCGCAAAAAATCATTGTTGATTTTGATGAAAAATTTTTGAAGTACAAAAATAAGAAGATTACAATCGACAGTTTGAAATATAAATAAATTTATCGATGTATTGATGTCATTCCTTTTAAAACCTTGTTTATATTTGTATAAATGAAAATACATTTTGAAATTTAAATAATATAAAAACTGATAAGTTTTCATTGGCACTGATCTGTGAAATGAATAAATTGAAGAATTAAATAGGTATTTATTTGTGAATTTAAAAGCAATTTAAATCATTGATTATTGAACAATATAAAAACTTATCTGTGTTGTGAAATAAAACAATTTTCTTAGAGAAACTTTAGGGCTTATTTTAGAAATTATTAAAAAATAATTAAGATATGAAACAAATTATATGAAAATATTTTAAAAATTAGGGGAATCTAATCCTCTTTTGGATATAACTAAGTGCTTGCTCACACACTTCAAGTTCTACCTTAGGAACACAATTGCATCGTATGAACGTAGTAGCGTACAACGTTGATACGTTGTCAAATTAAAACGTACAACCTTTTATACAAAGGCTCACATTAGCTGACGTCCACGTAAAAGCGTACCTACGTCGTACGCCGACATAGAGCTAATTCTATTTCATATGCCGGTTACGACCATATTAACATAGAAATCAAAATTAAGGTGCGTTTTCACAACTTACCGATGGCTAAAGATAGGAATTAATCGGCCGTATAATAGTTTTCCATTATTACAACTTTACTTTAACCTACCAGGTAGGATGCACCTTAATTTACTTTATCGCTCACTTTAGGTTAAACTAAAGTTTCAATAATGGAACACTTTTTATAAGGCCGGTTAAAGTCTACTTTTAGCTATCGGTAAATTGTAAAAACGAGCCTAGATCTAGAATCAAATGTGAGATCTGGATTAGAAAATTAAAATACTCTAAATGAACTGGCATCCTTCAAGTATGCTTTAACTTTGGGTGACTTTGAGACATAATTTTCCATGTGCAAAAGCTTTTTAACAGAAAATGGTTTACTTTTGACGATATAAAAAAGTATTTATTTGATTTGGCAACAAAAATTTAAATTATGTAGTTATTTAAATTAAGTTTTAAAAAATATTATACCTATGAACAACAATGGAATAAAAACAACAATACAATTTTTTTTGTTTTAAATAGTTTTAAGTGCATATTTTTTATTTTTTTAACGCATACTTTGAAGTTTTTAGTGCATATTTTATGCGCATATTTTCGATTTTTTAGTGCATGAAAATCTCATCCCTACTTATGATCAATATTGTACAAGTTACAAACGGAATGGCAAACTTCTATATACCCCTTCCACCTGTGGTGAAGGGTATACAAATTCGAACACATTTTTCCACAAGCCAGCTTAAAAAGTTCTTAGATTTTCAACATTTTTTTATTTTTTCGAATTTATTCTATGAGTTAAATTTCAGTTATGTATTTTATAAAGCGAAAGGAAATAATTCCCAGTTTCTAGTTCTTAGATTTTTTTAAAACTTTTTCAAAGAGAAAAATAGCTACAAAAAAATTATGTTCACAAATAAACTAGAATAAACAAAAACCTTTGCTCTTAATTAAGCTAACAATTTTCAATTACTAAAATTATATATATTTTATTTTGGGATGTGTTCATTAAAAACCCCGTATTTTGTGTAACTAAAATAGATACGTAACAATATTTTAATTAAGTTATACATTGAAATTAATTTAAAATATTCAATCTTCTTTTCTGAAGGTTTTTAACCAGACAGAGCAGCCATTAATTAAGTTTTGAAATTTCTCTTATTTTGCAAATGTATTAATTTTGTATTAATGTGCTTACATAACATAAGTATTTATTTTTGTTGCCGGAATACAAAGTTTTGTTTGCCAGTTTTGGGGAATGAGTCCTAATTGAGTTGTTTTGTTTCGAATTTTCATTCATATTGCTTGCTATTTTTTAGAACTTGAAAACTTCGGTTTTTGATAGTCCTGCCTTATCACACCTCAAAGACATTTTGCTTAATTAAATAAGTAAAATCGAATTTATTGTTGTCTGTGGAATTAAAATATTATAAAAAACAAAGTTTTAAATAAAAAAGAAAATCTATAATAAACAGTGGACAATTTGAAATTTTTTCTAGTAAAACAAAATTTCAAATTAGACCAAGAAGATATGTATTTTTTAAACATGTTGCTGTGATAAGGTCAGTTTTTTCGTTACTAAAATATCAAACCTAAAAAACGTTGCCTTTTGATCCTGCACCTTGTACTTTTTTCATTATTATTTTTTTTTTTGCTTTTCATCTACGAAAATGTCTTGTGTTGATACAATCTATGTTAAATTATGTTGTTTGGCCAAAAGTAGGTAAATTCAACTGACCAAGTATAATGTCTCATCGGGCGGGTGCTTTAAAACCATGGGAGATAAGACCATGATGGCTTTATTGCTCAATTGAATGGGAGATAAAGCCATAATGGCGTTATTGTCCAATCATTGAGAGGTAAGGTCATATTTAAAATTTTACGTAAGGAGAGATATAGCCATATTTTTTTTCGCAAATGAGAGATAAAGTCATATTTTTCCAGAATATTGTTACTTTACTTTAGTGTTTCCGGGAAAAGTCATTTTTTTATTCTTGTGACGCACGCAGGAAAATTTTATTCAGCGAAGCCACCTGCCGCGTCCTACTGGAGGAGAAAACCCGTAAGCACGGCCGCAGGCCGCCACGCAGAAAAACTTTAGAATGCGAAGCCAGATTTCAATACTTAACTTTAGTAAAAAGGAAAATTATTACCTTTTAATTATAAAAATAAGAAAACTTTTAATCAATGTAAAATGCAAAAGTTCTTCAAAACTGAAATGAGAGATAAAGCCATTTTCTAAAATTACTTATGTGAGCTAAGGCCATGATGGCTTTATCTCCCATTGAAATGAACAAAAAAAATAAAAGACTTTATATCCCTTTTGAATGAGAGATAAAGCCATCATGGCCTTATCTCCCATGGTATTAAAGCCATCATGGCCTTATCTCCCATGGTATTAAAGCACCCCCTCGTCTCATCAACAATATTCTTACCACTGTTGTTAAATCTCTTTGGCATGAATCTTTAAGGAATGTGTGCATGAATCAGTGTTGCCAAAAATAAGAACAATTTTTACATGTTGGTTGTTCTAACATGTTGTTATTTCAGCCAGGGATTTCTTGAAAATTGTTTTTTTTTTGGAAACACTTGTATGAAGCTTAAGGTGGACTCTCAATGAATGGAAATATTTAAAACTCGTCTGTTTCAAAAACGAAGGATAATTTGATGTGAGGTTAGGCTAAATTAGGCCAAAATGCAGTGCATTTAATGGCTGCTGTAGCCGAAGGGTAAAAAATAGTTTTCTACTACGATCAAATTCATATTCAAAGCTTTTAAGCTTGGTTTAATTTCGTTGTTTTATATTTTGGTAAATTTTTTCGTGAAAATTCAGTTTTTTTAGTTGGGACCCCCTGGAGGATTGGAAATCGAAGGGGAGTTTGTGCTAAAGAAATATTGGAACCGCAAAAATAATGGTGGTTACTCAAGCTTTTGTCCTCCCGTGGTGCGACTCCTGATTAGTTACGAGATTACGTTCTCACGTAATCTTTTATCTTTTTAAAATTTTTTTGTTTCAACCTCACACAATAAGAAAATAAGGTGCACCTTAATGCAGATTACATTTGACTTTAATGTTAATCAAACTATGAACACAGATTTTGATGCCGGTAGGTCATCATTTTACTTAAATGGCATAGAACATGTCGTTACTCTCAGTGATATAAATATCGTATCAGGAGCTTAAAAATAAAGTAGTTTTTAGTTTTAAATAAATAAAGTCAAATATACTAAAACTCGAATATAATAACTACTATAGTTTTAGGGGGCATTTATACGATGCCTTTTTAGACATGTCTGTTCTGTTCATTTTCTTTTGAACAGGCAACCAAAATCCTTTTGCATTTACACGATGTCTATTAGAAAATGATTAAATTTTCATACATATCTAAAAAAATAGACTTAAGCACTTTTTCTTTATAGCCAAAGCTATGTTTTTTCATATTATATTATACATACTTATGCTAGAGAAAAAGAAAAGCGAAATAAAACTACAACTTAATTCAAGAAGTACATTTGATATACATATATCTAAAATCAATTACCATAGCCAATTATTGCCTCAAAGTGGGAAGTCATCAAATAAAATTCATGCCTTCGGTAAGCGAGGTGGTAAGCGAATCTCTTAAATTTCTCCCTTACCTACCTGCTTCGCTTGAAGCCCAATTTTTTATTGGGAAATATATCAATTCAAAAACGTATTAATAATACGATACATAATACGTAAAACTAAACATATTTAACAAAGACAAATTCTTATAATTTTATAAATACTATTCCCTTAATATTTAAACGTAATGTGCTATGATTTGTACCGGTTATATTAAAAAAAAACAAACTGTTTCAAATGGGCTCATTTTTTTCTACAGATGTCAACATTTCTTTTCATTTGCTAAACCCTTTTGTGATTGTTAAAAACAAAATTGTATAGAGGACAACAAGTTTGCAAACATAATACAAAGGTCTTGTTTGTGTTTGGGGATTTCTCTTTTTTTTAGAATTTGATCATCAGGTAAAAACAAACTGAGGTACGGCCTTTCCCGTTCTAACCAAAAACAAAAATAAGTTAACAAAAAAAAAAAAATATTCACTCTTATTTTATTTTACTTCTGTATCCACGCAGTGAAGTTTTTTAGACTTATAAACGCACTTATTTTTGTTCTGTAAGTATTCAAACAAATAATAAAATAAATTTAAGTGAAGAGTCTGGAATAAAGTGAAAACACATAAAGGTACCCGTTTACCTTACTTACGATTAATGTTGTCTAAAGAAAGTTTGCATGCTGCGACTGTTTGAATTTATTTATTTCACTCAGAGTTTATTTATTTGTTTATTTAGGTCTATAGAACACTGTTTCTTACAGAATATCAAAAGAGCTAAAATTATTCAATTATTATTATATTTAGATTAATATTATATTTACAAAATATTATTCCAAAACTATATTTAAATAAATAGAGTTCAAGCTCTAATAAATTAACTTTTAAACTCAAAATTAGAATAAAAACACAATTTATGGTGACGAAAATTCCAACAACGGCTCCATTTGTTGTTGGAATTTATAAAGTAGGTTAGTAAGCTTAAGAAGGGTTATGCGCCCAGTGGCACACCGCTACTAGGAGAATAATGCGGTCCATCTTGAATCCTTTCAATATAGAGGAAGAAGAAAGAGAGAATTAAAGATGAAAATAATTGAAGCACAGCCCCGAATAACGTTGTTAAGGCCACTTTTTGCAAAATCAGTTTTTTTTTGCAAATTATCGTTAACATTATTCTCTCTCTTCTCTTGCATTTCTTAAATATCATATCATCCAGAATTATGCACCTTAACCTCTACAAAATGCAATACAAAGAGTCAGCCAGTGAAAGAACGTTGTAAGTTGCTAAATAAATTATACAATCTAATGATTTTGCAAATTGGAATAACTTTTTAAAAGCCGCTTGCATAGTGGAAAAACGTTTTAAATGACATCGCGATTGTGGATATGAAACGTTTTTCCACTAAAAAAAGTTATAAACTGCAAATTTGAATGTTATTTTAAATTCAAATTTCCTAATACTTTGCAGACAAGTTTTTATTATCAATACTTTTAACCCATTAGAGGTCAAACCAAAACTGGCCATAATTTTTTTTAATTTCAACCTTATTTATTGATTAAAATAAATATTAAAAAAAACATAAAATGGAAAAAATGAAAAAAAAATTTTTTTTTAACTGAGTTTTTGGGGTGTACTTAACTGAGTATACTGACCTCTTACGTATGAAAATTTTCAGAAAATTGTTTTCAGTGCAAAGTGTTTTTAAGCACTTTCTATTCTGCCAACAAACTCTTGAATATCAAAAAATGTACTGCAAATGGTTTTCTAGTTTATAAGGATAGTGTCCAGCCCCAGAGATTCATCTGCAAACATTGACCCAGACGTTACTAAAAATCAAAGATCAACATAAAGATTGTATCTAGTAAAAAGTTATAAAAAACACCAAGAAATGTTTAACAACACATAAAGAAAACGGATCAGAAGATTCCAAATGCGGTTTTCCGAAGTACAAATCTAACTGACAGCAAAAGTTTATAGCAATAGCCGCAACCCAGTTTTTGAAGCCGAATCGAACGGGCTTTCCTCGAATGAATTGCTTAGCGGGATGGTGGCCAGAATATTTAAGTATTGACTCGTCTTTAGGAATATTTTGGCCACCGCTAAGCATTTCATTCGAAGAAAACCAGTTCGATTCGACTTCAACAATTGAAGGCTATAAGATCAAAGACATTGGGATAAAAAAATTTTCAAATATTTCTTCCAATACACTATTTCATCTTTTACAACTTTCCGAGTTCTGCTGAGGGGTTGAGCTCTGCGATGGAAAGTATTTGCGCCAAATTATTTGCTTTGCAAAGTCTTGCCGAGTTTTCTTTGGTGCTAACTGTTCATTATCACTATCGTCACTGACGTCGTTGTCAATAATTTCAACATTTACGAAAACTTCAATAGTACCAGGTTTGTCTTTTGATAGGCTTGAAACCGTTATATTTTCCTAAACACCTCTTCACCACATGATTTGCTTTCAACAGCTTCTTGAAGGCTTTTGAATCACTTTTGGGATGTAAAATGGTATCCACTCATAGTTAAAATCTACCAAAAAAATTATTTTTTTTATCTATGCATGTTGTCAGTGTACTCAAACGAGTACAGTCAATTTTATACTGGTCTAAGTTTATTTTTTTTTTAAGTGAGTTATTTTGATACAATTATTAATTATAATAATTCAAAATTACCAAAAAAAAAAAATCAATATTGTTTTCAATATTATTAAAATAGTGTTCATATCTTCACACTGCTTTTGTAATACAAGTCAGACTTATTCTTTTGTTCAGAAAAATTAAAAAGAAACACAAATTCTTTTTTAGCTGCTGTTGGTATTATTGTTGTGAACAGAAATAATGGTACATTGATTAAAAATTCTTTGTTGTTGCTTAGAAACTTGTAAAATGCCAGCTGTGTATTTAAGTACAGAGACTTCTAATGGGCTAATAATCTAAAAAACGAAATTTAAAATAAGTACTCGTGCCTTTTAAAAATGTTTTTTTGCTCTCCTGAAAAATAATTATTTTATCACTTACAACTTTATTGCGGCTGTGCTTCAATTGACAGGTCGATTACAGATAGTTAGTAGATACTACATTAGACAAAACTTCCCCTACCGTCCCTTCATTCAAAACAACCGTCCTATTTCCAGTAGATCGACTGGATTTCATCCAGCGATACACCCCAGTTCTTCGTGAAATCTAACTCCTAGCCATTTCTGCCTGAGACCCTGCACCCTAGGACAATGTCACAGCACATTATTAATCGTACCAAGCTCTCCAGCATCCTTACATAATCTAAAGAAGTCCGGTATGTTATTGTCCCATTGTGGAGAACAATAACCCGTCAAGAACCGTATTAGGTACCTGAGACCACTCCTATCTACTCCTAATAGAATCTGGTTGCCCCTGCGTCCAATCCGTGCCATAATGCTCTAGACACCCTTCAATCCGTTCTATCCCTTTAGGACCGGTTAACGGATTATGTCCAAAAAAAAACCAGTAAGAAAATATAGTCGGTCAAACCCGACTATAAGATATTCTACATCACAGTATTTAGAAAAGAAAAGTTTGAGCCTTTGCTCTATTTGGGACCCGTGGCCAATCATGGACTTTCCAAAACAAAATTTTGTTATGAGTTTAAGACTTATGTAAAACTTCTTTATGCCGAAAATTATTTAGATATCCTCAACTATAGATTTTCTTGTGTTTAAATAATTTAAGCAAGGAGCTTTATATAGGACCTTAATATGTTCAATCCTGGATATACCATCACAAAATTTTTGACACGCCATAGCAGTCAATACTTTCATTAATAAGGAAGTTATGGCATTAAAAGTTTTTTTAGAAGTAGTATTTGTATGCGAGCTATGGTCTAATGTAAACCGGTTCATATAAAATTTGGTTAGAAAACTTAAATTATAATTAGATTACAAAAAAAGTATGTACCATATTTAATCGAAAACCCAAAATAATCAAATGGTTAATAAGCACAAAGCATCTACCCCGGAAAGAAGTATACACGCAAAGAAAAAACATGGTTGTGGTGAACATATTCTAAGAGCGACATATTATGATAAGATTTATGATTGTAGTCAACATATTATGATTATTATTATTATTATTGAATCATATTATGACCAAATATATTCGTAATATAACATCACAATATCTTTCCCTTAATCATACTCTTATCCTGTTAATCATAATAAGCTAAGAAGTAATCATTTTATTATCATGTTAATCATAATAAGTTTAAAAGTAATCATATTATTATACAAAGTGATTATGTTTTAGTTAAAAGTTATCATTACATATCTGAAAAAATCATATAATGATTACTGTAATCATATTATAA
Organism: Pollenia griseotomentosa; assembly: GCA_963931875.1. Classification (NCBI taxonomy): domain Eukaryota; kingdom Metazoa; phylum Arthropoda; class Insecta; order Diptera; family Polleniidae; genus Pollenia; species Pollenia griseotomentosa. Next base: position 231,262,275 of record OZ007560.1, read on the forward strand.
TAGTAGGTTATCATAATATCGTTGTTATCGTTTGTCGTAGGTCGCAATTATTTAAAATTTATTTTATAGATTTTTTTACTTTTTCTATTAAAATAACATTCAACTTACATGCAATGGTCAATTTTCTTTGCACTTTCACAAACAAAACAAAAATAAAATTTGTTTAGCAACGCTATAATATTTAACCATTTTTTTTAATGGACAATTCGTTAATTTTTTTTTCATATCTTTAAAATATTATGACAGAACTTATCTAAAATTATTTTACAACTGGCGCTTACATAATATTGTTAGAGTAAAGATATTTTATTTGCTTCTTAAGCATACTATGACTACACGTATAGAAAGCTATCATGTTATGGTTGTAAGAAATTTAATATATTTTCAAAGTTATCCTTATTTAGTTGTTAGAAACATAATTATTTCTCAGGCAACAATACTCAAATTTATAATTGCGAAAAACATTAAAATGTTTACAGTAACTATAATATTGCTTCTTTTTCATAAAACTACCAATTTTTTGTGTACGACAACAATATATTGTGAAAATGAACATAGTGTAGTTGCCGTAACAATGCCAAACCATATTTTGTCTCTGCGTTTATATAGGGGATATGTTGGATTTTTGAATGATTCTTACTACTTTCAATAGGCTTTATCCTTATCATTAAACTCGCGCACAAGATTAACATGAAAATCCAGCCACCCGGACGGACGCAATGCGATAAATCGAATCAAAAAGTTGATTTGAAACGATCGGCATAGGAACTAAAAGTTGCGTCTATGACCAATACCTTAAGGTGTTATATACATTAGCAGAAATGTTTAATACCCTCTCCACTATTGTTGTGTTGAGTCTTTATAATATTTTTGTAAGTCACCGAAGAAAATACCTCTCGAAGAGAATAAAATTTCAGCTTCACAGAAAACAAAATATTTAATGTTAAATCCATTAAATTAAATTGTTTAAATTATTTCTTATGTTTTATAAAGAAAAAATCTTTGAACCTCCTCCTTTTTAAAATTTTTAATTTAAAAACTATTGGGTACACGGGTGAATGAATATGGTTTTAAATTTCCAAATCCGAACGTTTAATACACTATTATCCTAAGTTTTGCATCTACAAACATTTAGAGTCGTAAGTGGATACACGGGCACCCCGGTTATACATTCTAGGGTTAAGCTTTGTCATTTAATTCATATTTGTTTTGGGTATCATAGCAAAATATTTTTTTTTAAAGTTTTTTGGCCATTTTAAAATATTTTTTACACAATGTGTCATGTTAATTATTATATATTCTTTTATTTTTTAATTTTTTTCAGGCAGAAATTCATTAACCATATTCTGTATTTTATTTTTGCAACCCAATCATTTCACTGAAACAAAAATAGTGCTAATAATATTTTTAACACGATAAAAAAAATTTTCTTCAACACTCTCACTAAATTTGATTTTTTTTTTTTTATCACTTTTCGTACTTTTTGTGATTTCCCTGGTTGAAAATGTGCAATCAACTAAATTGATTAAATAGGTTGTCAAATCATTGAAAGCCAATCATAAAAAGGCATTAAGGAAACCTAAAATATTACTTGGTTCCATTAATAACTAAATTTTGATACGGAAATGCTCGACGGACACTTTTTGCTATTGTACAATTTTGTTGTTGGTTCTTATTAAAACATGCATTTAAAAAAAATATTTTACAAAACACTTCTTTGTTACCTCTTAAATAAACTTGCTTTATTTTACTATGTTTAAGTTTTAAAGGTTCCACTGTAGCTATTTTTGAAAAAGAGTGGAATATTTATGTTTTAAGATTGATTTTATTATTAAGTTTCTTAAATTTTTTTTGTCATATCTTTTTTAATTTCACATGTCAAAAAAATTTTTTCTTAAGAATTTTTTTTTTTTTTTAATCTCTTTGAAAATCACTTTTCACAATTTGACCTTAATTTCTTTATAACTTTTATTTACGTCCGTTTATTTTTTTTTATTTTTTTATTGAAAGCAATTTGTTTTCTTAAAATAATTAAGATTTTTTTCTTTCTTTATTTTAATTCATTTAGCTTTCATTTACATCTGTTTGATGTCATTAACATTGCAATTAAGCTTTGTGATACTTGGCATTAAAATAGATTTAAATCTTTTTAAGGTTGCTCTTTAATCTTTCTTTCTTTTTTTTTTTTTTGGTCTATAAATTAATAACACTTGACTTAGTATCCTTAAGTTCTCATTAATTTTTTTTTTTGTTATGCACTGTAATATTTAACGTATGCCCGCAATCTCTGGTGTGATTAAACGATTATATTTTCCGTTCCTTTTTTGTATAAATTAAAATAGTTCAATATTTTTTAAGTTGAGGGAGATATTTTTGTATCCCTTTCTAATAGTTAAAGGAAATATTTGCGCGTTTCATAAGTTTGGCACGTGTTTTCCAAACCATAGCATTAACAAAACTGACAGTGCTTTTCGTGTTGTGAATAAAGCTCGATTGCGCATTTCAGTTTCTTTTTTTTCGGAGTAAAATTAATCTTTGACATCGTTTGTGATGTTGGGATGCTGTCAGCTGTTTGCATGAAAACAAAAAGAAAACACATTTGTGTTTCATTGCCATTTGTTTTTGTTTTTTCAGATAAAGTTTTTCTCCTGAATTCTCTTGGCGCATGTGAACTTTTAAAGTCAAGTCCTATTGTTTGGAAGTGTTAAAGTGTTTTGTAAAGTGAAAGTCATTTACAATATATTTTTTTTAAAGAATTATGTTATGATCTTGGATTTTTAGTTAAATTATTGAAGTAATAAGTCAAAGGTTAATAATGTTTAAAAAAAATTTTTTTGTATTTAAATATATACATATGTACATTAGGGTTATGACTTCTTGTATTTTGGCAAAGCCGTGTAAGCTTTAAACAAATTAAAAAACGTTGTTACTTTTCCCGCTCATTTACTGCAACAGCGTCAGAAGTAAAAAATTACAAATTTTGTTAATAACGGGTGTTTTTTAATAGTGACGAAAATCATAATAAAACAAGGAAATATATTTTTAATATCAATAATATCAATGAAAATCTTATGATATGAATGTTTAAAAATGATTTCTGCCATGTGGCCGCCACGGCTGGCGCGTAGAAGTTGCAATCTGGAACACCAATTTTCAACAACTTTTCGCAGCATTTGCGTTCGTATTTCATCGATAACTCTTCGAATGTTAATTTTGGAGTGTTCAATTGTTTGTGGTTCATTGATGTAGACAAATGACAAAACATAACCTCAATAAAAAAAATAATCCATCTGGGTTAAATCACACGATTTTGGTGACAAATTAATTGGGCCATTATGTGAAATTATGTTTTCATAAAAAATTTCTTTGAGTAAATCAATTTTAGAGCCCCGCTGTGTGACATCTGGCTCTGTCCTATTGGAACCACATATCAGCAAGATTAATGCCACGTTATTGGGGTACGAAAAAAGTTCGAATCATGTTTCTATACCGTTCACCATTGACATTAGCATTCTGACCATCATCGTTTTTGAAGACGTATGGCCCAATTACTCCCATAAAGCGCACCAAACAGTAATTTTCTGTGGGCTTTATTGGAAAATAAAATTTTGAATGGAAATTTAAAGTCAATATCAATTTGTCATTCAGCCCATTCGCCGAATTGGCGGCGCATACGATGGTCGTTTGGCTTCAATTCCTGCACAAGTTGAATCTTAAAAGCTTTAAAGCCAAGATCTTTTCGTAAAATCTTCCATTAAGTTGAAGGACACAACCCCAGTTGCAGAGAACGGTGACGAATGGATTGACTAGGATCATCTTCGATTCGGCGTCTCACGGGACGCACGTTATCAATAACAGTAAATGTATTCTTGGCCTAAGGTCCGACGAAAATTCCTTCCCTTATTTTTTGCGTCACTTACTTTAGGAAACTTTCTTTCAAGAACGTAAAACCTGAGCCGTTCCGATCCATGGCTTTGACCAAATTGTTTATCAAACCTCGTTTAATATGTAGTGGCGGTAAAAGGTGGGCTCGACAAGAGGGGGTGTAAAACATGTAACACTTTTAAATGAAAACTTGATACCATTAAACCGTACGTACAGTAGTGTTAACGGATAATAAGGTGAAATCATAAGTGAGTATCACAACAAATAACTTTGTGTTTTGCAATGAGAGTATATAGTAAAGTAATAATTGGATACAGAATCCATGTGGCAAAAACCTTGTGAACAGTGTATTTAACTAGGCTTGCCGGTGGTTGAATTTCGACCACTTGACATTTACAGTAAAAAGTATGTAGATTCTGTCTTCAAATCTGGGCTACTAAAGTTAAGGAAAAAACACTTAATGACTCTGCATTTAAATAAATACATATCCTCTTAATCGTTGCTTTTATTTGGCTACGAGATCATAAAAAAATATAGTATATCAAAAATTTTCAAAAATAAGTTACTGCAACGAAGGACTACAGTGCAGCAATTCAATATGTTTTAAGAAAACCAGTACGTTTATACAGGTGTGAATGCGTGTGTTTGCAAATAAAAACAAAAACTAACACATTGTAAGCGGACAACAAGAGTGCTCCTTTCATCTATGTATGTGCGTGCATGAGTGCTTGCAAGTTCAAACAAAAGCATTTTAAAAGAATAACAGAAAGCATTGGTATTTTTAACCACCGTTAATACGTGTGTATGTGTGTTTGCAAGAAAATTTTTAACGCTTTTTTACCATTTCTATCCTAAGAAAACAAGGAAGTAACGAATACCGATACCGATATATCGCCGATACCTTGGGCTTGCCGATATATCGGTATCGGAGATATTTTGCTGGCGAACAAACAATATGTGCGTTTGTTTACTTTTTCAGTAAAATCCCAGTAAGATCCAGTAGGTGAGTAATATGAACATTTTACAAATTTATGTTTACGCGAACGCATTTCAGTAAAATCCAGTACAAATTTATACAAATTTTGGGGTAAACGAACGCAGCTATTTAATTTGTATGCTTATTTCTTATACAGTGAGCATCAAAATAAAGTAAACAGCTTTATTTCCAATAAAAAAAGTGTTATGTAAGTTATATAAAGTTAAATTTCTACTTTGCCAGATTTGATTAGACTTCAAGCTTGCTGTCATCTGTGAAAAATATGTTGCTCCAAAATTTGACGAATGCAAGTTGGACCAAAAAAAACGTGATAAAAGGTAGAAATAAGAAATTCAACGGAAAACATACAGTATCTATAGTAAAGCGTGATAGGGTTGGCTTTTGTAAAACGTTCTAAAACAGCTGGATCAATAGTCGCTCGATATCAAATCAACTAAGCATCTGGGAGAATTTGGACAGAAGAATTAAATAAACATAAGCAGCAAGCACTCTCTGAAGACAATTCTGCAGGAAGATTGGCCAAAAATGTCTACTGAGCTAACTTTAAAATAGGTGGAATCGATGCCAAAGAGACTAGAAGCCGTCCTTAAAGCCTAAAAACTTTAAACTCTTTTTTGATGCGGTAAAAACGGAGTAAATTTGTTTTTTATTGCACTGTTTTTGAAGTATTTAAAATTTTTAATTTAATAAACTTCTAAAATTGTAAATTCTTTTTTACTAAAATAACCCTTTTTATATTGGAAAACAAGCTGTTTACTTTAATTTGACGCTCACAGTACGTGTTGCATTTGCACTTTTAAAGATTTTTCTGCTAACTTTTGATGATGTGAAAATAAAAATCATTTTGCTAAAAATGTTTGGTTACTTCGAAGAGACCCCAAAATCCATTAGTGTGTTTGCAATATAAATGATGATTTAGATAGAATTTATAATTGGGCCATGGAAAATGGATTAGTCCTTAACCCCCTCAAGTCGAAATGTATTTTTCTGTCTAAATCTTCAAAAAATTCTAGAGTTATTCACGATAATATTGAAATAAAAATTAATAACAATGCTATAGCCCTAGTTAGCACATCAAAAAATCTCGGCGTTACTTTTAACAGTCAACTAACTTGGTCAAATCATATAAACTCGGTCGTTGGAAAAGTGTACGGAATGCTGAGAAATTTATGGGCTGTAAAAAGTTCAACACCTTTTAAAATAAGAATGCTGTTAGCCAAAACGTATTTGATTCCAGTTCTGCTATACGGATGTGAAATTTTTGCAAATTGTGACAGTGTCGACTTTCAAAAATTAAATGTTACCTACAATAATATTGCAAGATATGTTTTCAACAAAAATAGCCGTGAAAGTATATCATTGTTTTCATATAAAATTTATGGAATGAATTTTAAAAATCTTTTGCAATTTAGATGCCTTTTATTTTTGCATAAAATTATTACATCCAAAGAACCAAGCTATCTTTATAATAAATTGCAATTTGCCAGATCAAATCGTGGAAACAAATTAATTCAGCACAGATTTGTCAGCCTTATGTCGGAACGACAGTTTTTTGTTTTTACTATCCGTCTTTGGAACGCCCTTCCAACCCACTTTCAACTCTTAAGCAACGCAAACACGTTTAAAAAGGAGCTATTAGAAATACTTGGTTAATACCTTATACTTTAATTTTTGTAATAATCTTTACTTTTTACTTTTTTGTATTGTTTATAAATGTTTTTATCTATGTACTTTGATATTTTACATTTTTATTTGAAATTATATTGATAATATCACTAGCGCTGTAATTTATAAGATTTCATCTTGTTGCGCTAGATCAGTTAATAAATAAATAAATAAATAAATAAAAAAAAAAAAAAAAAAAAAAAAGCCACTGCCAGGGTTGTTAGATGTGGCGACCTAATTATTAATTTGGCGATTTATAAAATAGTTGGCGATTTTGTTGACTATTTTTGATGAGTCATGAATTTATTTTGAAATTCGTAACATACAATACGAAAAAATAATATAATATTTAGTGTGAAATTACTGAGATTCATATGTATGGTCAATATTTGAAACTAAATTATGCAATGTGAAAGTGAAGTGAAGATATTGAAAACTTCGAGCAAATGGTTTTTTTGATATTTAAAGACGCTCATGGAAGAATAAATAAATAGAGTTCCTTAAAACATTAATATGTTGCAAGCTTACGAATATTTATCATAATAAAATGTGACAAATAAAATTCTTTGCTGTTAAATATATTTTAAAGGTTTTTAGAATGTTCATGAAACGCAATGGAAAATATTACCGACTTTTTTAATTTTTGGAGGGTTTAAGCGATTCGGGACTAATTTAGTTTTTTGAATTTATAAAAAATATTTTCAAATAATTTATTTAAGTACAATATTTAATAAAAAAAAGGTCGAAGAAAAAGGATTATAATTAACTAAAAATATTTTTAGTAATTTAAAACATCTATATTTAATTGTCATAAACTTAAAAATAAAGGCTTTGGCGATTTTTTACATTGAATTTGGCGGAAAAGGTCAAAATCAATCTGACAACCCTGGTCACTGCTACATTTCCTGACGCTTTTTCGCTCGTTAATAGTTTTCGAACATTTTTAGAAGATACAATAAATGAATAAATGCAGAACTGCTCAGAGTCCCAAAAACTAATGACCTACGTTGCATTAGCTCTGCATAAAAGATTTGAAGGTTTAGAAAATTATGAAATCTATTGTATACCTACAATTCTTGACCTTCGACACAAAGCTCGAATATTTAAAAGACAATAGATTGATAAAACGTCTTATTGAGCTACTAAACTTGCCTCTGCATTCCAAAAGTGTTGACGACAAGGTCACCCCTAAAACTACTAAGAATTCTGACAAGTCTACAAGAACTGACCTTTGTAGCATTTGTTAAAAACTTTAAAAAATTTGGAGAAGGATGATGCTTTCTCTGTCCATCCTACGCTGATGTTTAGCTTAAGAAGAAGTTTAGATATAACTTAAGCCTTCTAATTTGACTAGGGACGCAGATCCGCTTGTTTACTGCCGCAATTAAATGTTATACCCAAAATTTAGAAACATGGCGCAGCAATACTTAAGTTTTCAAATGAGTTCGGTCACATTCGAGAAACCATTTTCCACTGCAGTGCCATTGTTCTGTAACTTTCGCGTCGAGAAACTTTTTGATTGAAATGTGAGAAATGAAACATAAATGCCATAAATTGAAACAAACTACTGTTTTTCTCACTTGACTGCATCTTTAACATTTTTGGCCAGCTGTCACGTAAGGAAATTACTTGCCAATTTACAGAAAAATTGGGTCTGTAACATTTTTGTGAGAAAAGTTCCCGTTTTTGACTGTCAAAAAACTCTCGAATAAAAATGCAAAGAATAATTTTAATAACACTTTGTTCTTGGTACATTTTTTCATTGTTAAATTATTTTGCTTTTAACATTTTTATAAGATATACGCATGTCTTCAAAGCTCGTTTGCAAACGACAAACATTAAAGTCGCACTTTACATTATTTGGTACAGCCGACGGTTGTATTTTCGCCGCCGTCGTTGAAAAGTTTTCAATTTTAGTAAATTTTGGTCTGTGTTACTGACGTTCTCAACGTTTGCAATGTTACATCGGCTTCGGTTGCAATGTTATGATATTTATAACGTAGTGACGTAATCTCTTTTGATAGTTTTCGACATGAGTTACAGACACCGTTTTTTCTTACTTTTCGAGAAACGATGGAAAATTTTGTTTCACATCTTTTCGATGCGAGAAGTTCTCACTAAAACTACAGAATATGTGTACAGGTCTGGCTTAAGCGGAGATGCAAAATCCCCGCAAAAGTTTAGAATACTTTGTTTTTAAACAAAAATCTTATAAATATAAATTTTAAATATTGAAAATAATAATTTCTTACACTGTTTTTTTGTTTCAAAAATAAATAATTTTTTGTTATTTTTACTATGAATTCAAATTCAATTCGTTGTTTTTTTAAATCGTATTCAAAACTAAAAAATTGTATATATCAAAAAAACACAAACAAAATTTTAACTTTTGTGTGCGATCTGGAATTTAATGTCGCTGATTTTAAATCTGATCTCCAATTTTCTCTATCAGCTCTACTTTTCGAGATATACCGTTATGTCCAAAATTAAGGCACTTTCACTACATATATTGAAATTACCTGAAAACTGTTGACCACATTCATTTAACAAAAAAATTCCGAAACTCGGCAACAATATTATCTTAAGCCGTGCCTACATTGTTTTTAAATTGGCTCTGTATTTTTAGAGATATAGTTGAATTTTTGAAGAAAAAAAGGAAAATTTTTAAAAAAAACCAATTTTTTGTTCTTTAAAAATTCATAAAAAATAGAAATGCGACAAAAATCCGAGTTTTGGTCTAAAAACATTTATCTTAAAATAATTTCGAATGAAATGAGGTCTTTTTCATTGTAATCGGTGCACAACAACAAACTGAATATCGATTTCCATACAAAAAGAAAAAACGTATTTAAAATGTTTGAAATATAAACATCAAAAAAAAATTTTAATATTAATGTGATGCACAACTTTTATTGTTGCCTTGAATCGGCGTATGTGCCGATCAATGCACAACCGCAGGAAATTACTTTTTTGAAAAAAAATGTTTTTTCAATTTTATTTTATTAATACAGTAAATAAAAATTTAGAACTATAACACTGTTAAAAACATACAAATTTTGGTTAATAAATACAACTTTTTATTGAACATGTTTGCTAATATATTTTAATAGTTTCCAAAAACAATTATTTATTAAGGCAATATAAAGTTACCTAGAAAAGAATATAAGTAATTTATATGAATACAAAAGCAAACCACCCTCATTCTTAATGTTAATGATATGAAGATTAAAACCTCAAATATTTTTGTTATTAAACATATATTTTTTTTACATCAAAACCATAATGAAGAAAAATATTGTTTGCTTTCTTAAGTTATGAGTAACAATATTATTTATTATCCTATTAAATATGTATATAATATTAAAATATATTAGGTAAATTACAATTTATGTAAGCTGCAAAGACGTTAAATATATATATATATATATATATATATATTTTTTTTATAGAAATAAAGTTACAAAAATTGTTTATTATAAGCAACTAAATACTCGTAGTTAACCTGGGGATGTTATGAAACACCCACCTGCACTTAAAGTGTAAACATGTTCTCTGCGTTCTTTTTCCTTCTCCGTTTTATTAACAGGAAATAAAACATTTAGAACTTTATTATAAATCATAACGATACATTTTTATTATATCATGTTTATTATTCAAAGTTTAAATCTCAATTTCCTTTTCTAGCTTGTGTGTAAATATTTTGAACGTGCAACAGTTTATTTCTGTGAGTTGTTGCTTATTTGTATACTCTACAATACAATATGTGGTAACAGTGTTGCCAATTTAGCCATTTAGTGGCTAGATTTAGCCATTTTTCACCCTGTTTAGCTATTAAAAAATGAGTTTAGCCATTAGGCATTTTTTTTTAGCCATTTTTCAAATTGTTTAGCCATAAAATTTTATTTGTCTTTTTCCTTTTAAAAGAATAATTTTTATTTTATTATAAAAATTTATAAAAGTAAAACAAACATTTTTAACAATTTAAACGCCCTTAATTTAAATCACAACTTTTACAAATATGGAAAATCGCTATAAACTAAAATCATGAAACATCTTTCAAAATAAAGGGACAGTATTTCAATGTTAAATTTATAAATGGATCAACACAAATAACGCTGTTTTTTTCTGGTTGCAAGTATTTCAATAAAGAGATGCACTCTCACTTCCTTGGTCTAATGCTGAAGTAGAGAGGGTATTTTGCCAAGTAAACATCGTTAAAAGTAATTTAAGAAATACGTTAATTCGATTTTTTTAATAATTTTAACCGTAACAATAAAATGTTTTTACCAACACCACAATAGTGGAGAGCGTACTATGCGTTTATGATGATGTTTGTAACACCTTAAAATATTGATACTTAGCCAACCTTTACGTATACGTTTTGGCTCAGAATCACTTTCTGAGTCGAATTAACGATGTTTGTCCGGCTGGCTGGCTGTCCATGTACACCTTGTGCGCAAAGTGCAGGTCGCAAATTTGCTGATAATTTAATAAAATTTGGTACATAGGTTATAATGTGGTGTAGGGTATCTTCTAGTCGGGGTTGACCGACTATACTTTTTTACTTGTTTTTTATTGTAGATCTGGACTCAAAAGGTTGGGTTAATGTTGTCGTGATTATGATTTTCCTTCAAGTTATTTAAAACTAATAGGAACGAGTGATTCTTATGAGATGAACAATAACGACATCGATTTTATCGATGATGTAATTTTTTAAATATTTATCAAAATATTAATTTACGTTTATTCTTATTTAAGAAATTGATCTTAACTTACAATTTCATCGTAAACAACTTTAAATGAATTATTTCTGTTTTGTTATTGAATTTTAATGTGTTTTTATTTAAAAAAGCTTTTAGCCATTTTATTAGCACATTTTTAGCCATTTTTTAGCCATTTTTTCCGTAAATTTTGCCATTTTTGGTCATCAAGTTTTGGCAACACTGTGTGGTAATAACATATAAGTTCTAGACTTTTAATCGATTACATGGACTTATTTGGAATTATTTCTTTATTCGACCACGTTTATCCGTCCGTCCGGCTGGTAAGCTGGCAGGCTGTCTGTCCGTCTAAAATTTTCGTCCGAACTACATGTCGGAATTTAAAAACTAATTATATAAATTTTGGTATTAAGACAAAAACTCGTTAAAATAGCTAAGATCTCATATAAATTTAATTCCGGAATTTGGTATTTGTGCCTATACACCATACAAATGTGTTGGTATTTAGATTAAGGTCAGTCCAAAAATGTTCTATTGCAATCTTAATCATTACTAAATTTTACTGGAATCGGTCCTAAGCAATTTTAATTGCAAAAAGTTTCTAGTTGTCCTAAGCTGGATCGAAGCCCATCATTGGCAGCACTGTGCCCCATATAAAACCTTCTTGCGAAAAACTGGCCTTTAGCCTTAACGAATATAAATTTCTTATTCAGTTTATAATTCAAGAAATAACATTACACAACTTTGTGATGATCGGGTCCATAATTTGCCATAGTTCCCGTATAAAGCCCATTCCTAGAAACCCCTTAAACACATCTTAATCTGAGACAAATAATATTGTGAAGAAATTTGTTCCAATTTATCCATCAACTTATCCATATTCAATCCCGATTTCGTACTTGAAATAATCCGAAAATGAGATTGATTTAAGTAAAACTAAGATTGAATCAATCTCAAAATGCGTTTGATTCAAGTATTATAAATTTATTTTATTCCGAATTAGAAGAAAAAAATTTTATGATTGATTTACTTACCCGTATTACACCTTACAGAATGATAAAACATTAACATCATGCCCGATATGGTTTTTACTTTAGAAATCTTATGTACATACTTAACCAAAAAAAAAATAAACTAAATGAGAAGCAAGAATTCAAATTTACTTTTTAAGCCTTCGTGGTACACATAAGTCTGGCCAGACCTTTTTTCAATGGGTATAGAAAATCAAAACATGCGTAATACCCTTTGTACACTTGCATACATTTCGGAGGAACGCATGGAAGATGTTGAAAATGTGAAATACGCGTTCACACTTGAAACATCTAACATCCACCATTAATAAAAAAATGACACCATTTCTGAAAAAAAAAAAACTTTTATTTATTTTGAATACTTTTTTTCTACAAAAGTGGCAACATTCTAAAAGATAACACCAAAATGTATTTCTCAATCATTTTGTTTAATAATTTAAGCAAAATTAAGCAAAATAAGGCTTGTAAAAAAAGAAAAACTTGAGAAATGGTAACGCTGCTTTCAAAGCAACTTCCATTTTGTCAGTGATGCCACAATAATAATAGAATTTATTGCCACTTTTCTAGTGATGACACTAAAAGAATCGAAAAATGTAAAAGGAAACAAAATGAGATAGTAACATTCTGTAAAGATGTTGAAAAATTTTGATTTTTAGCCCTATGTATTTCTTATGGGAAAATTCCAACATCTTCGCAAATTGATGTTAAATGTTGACAAGTGTGAAAAGGCTATAACCCGGAGGGTGAAACACAACGAAAAGTTTAATCCTTTTTTTACTTGACTTAAAACTTTTATACTTATTTCAAGAAATCCCGGGGTTTATTTTCGAAAGTAGTCCCATTAAGGATTGTTTTGAGTACGTTTTAGTGTTATTCGTACTTGAATTTTTGTGTACGACTCGTACTTAAAGTAAGTGTTTTTCTTTCTGTGTACAAGCATCTCGATTATCAATGCACAACATACAAAGACGTTATTGATTTCTGCTTTTCTGGAGACCGCCAAGATCCGAAGTGTCCGAACTAGGTGCAAGCATCTAGGTTATCAATATGCAACATCCGAAAATATGTGAGTGGTAGCAGAGAAACTGGGGGTGGCACCTTACGTAAAAAGACGTCATAGATTTCAGTTTATCTGGAGACAGACAAAAGCCAAAGTTTCCACATTAGGTACAAAATTTTGGTTATCATTAGACAACATTCGAAAAAAATGTGGGCGGGGTGGAAAAGTGGATGTGGAATAAATATCTTAAGAACGGCAAGAAAACAATCGTAAATTTAGCCAAGTTATCAATACACAAACTCTCTAAAAAATGGGCTGAATTAGAGAAGTGGGCGTGGCACCTTCAGTGCAAATACATTTAAGATTTATCTATATCTGGAGAACGACAAGAGCCAAGTTGTACAATCTACTCCACATTTGGACAAGTGGGCGTGACACAAAATAGAATTATTTATGTCCAGCACAGCCTAAACACATGAAAGTAATTTCTTGAAAGTTCCAAATACAAATTTCAATTTAAAAAAAAAATATAGAATTTCTTGAAAAATTTACATGAAAGTGAAATTTCATTTTCAAAATGACTTCAAAGAGTTAACTTCTATCAAAAATTGCTCTTATTCTTTTATTGTTTTGCTTATTTGAAATTTTAGAGTTGCCAAGACAATTACTTAAGGCGAACTCTAGGTATTTGTTCAAGCTAATATTTTTGTTCATGATATTTTAATTAGAATAGCTGTCTTGCTAATATTTAGTTGAAAAAATATATTCAACTTCTTTATATATACGCCTTAAACAAGTTGCTTTTGTAACTGATATTTAACACAATACTGAAATTTCTAGTAACAATTTCAATTTGGCAACATAGCTTGGCTTATTGCCATTTGCTTTCATGAAATTTAAAAAAAATCGCGTTCGTGAAATTTCCATTGAAATCTAGCTGAAAAAATTTTAATGTGTTAGTGAAAAAGTGTGATTGTACTACGACTTTCAAGAAATTACTTTCATATTATAATTTTGCGAATTATGTAAATGCTATGTAAAGAACGATATTTTTATAACTTTCTGTTATTATCGCACCATCATGTCCCCCTTTTAAAATCAATAATCAAATAATACCTCAAAACTCGCATGTAAAATACCTCGGTATACATCTAGATCGCCGTTTAACGTAGAAAAGCCATATAGAGGTAAAATTAACTCAAACGAAACTAAAAGCCATCCAACTTCATTGGCTTATTAGAAGGAACACTGTCCTTAGTCTGGATCTTCTTTACAACTACTTTACAACTACATCTTAAAGCATATCTGGTGCTATTGTATTCAGTTATGCGGCACTGCCTCGGCCTCTAATATCGAAAAAATTCAAAGGCGCCAAAATAAACTTCTTCGAATAATTACACCCGCTCCCTGGTATGTTAAAAACTCAAACATTCACAAGGATCTCAATGTGCCATTACTCAAAACTATGAACACAAAATATGCAGTAAAATATTTAAAAACGCTTGAACAACACCCAAAACCACTAGCTCGAAATATTTTAAATCATGGCGGCCACACTCGCTTTAGAAGAATAGACACTGCAGCACTTATCCAATTAGATGAGCGATAAACACCTATATATGTGATCAGAACCCGTGATGAAGAAAATTTTTGTCTGGCACTGGCAGGACATAAAATAAAGTATTAGGATAAGATTTGATTAATTATTGTTAGTTTATATTTAATAGTTATATGAAGATTCAATAAATAAATATGAACGAAAAAAAAAAACTATCGCCCATATAAGATTCGGCATAGCAGACTATAGCACTCTTACTATTTTAAAATAAAAAAAAAATCAGAAATTTTTTCTTTTCAAACGGGAGAGTATATAGATTTCTTTGTTTCCTAAATATTATTGTAAATCATCTTAAATATTTATTAACAATATTTTTCACGTAAACTTACTTACACAAATGGCGCAATTACTTTGAATAAACACTTGTTGCCTCCTGTATTTATAATTCAGAGTTTAATTTACTTTAAATTAAAGCAAATGAAATGAGAATGGTCATGCGTGTTGAAAAGATATAAATTTTATTTCATTGAAAATGTTTTTCAAATTAAACTTTGACAATTCTAAAGCTACGGTCAGACTTATCAAATATTTGACGAAAAAAACGGGACCAACAACCAAACTAAAAAATCATTTCGCTTAATATCAATATTTATTTTGATTAAAATACCACATCTTACAAAAAACTGTTTTTTGCTATGTTTAGTAGTATAATTAGTTTATTTTGTAATATTAAGACTATTTTAAATCTCACTAACTATTAACAAAAGTAGGGGTTACGCTTATTTGATCAAATATTTAATAAGTGTGACCGTAGCTTAAGTCAACAATTAAACGTATGAATAATATCTCTTATTGTATTAAGAGATAAAATTACTTATACGTTTAGGTAGGAGTAATTAATTAACATACCCTCAGCTTTTATTTATTCAACATTTTTTAAATACCTTTCTAAAAAAATTTGTGGCAACTATTACAAAAAGAGTTTGTTACAAATCAGAATGATTTCTACTGCTATTTATTGCAGTATCAAACATTATTTGTTTCATATTTATTTTATTTCGGACACACTTTTATTAGCACTGCAGTCAGTAACCAATCAGTTTTTGTTTCGTTTTGTCAACTAAAAGGACTAAATTTTACCTTTTTAAACATAAATAAAATCAATTAATAGCACAAAGAAAACCACAATAATTTTTGCAACAATGTATTTTACTTGTTAACAATTGCAATTTAGGCCAATAGAAAGTCTATTTAAAGGTGTAGATTTCATAAAAAAAACTTTTTGTTTCCTCTTTAAATGTATGCTTCTTTCAAAAAAAAAAAAAAAAAAAACTTAAAAAAAGTTCAACGAATACCGTATGAAGGAAAATGCACTGGCAACTATTGTTTGTAACTTATGTTTGGCCTCAATTCAACTAAACAGAAATGGTATAAAATAAAGTTTGTGTATACTATACTTAACTAGATATAAGTAAAACCAATGTTTAAAAGTGTAAACAAAAATATTATATAGAAAACTTTAGATCATGGCAATATTAAAGTTTTTCAGAGTGGTGAATGAAGTTTTGTGTTTATTGATTTTCTTTTTCCGTTTGTAACAAATCACAAAACTAGCAAAAAAGATAGTATATATTTTTGTATTTTTGATCTCTCTAAAGTTCTTGGCAAACCTGCCATTTTTGTTGTTATAAAAATCGCAAACACGGGCTTTCAAAGACTAATTGCCTGTTGCCTGCATACCACATATCCCACATTAAATAATTGTACAATACTTCACTCATCGCCTTATACTTGTATGGATTGACTTTTCGTTCGAGTGAACTAATAGTAGTCGCAATTATAGATTTACCGTAATTTTTTCTTACTTGCGTTGGAGCGGGGCTTATGTTATGATAGAAGTCACACGAGACCCCATTATAATATAACAAAAACGGAGATTTCATGTAGTTTGGATGGGCCACCAGTAAATTGAGTGTTTGATTTGTTTTGACTTATGATCAGAGTTCGAAAATAAACCGAACATTACTTAGCGTTCGGCTTACACACGCAGCAACGATATATATTTTTTAGTGTTTGTGTAGACGAACACAACCCTTTATACCGTTCGTTAATATTTTCAAGAAAGAGCCGAACATTATATAGCGTTCTGTTCTTCGTTAAAAACAGAACAGTTATATATAGACAAACATTATATTTTAACGTTTTTTAATGTTTCTTTTTTTACATTGTTAAAGAAATGAAGCACGAGCAGCTAGTGTGTGTTTTGTTTGTGTAAAATTAATTTGCTGGCTTTTGTTTTGTAGAAAACGTTTGGTTTTTTTACCAGTCAAAAGCGTTTAGAGATATGTAATGGGCTGAACCGAACCCAATGAAGTTTGTGGTTTTTTAAAAAAACCGAACGGAATTAAAAATATTTTTTTTGTATATGAAAGATGACAAACAGGGAATCGTTATTTTTTTATGATTTACTACACAAACAGTATTAGTGTTTGTGTTTTCCACAAATCTACCGAACCGAACACTAAGGAGCAATATTAAGTGTTTATTTTCGAACACCTAAATGATTCGTCTCCTAAACATATAACCTCCTCAAAAGCTGCAGGATCTTCATACTCGTCTGAAATCGATACAAATTTAACTGTCGGTAATACCAATACGAACATCAACATAAATCCATCTTTTCCTGCTGTTGTAAATGTCCTTCCATCAGAAATTTACCCTCATAAATGCACGAGTTCCTCTCAACCAATAACATGTGATATCACTGTATAAAAATGTGGTCAATACCAAACATAAGTAGCTCTTGGGTCTTCCCCGCGCCGTCACCTTGCCAATGTGCATCGGTTATCTTGATTGAGCCTTGCTGTACTACTTACGTTTGATAGAATTTTGCAGCTAGCCACTGTAATGCCAATTAGGCCATCAACGAGCATATCGTCCAAGAGACAGCACCTAGAATAATGCTTCGAAATCCGTTTAGAGATATCTGGCGTTGCGTAGCTAACTTTGATATCTTGAAGACTCTAATCGGAGCTTCAATGGCAGCTGAACCCATCGTATCACAATCATAAGTCCAGAAGTAACCGTATGGGGCCAAGTTAAATAATAGACCAATTTCTTTTTATATTTAAGGAATATCTGTGCCAAATTTGATCTTCCTAGCTTAATGTTATCGCGGTTATTGCGCTTAAGCCATTGTTAAGAGAAGAAAAAGTTGAAAGACGATTGTGTCTATAACTAAATCATTAACAACCCGATATCAAACATTTTCTCAAATAGTATTCTACATGGTTTATTTAAGGTACAACTGAAAATAAAGTTCAAAGATAATTATAACACTTCAAAAAGTATGAGTTTATGGGTAAAAATAAGAGATTTTTTGGTTAAAAATTGGAGCTAGTCGTAGCTTTTCGCGTAAAATTGTTGGAGGTTAAAAAAAATACAAAAATGTTACTAGTATACAATAATTTTATTATAATTTCTTCGACCTTTTTTTAAATATTATTCTTCTTTATTAATTTTATTAATTTAATTTAATAAAATTTAATAAAAAAATTAACAAAAAATTGTGTTTAACAATTAATTAATTGTCAAACACAATTTTTTGTTAATTTTTTAAAAATATAATATCCTGAAGAAGATTTCCAAAGGAAATCGAAATATCGATAAATAAACGAACTATTTATAATAAAAGTGACCTTAAGCTCAAATTAATAAAGAAGAATAATTACTAGTATACATATAAATTTTTTTTAAGAAACAATTTTAATTGTTTACTGGTATAACGTTTGACAAATTAGACTTTTCCTTATAGGGACTTTTCAAAAAATTGTATCTTCTTATCTATGCTTACCTTAATTTAAAAAAAAAATCATTCTAAAACGAACTCTCACCTACACCTGACTCATTTTAATCCCATTATAATTTTTTGTATAAATGAAATCTTAAAGAACAAATAAGACCTGTCGCTATTAAAACAATTTTCATTCAATAAACCGCATAACTATTTCTCAAAGATTATAATTTTTTTTCTATTAAAAAAAACAAAAATAGTTATAAAATTATTAAACTATCAAATTTCAATTAGAAATATTGGTAAATTTTTTTTATGGACTTAACTTTCTTATTTTACTGCTTTCACAAAACTTTGTTCGAAAAACTTTCCTCTGGAAAATTTATTATTCAAACTAGACGTTTTCATTGTTGTTTTTTAGGTCACTCTCAAAAGCATAATTTCAAATAACAAGTACGAGTAAACTTTATAGTTTCTTATGGTTTTCCTTTTCTAGTTTTTATTGTTCCTGCGATGAAGATGATGATGACGATGACGATGACGATGAACATACGAAAATATTTGTGCCAATAAAATTAAGACAAAAGAAATTGCAGCATTTATTGTTTGTTATACCCTATAATTTGTTGTGATGGTTGATTGGTCTTAGTTGACGTAACATTTAAAAGTACAGTTATTTAAAAGAATCGGAAAGTTTAATATAATATTTACAAAAATTAACATAAATTGATAAAAGAATGCACCGATTGTCATTTAATATTAAACAAATCCGTTTTATGCGACTGTAAATCACACTAAATTTGAAGCGTTCGTCCAAAAAGCATGTTAAAAAACATTAATTTCTAAAAAAATTGTATTACAATTAGTATTGTGGTTATTTTGTTGAACTATTTATGGTTTTTAATCCAAATTTTTAATATTTTTAATTAGGCTTAAGTTCATTAAATTTAATGTTCATTAAATTATTTTTATGAAGAAAGGAATTTTACAACATGAAAATCAATTAAAATTGTTCTTGATAATCTTTCATTCTTGACCGTGGTCGGCCAATTTGTAAAATTCCTTTCTTCATAAAAATAATTTAATGAACATTAAATTTAATGAACTAAAGCCTAATTAAAAATATTAAAAATTTGGATTAAAAACCATAAATAGTTCAACAAAATAACCACAATACTAATTATTGTTAAAGCTAAGGCACGAGCTCTATGTGTTCATTTGTCCTTCAAGTTGTGCTGAAAAAGGTCAACAAGAAAAAGAAAGACAAAAGGAAAAAAACAAAAAATGTACTCTGGACTTCAAGAAGAATTCTTGACAAAAGTACGAAAGAACAGAAGTAAAGAAAAAAAAAAAAAAAACATGTAAAATCAATTAAAATAGATAATCATTCAAAAAAAATACAATTTGGTTTAAGGTTTGATGTTTGACTATTGACGTCAGCAGCCGTCGATGGCTGCGAGTGTAAAACGGCAAATCCATCTGAGGAGATCGAGTGGTTGCGATCGAAACATGTCATGGTAACCTGCCGGCCTGGGTTCGAGCCCCGGCCACGGTCAAGAATGAAAGATTATCAAGAACAATTTTAATTGATTTTCATGTTGTAAAATTCCTTTCTTCATAAAAATAATTTAATGAACATTAAATTTAATGAACTTAAGCCTAATTAAAAATATTAAAAATTTGGATTAAAAATTGTATTACTATATTGAAATTTAGAGCAATTTAAGTTTTTTTAATATTTTGATTATTTGTCATGAACGATCTATAATTAATAATCGGTCCAATATAAAATCCGCTCCATAAAATCACTTGAATAAGGCTAATATTATTTCTGAAACAAATAAGGATATTGTATTTAAATTAGGCAACGAATTATAATATTGTTAGGTCAGCTTTTATGAAGATTGGATTTTAATTTATAGATCCCATATAAAGCCGACTTCTGAACTATTCGAACTCTCGGTGGAGTGTATAAAAGATTCGGCACAACCGAACTTAGCACTATTCTATTCTATTTTCCAATTACATTCTTAAAGACAATTAAATGCTTATTACACTGCTTTACAAATTTTTAATTTGGAAAAATACCAAGAACGCCACATGCATAGAAAAGTTAATTGGGACCTCCTGAACACGAAAAACGCTGTAATTTTTTTTTTTTCTAAGTACCGTTTTTTAGATAACGTTACTTTTGTGTTTTTCGGTGTATGGTCCTACTTAAACCCTTGTGGCGCCCAACCAAAAAGTCCGATTGAGATGATGCGTCATTTTAATTTACATTTTTGGAATTTACGCCGAATATAGTGTGTGAGCAATGAAGATGAAAATATTGTCGTTCCACAAAATCCATAATAAAAACTTTAGTTTTCATCATTCATTTTTCAAATTACGCTTAAAATGTTGGTAATTAAATAAACTACTTGGTAAAATATTAACACATTCCAGATCTTTACTATAAAGTAGAAAAAAAACGAAATAAAAATGAAAAATTTTGAAAAAAAACGTAAAAAATAGGCTATTTTTGAACTTTACTTGAACATAACTCAGCCACTTCTTATCAGATAAAAATTTGCGTCATATCGACGGAAAAGGCATTCAATTACCTTTCCAACAATATGCCGGACTTTTCGGTTGGGCACCACAATGGTTTAAGTGGGACCATACACCGAAAAACACAAAAGTATCGTTATTTAATTAAAATTACAGCGTTTTTCGTGTTCAGGAGGTCCCAATTAACTTTTCTAGGCATCTGGCGTTCTTGGTATTTTTTGGCTGTAAACCAGTGCTATAGAAGTTTTATACCATCCTAATTTCTAATTATTTTTTTCGGCATATTTTTGCATTTTCTTCTAAAAAATCTAGCATTTTCGTCTTATTAAGTTTTAGGAACACTAATTCTGAAAGAGGAGTAAAAAAATGTATATTATCTGTACTCTTCATAATAAATTGTTCTTTCATCAAAATCACATACATGGCAGGATTATCGGATACATACTTTTGTGTCTTAATACAGAGACGAATACATAAAAAAATACTTTTCTGTATTAACCAATTTATTAAAACGTCTTCTAATGTTAAATTATGTATATAAAAAGAATAAAAGAAATTTTTCCTTTGCAAAAACTTAATTAAATTCATTAAATTATTAAGATAAAGTTTTAATATTGGGACATTTTGTACTCTTATTTTGGCGTTTCTATGAGTCTGTACTTGTTAATTGACAAAGCGACAGAGAGTTTTTCCCTTTAAACTACATTTAATATCTGCATATTCTTGGTGCAAGCGTTCTCAATTTTTGGCACTTAAGCTTCCTAAGTTTGATGAAAAAAATTACAATGGTTTTGGAAGAAATGTATCTTAAGTGACATGTTGACTCCCATCTCTTGGTACCCCCATCATCATTTCTTTAACAATGTCCATGTAATTTTAAGCTTTAGCTTTATTTTTAAAAGCTTAACATGATCTATTTTAATCAGAGCTTTGTTTATTTTTAAAATCTGTACTATTCAAAAAATTTTTGTTTATGAGCCATTGATATGGAAATATATAAAGATTTTTGGGTAAAAACTAGAGGCAGTAGTGGTCTTTTGCTTATATGTCAGCCATTTCTTAACCGATCTGCCTAAACTTCAATACTCCATTATTCAAGACTATATGAGATATAAATTTTAAACATTAAATTCCCCATTATATCTGAAATCTTCAAAAGAACAATTTCAACATACACACAGACAAACAAGCTGACTGACAAACAGGCGGACAACGTTAAATCAACTCCGCTACTCAAAAGGATCAATAATATATACACTTTATGAGATCTAAGATCAATATTGTGACGAAATTTAATAAAAACGAACTTATAAATAAAATTGATTGAATATTTTAGACAACAACCTTTGTTTTATTGTCGAACAGTCGGTGGTATGGCAACCTCCTCTTTATTGTATATTAACCAGCAGGCTATCTAGCAAGCGCTTCAATGAAAAGGAGTTCCCATAAAGTGATTGATCTTTTACGAGCTTTATATCAGAATTCAACATGTATGAAGCTACACGAACGCACTCTGGAAAGCCCCTAAGAGTTAACACTGGTGTTCAACAAGACTGTGTTTTATCTCCATTATTATTAAATAAAGTACTTGAAGTTCTAAAGCTTAAGGCATCCACCAATAGAACAGGCATCACTTGGTGCCTAACGCCTCGACGATCTGGATTAGGAATTATGATGAAATATGTATTCCGGCCTACACATTTAACGATATGGCAGCCAAATTAAAGCCAATACAGAATATCTGTTTGGAAACCACTAAATAATGTTCGGCTGAATATGAACCTTAAAAGAGAAAAAGGCACAAAAAACAATGATAAATTTTAATGAATACAGATATTTGGATCAATATAAGTGTTGCAACTAGGAAACTTAATGATCCACAATTAAGCAAATTGATTAGAATAGATTATCGTTTAAAAAACTGCAGTCAAAGTAGAAAAACTGCCATTTCTTCCACTTCTTCATTTGTCATTGGCCAAAAAAAAGCTGTTGCTTTAACCCTAGAAAGATAACGTTATTTTTGTGTACTGAAAAGATAACGATACGTCTGAAAGACGTATGCTTGTTTCTATCCCTTAAAGAATATCAGCGAAAATAATATTGATCAATTTTATTGTTGAAAACATTTATTTATTCTATTTCATTTAAAAAAATATAATTTTTAAACAGAAAATTATAATAAAAATAAAAATAAAAATAAAATTCAATTAGCATTATCAAAAATTAAAGAGTTTTTATAAAGGACTTCAGTTCGGTTCTAAAAACGTAAATAAATATTTTATTTGTACTTTGTGTAAATAATGTTAAATATATTAACTTATATAAACAAAAAAAAAATTATTTGAATAACACTATGTGCAAGAATTACAAATTTAAGTTTTGTGGTCGCCACTTACAGGTATACCGCATTTGACACATATCATTTTGGGCATAAGTTTAATTTCTGATGGACAGAAGCCGCCGTATTATCTCTTTTTTGATTCAAGCTGTTCCCCACTACAACCTCAATCATAAGTTACTGCATCTGGTAAAATTTGTTTAATGTTGTCGGTCAAAGTTTTCGATAAAATAGGAATTTCTAGCCTTAAAATTTAACAATTTATGGAAATTTCGGCGCTGGTCCATTGAACAAGATAAACTCACTGTTTATTGTTGGTGTTTTGTTTAAGCTTTGATATTGTTACTTACGAGTAAGACTTTGAGTGTTTAAAATTCTTATTCGCTTTAGGGGTTTATTCGTATAATATTTTTAGCTTTTCTAAAATCTTAGGAAAAGGTTTCCTGATGAGCTGGCCTAAGCAACCAGTGAAATGCGCATAGAAGCTAGCTTTCCCTCGACAATAAATTTCAGTGTATTTATCAAATATGGAAAATTGGGAATTTAGCACGTCATACAGAAATCGTATTAATGATGAATTTTGTATTCCCGTAAATAACTTTGATAATATACTCGCATGTGCCCGTGCAGAAAACTGAATTGGCAAATTGGTTTTTTTGTTGTTTTCTTACGAAGACAATAGAATGAAACAATTTGTTTTTTAATTTTGTTTTTTCTTTTTACCCACTTATAACTACAATTCGAGTCGGAAAGAACCCAACCAATTGTAGGGGGATGTAAGAAAAGATAAACTCACTGTTTATTGTTGGTGTTTTGTTTAAGCTTTGATATTGTTACTTACGAGTAAGACTTTGAGTGTTTAAAATTCTTATTCGCTTTAGGGGTTTATTCGTATAATATTTTTAGCTTTTCTAAAATCTTAGGAAAAGGTTTCCTGATGAGCTGGCCTAAGCAACCAGTGAAATGCGCATAGAAGCTAGCTTTCCCTCGACAATAAATTTCAGTGTATTTATCAAATATGGAAAATTGGGAATTTAGCACGTCATACAGAAATCGTATTAATAATTTCCGAAATTATTTCGGTAGCCAAAAATATCGAAGCATGAAATTGGGTCGTACAGTAATTTGCATTCCGGAGTTGGTCTTCTTGCCGTACGAACAATATTCATTGAAGAAATTCGGCCATCACATTGACCCTTCGATGTAGCCCACTTACCTTTACTTCTTAGGGTGAGTCGAGATATCGTAATAACGCAGCTATCGGAAGAAGTAGTAAAATGTTCAGGTTCTTAAGGATTTTCCTGAATCGGTGGTATATTCTCGTCAGGCTCAAGGATGCCAAAAGCTCATATTCTATATCACTTTGAAGAATATCCTCCAATAATTCATCTTCCGATTCGCTCACATTTTCGAGAGAAACCGAGTCTTCCAACACGCTTTGCAAAAGAGCGCCAATTTCTGCGTCGTCCAAGCCGCGCTTACAACACATTTTTGAAACAATACCTTAAAATTCAACCAAAACACAAAGTTATCTTCGCTACAAAAGTAACATCAAATATAACGATACGTCTCTCAGACATATGTTGTGTTTATTTGTGTTTATTTCTCAAAAGATATATAACTTACAACATAAAAACTGCCACCACCAACTAGGTGCTGCTAACAAGTGAGATAATTGAACGTGAGAAAGTTGTATGTTAACAAAAGTGAAAGTAAGAGCACAAAAATGAAAAAGCGTACGTCTCGCAGACGTACCTTATCTTTTTAGGGTTAATTTCTAATTCATTAAATATAAACGGTCGCTATCAAACCAACTCAAAAATGCGAAAAGTTGTACACAAATTTTCTTTTTATGTTTGACAGTTTTTGGTTTAGACTGCAGTTTCGTAAACCCTGGAATAGATAACTAAAATCCAAGAATAAGGATTTGATTTAATTGAAAAACTCTTCCATTGCCTTCAAATAAGTTCCAGAATTAGTTACAAAATTATTCCAGGCTTATTCCTGTATTCATAAAAATTGTTTAAATTAATAAAGTCTTAAAGAACAAATTTAGTCTGAAAATTGTCCATAATAAGCGCTTGTTAAATTTAATAATCGTTTATGAATACGGTGCTTAATAACTATAGAAGTTATTAGTACCACATCTTGAGTGTAGGGTGTAATTAGTTAGTCCTAAAGCAATAAATTTCCATAATTTTTTTGTTTTTGTTTTCTTCTATAACATGCATTCATGCCTTAACATAAATTACTTGACAGAATTGAATCCATAGAAGCGTAAAACTAGACAAAATCTTAAAGTGCAAAATGCTTAAAATTGTTTTGTAATTGAACCCATTGAAGTTGGTGTAAAATTATTTCACTTTATACCCTTGACACAGTAAGTAAAATATTTTGTTGAATGTAAGTATTTAAATGCACTACATATACATACAAACATTTGTAAACATACACAGCGGTAAGTATTAAAAGGACCGCAAGTGGCAGGCACTTTTGAAGGCCTTTATACTACTTTCTAAATGATTTGCTTCGTATGATATCCTGCCTTCAGAAGTATACCTTCTAGAAGGTAAACAATTTTATTTAGAGAGAACTTAGAAGGGAGAAAGGAAGTCGTTTAGTTCTATTTTTTTAGTGAACTTCCCTACTCTTCTTAAAGAAGGGAGCGAAGTTGTTATTAAGGATAGTGTGGAAGGGTTTGCTCCCAATGCCAACATGTGTTAAAAATAAATAAGCATGGAATGCGGCAAGGAGGGCTTATATCTGCTAAATAAGGCCTTCTTTTAGGCCTCTTTACTCATTCTAGTTACCGCTGGGTAATGTTCATACATATTTATAAAACTAACTTAATATGTTTGCAATACAAAAATAAACACATGTCTGAATTTGTGCTTCTGTGAATTTCTATTAAGAAATATATAGAGAGAATATGTAAGTTTGATCATACAACGTAGATAATGACAGGCAGTCACATCTTATAAATATTAAATTTGGTATGTGGAAAAATGTATGACTAATCCATACAACTCGTACATACAATTTAAAAATAAATTAAAGACCAGTAAAAGTGCTATATTTGGCAGTGCCATAATTTCAATAGACATACAGAAAGACATGGCAAAATCGACTTAGAACTGCTTAAGGATTCACAATATATAGACTTTATAAGGGCCTTAGATAAAAATGTTACAGTCGGAGTGACAAACTTAATATACCCTCATTCAACGCTAATGGTGGAAAGTATAACATTTTTGAATAGTATATTCGATTATGCTGAATCTTTGATACCCTTTACCATAGTATGTATATAACGTGTATGCCGACTTTTTGACATGTACCTAACTTAAATGTCAAAGCTGTCTTAAATACTCTTTTACCGTGCACCACCACTACTGGTGAATGGAATGGTATACTAAGTTTGTCATTTCTTGTGAAACTTCTTCGCGTAGGGATTTTTGTAGGAAAAATTTTTGCAACGTGTAGGGAAAAATCGGATTTTTTTTAGTATGCGTAGGTATTTTTCAAATAATCTTCTGGCAACACTGAGTGAATTTTACAAGTGATGTCCCAAAATAAACGCAGTTACATTTAACTAAATGTTGCTTGTTACACTTTACCTTGCAAAAAAGTAAAATGTCAATAGTTACAATTTAACTATTAAACATTTAAAGGGTAACTACCTTTCAAAGCACTTACAAGAAAATAAAACACTTACCAAAAAGCCTACTAAATATGGGTGCAAAAAAGAGAAAAAAAATTAATAAAAAATTTTGTAAACTTGTCAAAAATCGATTCTCATTAAAGGTGTTATGATACTTGCTATTTTTTGGATTTTTTCTATATTGGAGAATAGTCCAAATATATTTGCATAGGTAAACTAACTAAGTGTAAAGAGTATGATTATATCATAAAAAATCTTGAAATTTCAAACAAATATACGTGTGTTATCGATAAATAATCTAAGCCTGTCAAAAACAAATATAAAAATTTTTAACTTAAAATTGACATTTCCAGATTAAATGTTAGCACTGTTGCCAATTTTTTAGTTTTTGATCGAAAGTCGCGGTTTTTAACTTCTTTTTGCGATTTTTAGCTTTTTTTATATTGTTTGTTTTGTTTACATTTTATTTTGGTTTCACAAACAATTTTTTTTAATACAACAAAATTTAATGCAAATAATGAAAAATATTACGAATTACATCGGGGTATATTCTTTAATTGAAAATTTATGATTTAGAATCCCATATGAAGGGCACCTGCTTCATTTCATTTATCAAAAACAAAATATTTTCATCTGCCCAAGCTTTTACTATTTTTTTTTTTTTTTTTTTTTTTTTTTTGTTTTAGTCAAAAAAAATATACATGAGAAATGTCAATCAGAAAAAAGGGTTTGTTTACATATTATATTTCTTGTTCTCTCTCGCATTTGTTGTTTCATTCAGTAAATCCTAAAAAAATCCAATAAAAAAATAGCAAGTATCATAAGGACTTAAGGAATATATTATTTTTTTTAATCACTTTTGTAAATTATTACGTTTTATTTTATTTATTATGATAATGACTGATATAATACGTTATAAGAAGTAGGTATGTAAAAGCGGATATGTAGCACAATTACTAGCGGAAAAGGCTACTCAATAATGAGTGAAAGAAGCAATTTCTTTTAAAAAGAAAACTAAGTTGTTACTGGGTTCTTTAAGTAGGGACAATATAATAAAATATCACAATAGCATAGAAAAACTAGAAACATTTTTTTAAGTTTAACATTAAAAAAAAATTTCTTAAATAAAAAATTCGCTTTGATGATATCTTTCGCCGCTACCTCTTTATTTTTGAGTGTTTTCAACAAAACATTTTAGATAAAAGCAAAAACTTGTATTATATGTTTTTTTGGTTTAACCATTATAAAACCACAAATAAGTTACAAAAAAAAACAGTTCGTCTTTGTTATCATAACATCGACGTAATAATAAGAAAATGTTACAATAATGAACACGAACACTTTTATTCGTAAAGACATCCGTTACAATAGAACTGACTTAAGAGTCAGAATTACGTCATAAACAGCAGCCTCGTCATCATTTTATAGTTCTACCTCGTTTCCGTTTGTTTTTTTTTTTTATTTTCCGTTATGAGTTGTCATTAAAAAAACCACATAATTTTCATTTACCGGAAAATGGGGCAATGTTATCGTAGAAAAATACAAGAGAAAACATAAAGAAAATGTACAATTTACAAAGGTGATGAGCACTAAAAGTTCTTCAAAATGTTTCCGGCAACGCACAGAGGGTTGAAATGTACCAAAAGTGAGGATTAATTCAAAAGCTGAACTTTATCCTACACATTCGTGTGTGGTACTGGGTGAAAGGTAATTAAATTCTACATCACTATTTGCCAAAAACTTTTGTTTTGAGTAAATTACTCTATCGACTGTGAGCTGTCAAAGTCAAATAATTTTTAAAAATTTTTCGTGCCGTGCCTAAAACTGAAAATTGAGATATTTTGGGTGCTGATAATTCTTATTAAGCGTTCTAAAAGTAATTTTATTAAAATGGAACCATCTACTTCAGGTATTTGGCTACATAATTGCATTAATGTTTTTTAGATAAATGTTTTGCAAATATTTTTAATATTTTTTTAAAAAGTGCTCCATATTTGGGATATTTTCGATATATGCACAATGTTTCAACAAATTTCTTGTTGCGATCCAGCAAATTTTTTTAAGTGATATTTTAATATAGTATTTTAGCTTATATATTCCACACCAAACTTTTGCAGAGGCACCGCGTTTTTTTACTTATTGAAATTTTTGTGAAAGAACTCCAGTTGCTAAATACTTAACCTGAAAAAACAAACAACAAATCAACTTGTTTGTTTTTAACTCTCTTTTGTCTTTATTTTCGGTATTAAAGTTATTGTTATAAATGAGTTTGGTTTCTATCAGAGATGGTTGCGTGAGTAATTTTTGACTCACGCTCACTGACAAAAAATAATTTCTGTTTTATTTACTACGTTCGTGCTTTTATTAAATTTAAAATTAAATGTTAGGGAAGTAAACAGTGATACTTTGG
Organism: Pollenia griseotomentosa; assembly: GCA_963931875.1. NCBI lineage: Eukaryota > Metazoa > Arthropoda > Insecta > Diptera > Polleniidae > Pollenia > Pollenia griseotomentosa. Next base: position 231,291,884 of record OZ007560.1, read on the forward strand.
AGTTAGGGTTTCACGGTTGGATACGATTTTTTGAGTGTCTCCTCCACTTATCCTATAAAATACCAATAAAAAAGTGGCAAGCAAGGTCGGATAAGGATAAGAAAATAGTTGCAGAAACAAAATCAGGAATTCAAAAAGACTTTCGGGAAAGAACTGGATTAATTGTGGATCAGCCAAAGCCAGGTTCCGGAAATTTTAACGACGGAAATACAGCAAAACGTTTTTTTAAAAATGCAGAAAGCAGGAAGCCAGAAATAAGGATTTTTAAAATTATAGGGAACACTTTGCTCGCAAATGCACTGAGAAAAGTCGAATGAAGATATTCTAAATAGATTTTTTCTCAGTTCAGATCCATTCATATCTAGTATAAATAAACAAATGTAGTAATGATAGTGAAGATTATGATGATGAAGGTGAGAATGAACAAAATGATTATGAAGAAGATTATGATGCAGATTGTTAAAACAATTAGTGTATAATATATAATTTTTTTCTTAAATACAAACAAAATGCATAAAAAAATTAAAATATTGTTTTTTATTAACATTTTATACACATTTTAGAGTTAAAATCAATTATGTAGAAATATTTATATATGTGTATATTATTTTTAATTTATCTTTTTAATAATATATTCAATATATTTTAATTTTAAATTTTATTTGATTATTTATAGCTTTCTATTTTAAATTTACAATAAAATTTGTAAATTAAGCCCATTTTCCACAAAATTGAAGAAACGTTCCCAAACAGACAAAAAAAATTTTTATTTTTAATTTTTTTGTTTAATATGGTTTTTTTTTAAGTGTATGACAGTTATTGATAAACAAAAAAAATTATAAAAATTTATTTCGTTACTTTTTTAAAAAAGTTGTAAAATTCTCGAAATCCTTCAAAACCCAAATTCAGACTTTAAATTAAGCTTATGTTCATATTTATGCAAAAAATATATTTATTTTTTTGTTTTTTAGAAAGAAGGCAATATAGGCTTTCGTTTGCTTCCCATTTTTTAAAAAAATCACTTTCCGTTTTAAAATTACGGCGAAAATTCTGAAACAAACTATAATTTTCCGAAAAATAAAAATGTCTATAAAATCGTAAATTTTTCCTTGTATCTTTTTTTCAAAATATGCCTTTTTATGTAAATTTAACGATTTGAAAAAAAAAAATTCAAAAAAATTTAAATTACGGCTCCCATGAATTAATCGCCACTTTCGGTGTCATCGAACCCACTGTGCAACGGGAGGATTTTTATAGAAGTGCTAGTTCTAACATATAAATAAATAGGCCAAAAAATAATGGTTATTAAAGAAAAGCCATTTTAAATGCATAAAGGATTTCTTTGTCCAAAGGTAATATTATTATAAACAATTATAAGTAAAAGTAATTAAAAAAAAATAAATTGATGATACCGACTCACAGTGTTGTATTATTGGCCAAAGCAAATGTTTAAACTAAAACAACTTATTATTAAAAAAAAAATCCTAAGTATATGAAAAGCAAAACCGTTCTAAGATATCTGCATTAGTTTTTGAGTTATAGCTCTTTAATGTTTAACTTTTTGTAAGCTAAATATTTTTTCTCTGAAGTGTGTAAAATAAACTTGTACATTTAAGGTCTAAACAACACAATAGCGTCGACAGCATAACACTCTTGGTAATGCAGTTTTTAGCACCTTATCGAGTCATTACCGCAAAAAAAAAGCTTAAGCGACATCATATTCAATTTTTGTTTTTTAATAAATAACTTTACTAGCAATACTTGCATCATTTCCTAAAAAGTCATGGTCACATAAGGTTCCGCTACGATTTGTTAGCAAAAACAATTTTATCTTAAGCGACAACCTTCATAAACAAATTTTATGAAATAAAATAAAAAAACCTTCTCCTGTTTTTGTCGCTTAATCATTTATTGCGGTAATGACTCGATATAAAGGCTGTTTAAATTTAAAGGGCCGATGTTGAATGTAAACTACACCTAAACGTCAAGTTTTTTTCTGCATTTTATTTAACACCCTAGAGGGAAGCGAACTGACACCAAAGTAGTCCCGTGATAGGTCTCTGGTGTTAGAGACCGGTTCTAGTTCTAACACTTTATATGAATAAGACCTATCACTTTTACATGGGGTTGTCATTGGAGGGGGTCAATTGACACCATTTGATCAGTCACACATCTATTCTCAATGAACGTGTTTAGTGTCAGTTACTATAATGTAGTTTTATTTCAATACAATGTCGTATTATTTCAATAAAACAAGTCCTAGAATTAAATTTAAGAACCAAATTTTAGAAAGTCCCAAAAAATGTGTCACACCACCAGTAAAGACTGTACTGTAAATTCATTACTTTTTTCACCTTTTTATTTTTCTTAAACCAGTTAAGGGATTGGTTCTTCTGTCACTGGTCCTTTCTTTTTGTACTTATTCTATTTTCACAAATCCCAGGACCAGTCTGTTGGACCAATTGAAACTAACTCAATTTGAACCATAGAAAGATACACAATCGAGCAACTCGTGAAAGTTATTCAGGCTTATTATGAAAATGGACCTTCAAATCAAAATGCATATCGTGCACTAATTGATTTTTTCGGTGCGTACAATCGGAAAAATCGTGCAAAAATTTGAGCAAACCGGATCTGTAGGAGATGTGAGAACACTAGTGCAGAAAACTGCAGAAGTGGCTGAAGAGCCGTCCACCTCAACTCGTCGTCGTGGCCAACAATTGCACCTCTCACGCTCGTCGTTTACGAACATTATGCATAAAGACTTGCATTTACACGCTTACAAGCTGCAATCTAATCAAGACCTAAAGCCTCTTGACCATTCCAAACGTCGTCAATGGCCAAAATGGTGGCAAGAAATGGCAACAGGTGATGATCAATTTTCGAAGAAAATCAAAATCATTATTTATTATTATTTGAAAGAAAAGGTATACGTCGATAGGCCAGCAACAATTCCAGACCTAAAGGATGAGATAGGCCCCTATTACGGTTTACAACTCAACTCAGTTGAGTTATACTTAAGAAAACTGGTTGTGATCAGTTGTAATTTTTGTTATGTTTTTGTTCACCACAATATAGCAAAGTTGTAAACCATAATACAAAAATTTAGAAATTACAACTCAACTAAGTTGAGTTGTAAACCGTAATAGGGGCCATAATTCGGCACATTAACGGCATCGAACCTCAATTATGCCTCAGTGTCATCGAAAATTTTTACCATCAGATGGAGGTGTGCCGCATAATTGAACCATAACAATATTATCATAATAAAACGATATGACAATAATTTCTTAAATAATTTGTGTTTTATTCAAAATCAACATCGGCCCTTAAAATTTAACAACCCTTTATTACTTGAACAATAATGCCATTTGTTTTTTTTTTTTTTTGGTTTTTTTTTGACATGTGCCTGTTGTAACTTAATGACAGTTATTATAAATTGTGTTCAAAAGAAAGTACAAAATATTTTCGCGAATTGTATATATGACAATCAGCAACTTTCAATTTCATCAGATTTCAGTAAAATTTTGTTCCACGAAATAATGGCTGCAGTATGTAGATTCAAAAGAAAAGAAACAAGTTAGAGTGCTATATTCGGCTGTGTCGAATCTTTGATACCCACCACCGACAGTCAAGAGGAGCCTTTGAAGGATATAGACATTACTGATCAACAATCAACATCTGCAGAAGCCACGAGAAAAAAACGTGTCAAAATAACGAACAATTCCATACGAACATACAAGATCATAAGTGGACACAGCGGACTGAAAGATCCGAAAAAATTTTAATTATTTTACAACCAAACTCAGATGAGCTCGATCAAAGTTATTTTCTGAAATTAAAGGATTGTGATCACTACGGTATTTATAGCCAGAAAATGTTCGATGTTATCATTAAATGATCAAATAACTATGCACAAAAAATGATATTCTTAACCTTGAAAGATTGAGTGATTCTGACTTCCAATTCGATCAAACAAACAATATATTAGTTTGCCGTTGGGCTAATAATAAGAAGTCACAACGGTTACTAATTTTGACCAAATTCAACCAACGCAGCGTCAAAAGATGGCAAAAAGGAGAAAAAATTCAGCAGCCACTAATATTTTTTATTACATCCAAGGCATCTGTTTTTTTAATTTGCACGACAAGGCCATTCAAAATTATAGTATAAATATCCGATCTTTACAGTGGTATTGCGCATTTTTTATAATATTTTTGCACGCAGAGAAAAAACATGATAACTAAGTGTTCACTACAAACATTTTTATTCATATTTGCCTAATATGTTTACCCTAATAAGTTTATTATAGTCCTATTATAACTTGAAAAAATATTTTTTGTCCTTAACATTTTTAAATTCACTATAATAATATGATATGGTGGTTTACACCTAAAAATTTACTCTGATCTAGCTAAACATATTAAATTATGTGAAATGTTTGCTACTATTATAAATACGTACATATTTTTTCAACTATACAATTAAAATCAAAATATAAGTTGCACACAAGAGGTATGTTTAGTACCATAACTTTTGTTTGATTTTAAACACATTCTCTAATCGAGCAAACATTTATTGTCAAAACAAACAATGTTTATTTATAAAAAAAATAAAATTTTCTTCACGTCATTAACGTCTGCGAGCTTCAGTTAATCGGACAACTTGGATTATTACAAAATAATTTATACTTTTTTCTGCCTTGCAAAACTTATAAGTTTATTAAAACAGGTAAGTAAAATATAATTATAAAAATACATACACACATGTATAAACGTTGTCTTTCTTGCAGTAAAAAACACCGACAACATTGAAAAAAGTTGGGAGTCAGCTGATTCAATTTATCTGTACGGCAAATAAAAGGAAAATAAACAATTGGCAGATGAGTGCTGGATAGCTTTGCGACAGAATAGAAGCAAATGCGAAATTGAGAAACCCAAATTTCTTTAATGTGCAGTTTTTCGTTGGAAAAAAATGAGAAAACGGCCATTAAATGTATGTACTATTTAATTTTATTTGTAGATATATGCTTTATGTATTCACATTTGTACTTTTAATAAAATATTAATTGTTGAGAATAAATTTGTTATTGTTTTTATTGTGAGAACCATATACCATGTTGAGAAAGACATTTTGCATGGTTTTGGGAAATATAGAAACAAGGTTTGAAAGGTTGCTTTCGTTTTTTTTTCTGAACATAATAATATGTTTGAGACAATAATAAGTTAAAAACATTATGTCTGAACATATATTGTTACTAAAGACGTGTTTGAGACAATCATAACCGCAAACATTAATGATAGTTTGCGTTTGTGATTGTATCAACCATGTTTTTTCTTTGCGTGTACTGAACAGGAAGATGGAAAAACTAGACGTTGCAGATAAAAACCTTTAGAAAGCCAATAAAAAGAATGTGCAAACAATGCAATCTATATTTACATCCAAAACGTTTTGAAGCGTGCCATAAAAAGTAATTTTTTTATAAAATACAAATACTACAATTTTTTATATTTTCAATAAACATATTTTTTGAAATTGAAAGAAACTTGTTTTTTTATACTAACAAAGCAAAAGAAATTAATGTTGAATAGCCGCCAACGTTTGCGCTTGCGAACACCGGGTTATGACGGCCCCAGTAGGGCTAGCTGAATTTTGTAAACGGATTTGAATTCAAGAACCTCAAATAAGATAAGAACTCAAATATTATTGAAATCGGACTACTTTTATGTTTCTTAATTGTTAATCATTACGGTGGGGAACAGTCATTCTGCGGCCTGGACGTTTATTGCAAATTTTTACTAATTTGAGCTCGCTAATTTCAAATAAAATTTACATTTTTCTCTATCAGCTCTATTTGTCGAGATATACGTTTATGTTCAAAATTAAGACACTTTCACTACATATATTAGCATAACTTGAAAACGGTTTACCAGATTCATTTAACAAAAAATCCAAAACAAAAATCGGCAACAATATTATCTTTAAGCCGTGCCTACATTGTTTTAAGATTTGCCCTGTAGTTTTAGAGATATAGTTAAATTTTTGAAGAAAAAAAGGAAAATTTTGAAAAAAAAAACAATTTTTTGTTCTTTAAAAATTCATAAAAAAATAAAAATGCGACAAAAATCACAATTTTAGTTTAAAAACATGCCTCTTAACATAATTTCGAATGAAATAAAGTTTATTTCATTGTAATCGGTGCAAAACTTTTGATTTTATTCACGATTTACTGAGAAATCTAAATTGATAAATATTGCGATTTCTATATTTTACGTAATAAGACTTTAACTTTTCCCGTTTTGGATTTTTTAAAATACAAAATTTGTAATTTTAATTTTAATATCACCAACCATTTTTCTTTGGTGATTTCCAAAAATTTGATTGTTTTTCAAAGCTAACAACTACATCTCAAAAAAATATATATTTTAGGAGTCGCAGCCAGATCGGTCCACAAATGACTGAGATATGAGAAAAAAACCACAACTGCCTCTAATTTCAGCCATAAATCTATTGTTGTTTTTTTTATTTCTTTTTTCCGTATAACTGGAGAGCTCAAGTTTCCAAATTCGGAATAAGAATCTTGGTTATCAGTGCACAACCTCTCCAACAAAATTAGCGGGATTAGAGAAGAAGGCGTGGCAATTCCCACATAAACATATTATAAATTACTTTATATCCGGATATCTAAAAAAGTCAAAGTTTCCAAGTATGGTACAAACATCTCGGTTACCTAAGCACAACATTTTACAAAATGTGGGTAGGAAGGGAAGAGGCGACGTAGCACAAAAAAGTTTTTTATATCTCAAGAACGGTAAGAAAATATTGTCCAAACTGGTATACATAGCTGGGTAATTAATATACAACCGGAATTAGATAAGTGGGAGTTGCAACTTCTGTACAAAGACTTAATAGTTTTTTCTAAAGGGTGGTTAAATTGTAAGGGCCGATGTTGAATGTGAACCACACCTAAACGCCAAGTTTTTTTCCGAATTTTATTTGACATTTCTCTATTTCAGACTTACTCAATTTGAACCATGGAGAGATACACAATCCAACAACGTGTTAAAGTTATCCAGACTTATTATGAAAATGGATGATAAATTTCGAAGATAATCATCTTTAGTGACGAGGCACATTTTCACCTCAGTGGATTTGTCGATAAGTAGAATTTCCGCATTTGGGCGAATAACAATCCAAGATTGATTGTCGAAAAACCAATGCACCCACAAAGAGTGACTGTTTGGTGAGGTTTATGGGCTGGCGGCATCATCGGGCCGTATTTTTTCCAAAATGAGGCCGGTCAGGCAGTTACTGTGAATGGTGTTCGCTATCGTGAGATGATAACGAACTTTTTATGGCCCGAATTGGAAGATATGGATGTGGACGATATGTGGTTTCAGCAGGACGGTGCCACTTGCCACACAGCTAACGAAACAATGGCTCTTTTGCGCAACAAATTCAATGGCCGTGTTATCTCACGTAATGGCGATGTCAATTGGCCGCCAAGATCATGTGATTTGACACCGTTGGACTTTTTTCTTTGGGGTTATTTGAAAGAAAAGGTGTACGTCGATAAGCCAGCAACAATTCAAGAGCTAAAGGATGAGATAATTCGGCACATTAACGGCATAGAACCTCCATTATGCCTCAGGGTCATCGAAAATTTGGACCATCGGATGGAGGTGTGCCGCCGTGGTCGCGGCGCCCATTTGGCCGATATTTTGTTCCATACATAATTGAGTAATACCAATATATCATATCAAGATAAAATTACAATAATTTCCTAAATAGTTTGTGTTTTATTCAAAATCAACATCGGCCCTTGAAATTTAACCACCCTTTATATATCTGGAGAACGGCAAGAGCCTAAGCTTCAAAATTAGGCACAAACATATTGGTACACAACATCCGACAAAATTTGGGCGGGATTAGGGAAGTGTGAACAAAGGGCCGTGAAACTGAGTAAAATATAGAATCGGTCACCATGAACGTAGAACCGACCACGATTTTTTCTTAAGGTTTTTTTTTCCTTAAATAATTCATAAGTTTTTACAATTCCATCATTATTATGTTTAAAATAATCTTCTGATAACTTTAATAAATTATTTTTAATTTTAATTATCTCAAATGTAATGTGAACGGCTCTGTTTAACTTAATCAACATTTTGCTTAAACGCGTGAAAAACCCAAGTGTGCACATAGCATTACGCAAATGGCAAAGATATATATAATTTAAAAAATATATATGTAGAATATAATGCCAATATTTTTTACTTTCATGATATGATTTCTATAAATCAATTCTTTTTTTTTTAACTTTTTGTTTATTTCTAAGTTTTTTACCCAAAAGTGAAAGATCCCATTTCCTGAAAATTGTTTAACGTTTTATTTAAAAAGAAAACATAAAATATATTTTGAAATACTATGAATACCCACCACGGTTATTGTTTAGCAAACATTGAGATTAATTATAATCAGGGCTTTAACTACAATATTTTGTACCTTTTCTACATTTTGTATAAAATCGCTAAAAACGTATGAGAATAAATCAAATTCAAAGCTTCTATTAATTACACTATGCTAGTTGAAAAAACTGACAAGCCGGGCACATGACGTTTCAACATAATTCGGGGACGCTGAATCCAGTGGTGCCCGCGGTTTTTTCAGATTGGCTCTGGTTTTCGAGATATGCCGTTATTTCGAAAATGGAGGAGGTTGCACAACATATATTCTCGTAACTCAAAAACGGTTTAGTTTATTGAAATTACTAAAAAAAACGAAATTCCGCAATAAAATTTCATTTCAGAAAACTAAAACTCTTTTTCTAATATGAGTAGTCGTTATTGAAACATAATTTTTTTTTTGAAAAAAAAATTAATTTTTTTATCAAAATTTCGAAATTTTTGTTTTTTAAAAATTCATACAAAATTAAAAAATGCAGCTAGGCTTCTAATTTTTTGCAGACTTATAAAAAACGAAGCTACAAACAAAATAAGCCATAAATGATTAAAATCTGTGGAATTTCGGTTTTTTTAGTAATTTCAATAAACTAAACCGTTTTTGAGTTACGCGAATATATGTTGAGCAACCTCCTCCATTTTCGAAATAACGGTATATCTCGAAAACCAGAGCCAATCTGAAAAAACCGCGGGCACCACTGGATTCAGCGTCCCAGAATTATGTTAAAACGCCATGTGCCCGGCTTGTCACGAAAAAAAAGTGTCAATTTCATGCACAGTGTTATTAGTCTCTTATTATTAATTTATTTTTTAATAAAAAAAAAATTGTTCGATTAATCGAAATAATTTAATCGATTTATTCGTTATTTGAAAATCGCCATTTTAAAATTATTCGAACAAGAGTTTGTTTTTGTTTGATCGATTAATCGAATTATTCTTAATCGGTTGACAACTCTATTACATACATATAAAAAAGGAAGGAAAATAAAATAATTTTTCAAAATGTATCCTTTTTCCAAAGAAAATACGTATGTAAATGTTATACTGATAACAAATGCTGTTTTTTTTTTTTTTTTTTTTGAATTCTGACAAACATTCAGATGTAAAATGAATTGGAACAAATGATTCGAGCAACAATTTACTATTTGAAAGCACATGTGTGTATTTTTTAATAAAGACATTTTTATAGGCTCAAAGAACAAAGTATTTTCTCTTTTGTATTTTCATTGTAAACTTTTGTCTTTACTTTACATTGTTTAAACTATACATTCAATACTTTTGTTTTAATTGTTCAAAAGTTTTCTTTTATTCTTTGTGTCGTTTAAGAAAAATAATTTCAATATTATTTTTTTATTTGTATTCAAATATTGTTCTTATTGTAACTTTTATGTACTACAGCTCAAAATGGTTTATGTGCATCAGAGATCAGCAATGAATCGTTTTTTCGCTACTCATACTGACTCATGAAATGGTAAGTATAAGTGCGTAGGCATCATTTAAACTAACCCTGCTGACTACGAGACTAGTACATTCATGCATGTAAAGAGTAGTCCATAAAGGAGTAGGAGTACTCCAAAACTTCTCCAAATATATGGTTAAAAGGTGGTCCATTTAACATTACGATATCCTAGAAGGGGACCATATAATCCACCGAAGTAGTGCCTAAACTACTCCATGGAGTACTAAAGTGGGGTAGTTCCAAAAGTACTCCATGACACTACTTAATGGAGTGCACTTATAGGGTTGTTTCAGACCTCCTTCATGTCACTACTCCATGGATTAACTAATAGGGTTAATTTTAAAACTACTCCATGCCACTACGGAATGGAGTGGTCAAAAGGGGAAGTTTAAAAACTAATTCATGCCACTACTGTCTTAGTCGTATTATAGTGTTTTTCGAAACTGCTTTGGCCTATGTTTAGTTCTAGACCGATCGCCACAAAATTTGGCGGTGTGGAATCCTTCCTATCTCATAAAACTATGATAGACTAAATTTCACTTCAATAGCAATAGTATAATAGCAATAGTGTTTTCGATTGTGGCGTTAAATGTGGTGATTGTACAATATCTTAACAAATTTTTTATTGTGATTCAAGTGTAAGAACATGATTGTTTAAAAGCCAATTGTTGAGGGAGTTGCCGAGAAACACTTTCAGTGTTAAGACGTGCGCGGAAGAACTATTTTTATATACTCTCTTTTGTCTATTTTATTATATTTTGTGTTTTAATATGTAAGAAATGAATTCAATGAAATATCCTGACAAATGTGTTTAATTTTTTTGTAAGAAAACGACTACCTCTTATAAAAGTCATACAAAACAAGTCGAGTTTGTGCAAAATAACAGTTAGTTATTTCCGCCACCAATTTATGTTAGCTTTTGTAACTGAAATATCGAGTCTTTAGGGTGATTTGGGTAAAAATCAAGAATTTAACAAAATTTTGTTAGTCGTGCTTAATTCCCAGTCTTTTATTATTGATTAAAACACTGAAATTTATTGTTGAAGAGAAAAGCTATTCCTATGCACATTTCACTGGTTGCTTAGGCCAGGTCGTCAGGAAACTTCATCCAAAGATTTTAGAAAAACTAAAGATATTAAACAAGTAAAACTGTTAAGCGAATAAGAATTATAAGCAAAATCTTACTTGAGTTTATATTTTTTTACATTCCCCTACCAAAATCTTGTAAAATTTTGTGTTCCCAAAAATTACTTTGATAATATCAAGAACTTATTCAAAACGTTTCACCAAGAATGACAAACTTAGTATATCCTCGTCACAACTTTTTGTGGATAAAACACAATTAACCGATAACTGTTCATAAATAGAGAAGTAATGAACAAGTAACTCTCTTTTTCCTTACGCTATAAAGGACTATGATTAATGGCATTCAAAAGGAGCACAGTGTTGTGATTTATTATAAGGAGTGGCCATAAATATAAGTAGTCTTTGTAAAGATTTCCAATTTAGAACAAATATTTAGGTTGACGACAATATAATCAAATAGAAAATTGCAACAAATTCGGAGCAAGAATTCGGGTCCTTCCCATATATCCTAAAAATTCAAAAATGTCATAAAAGTTAGATAAAAAGTTAGAATTTCATGTGTAGTCTTTGGATGTGATATCAATAACGATTTCACCAAATTTTATCCAAATCCAAGCTCAAAAATTTCATTTTTAGTAAATCTAAAAAAGAAGAAAAAAAATTAAATTGTTACAAATTGTTACTTAATCAATACACAAGATCTTTTTTAAAATAAATTGTTAATTTAATGCAACAAATTATTAATTTAATGCGAAGCGAAATTGGCATTATCTTACAAAATTTAATAATTTTAATTGACATTATTTAATTTGCTTTTTTAGAATTTTCATTTTTTTGTTTTGAAATTATTTTAAAATTTTTGTTATTGGCAATAGAATATTTTTAACGCAACGGTGGTTTTTCATTAGCTAGTTATCCTTCAAATATGCTTTTTTATGACTAGCCCTCATAGAACTACTGAAATACATAAAAAAAATTTAATAATTCCTTTAAAACTTACTGATGTATTTTATATTTGAATAAAAAACAGTGTTTTTATTCAAAATGTGGTGAGTTGGAAAAAATTTTTCTTTAACAAAATGTTAACCTCAAGTAACTTTCCCTCGAATTGGAAAATAGCTAAAATCGTTCCGATACTCAAAACTGGTTCCGATTTCAGACCAATAGCCATTCTTCCATTTCTCTCTAAAGTATTTGAACGTATTATGCATTACCAAATAACCGGTTTCTTGGATTACAATAACTTGCTAACAGATCGTCAATCAGGGTTTAGAAAGAAAAACAGCTGCATAACAGCCTTAGTCGATGTTACGGAGGAGATTAAAAATAAACTTGATGATGGCGAGACTACGTTTTTAATACTTTTGGATCATTCAAAAGCGTTTTATGCATTGGATCATAACATTCTTTATTACAAACACTATAATTTTTTTAATTTCTCTTCGACCGCTACTCAGTTATTGTAACATACTTGTGTAACAGATATCAGTATGTTAAAACTGGAATCCAGAAATCCAGGGCACTGCCTGTAACAAGAGGGGTAACTCAGGGATCCATTGTTGGGCCACTATTATTCTCACTATACTCTAATGACCTCCAAGCCGTCCTAACAAATTATAATGTAAGAATGTACGCGGATGACGTTCAACTTTATACCAGTTGTAGTAATGCCTTGAAAGTTGCATTTAATAACATAGTCCGTTACGTGTATGGACTTAAAAGGCGTTCAAGTATATCTTTGTTCTCATCTCGGCTATATGCCCTTTCTTTAGATAATCTACTGAACATGAGAGTCTTAGGTTTGTTACATAAGATAATATATACCCACAAACCTGAACATCTGTACGGCTAAATCTGTACAAGCAGGTTTAATTCGGAGTGACATCTCTACATATTCTCAGTATCTCTCTCAGTGATGTCAGATGAAATTTTAATAGTTCCCTACGATTGCATAAAAAAATCCCCACATTTCCCTACAACAGCAATATTTTTCCCTTACAATTTTCCCTACCTTATATTAGGTACTAGTAAAACTCAAATATTATTAATAATTCAATATAGTAAATTTTATTTACTTTAAACAAAAAACAATAACATACATTAAATAAATTTCAGGTAGTTTGAGTAAAAAACAAAAATTAAAAAAATAAAATAAAAATCTACATATGTTTGTATACGTGTAAAAAATCAGTTGTAAAGCACTTGCGTATTCATTTTCTTAAAATGACTTTCTGTACAACGGAAGCTTGTACAGTTTAACATTTTTGATTGTGTGATCTAAGAATACATATGGAATTTAAAACCTCGTGACTCAGTTTATTTCTTTTTTTTGTACGGACGTCAGTAACAATTGAAACTATCCTCTCAGCATCTGCATTGGCATGCGGTAAACTCAATAGAATTTTGGATAATTTTGAGAGGCAAGGGAATACTAAATTATCATTGAAGTTCTTGGACTTTGATATATATAACCAAAATGGTTCCAAATCCATCTTTGAAAGAGAATTAATTTCTTCTTCTGAAAAACTATATTCTAGGGTTCACCATTCTTGAGTAAGAAAATTAACATCAATATTAAACTTTTCACATAACATTTTAAATTGAAAAGTATTGTGTACTTGGGTACTTGATACTCAAAAGCAATTATTCAATAACAAAGTAGCCAGATTGTGATTATTGAAGCGATGTGCTTTAATACCACAGAGGTTTTCTTACAAGTCAGTTATTATATTTTAATTTACATGCAAGGGGAAAATTCCCTACATTTTTACGAAAATAAAAAATCTGTCTTTTTTTCTCTACTGTCTGATTTTTGGAGAAAAATTCCCTACAAGTAGGGAATTTTCCCTACATCTGACATCACTGATCTCTCTGGAATTCTATACCCCACAGTTTTCAACTTTTAAGTAACGCACGAAAATTTAAGGAAAATATTTTTAAACTGTTTTCAGCATAACAATTTGAAACATTATTATAATTTGGATTAAATAAACGTTGAAAAAAAAATATTTGAGATTAAAGTACATATCGCTCATTTGCTGCAAGACCGGCATAACCGAAAAAATCCATTTCGAGATAAACGCGTTTAAAGTTCTTGATTTGCTCTAATCACTTAGAAAAAATAACGAGACATTCTCTTCAAATGGGGAAAGTATAAAAGATATAAAGATGAATTGTATACACAATATAAAGAAAAACATAGCGAACAATTCTGCATCACTAACTCCAAAATTGTGTTTTTTTATTTATGCCAGTCTTGCAGCAAATGAGCGATATGATTAAATTATTTAAATTTTGTTTGATTTTAATTAGTTTTGCTTTTTATATAAAATTGTAATTAGTTACAAAGTTGTTAATTAATTAGTGATTTATAATTTTACACATTCTCAGTTCCATACTGCAAAATAAGACTCTAAGTCTTGTGTATGGTGCAATTCAATTAAATAAATAAAAATTAAAAATAAAAATAAATTATCAAAAAGTAATTTCAATTTTTGGGAATACAAAATTTTAATTTCAAAAGTTTTTGTTGTTCGTGCTTAAATATGTTGAGAGAATTTCAACTAATTGTAGCGGGGAATGTAAGATGAGATAAGCCCACTGTTTATTGTTGATGTGTTTTGTTTAAGCTTTGATATTATTACAAGTAGAACTGTTGCTATAAGTCTTATACGCTTAACAGTTTTATTTGGTTTAATATCTTTAGTTTTTCTAAAATCTTTATGGATGAAGTTTCCTGATGATCTGGCCTAAGCAACCAGTGAAATGCGCATAGGAATAGCTTATCCCATCAACAATAAATTTCAAGTGTTTTTATCAAGAATAAAAACTGGGAATTAAGCACGAATAACAAAAACTTTTGAAATTAAAATTTTGTATTCCCAAAAATTGAAATTACTTTTTGATAATAAACAGGCAAGTGCACGGCCTTAAAAACACGTAATTGACAACATCTTTTGTAAGTTGTTGTTGTTTTTATTTTGTTTTTCTTAACCTACTTACAACTACAATTAATGTTGAGAGAATTTCAACTAATTGTAGCGGGGAATGTAAGATGAGATAAACCCACTTTTTATTGTTGATGTGTTTTGTTTAAGCTTTGATATTATTACAAGTAGAACTGTTGCTATAAGTCTTATACGCTTAACAGTTTTATTTGGTTTAATATCTTTAGTTTTTCTAAAATCTTTATGGATGAAGTTTCCTGATGATCTGGCCTAAGCAACCAGTGAAATGCGCATAGGAATAGCTTATCCCATCAACAATAAATTTCAAGTGTTTTTATCAAGAATAAAAACTGGGAATTAAGCACGAATAACAAAAACTTTTGAAAATAAAAATAAATAAAATAAAATAAATTCTTATTATGTATATCATATTTATGAGGCTGAAATATGACTTAAATCCACACGGACAGATTTTTTAAATCGTATAAAGACTGATTAGATTTTTGGGCATCACTGCTTTATTTGACCACCCATTTAACAGCTGATAGTTGCTTTTTGTTTAGTTTACTTTGACATTTCATTGTGGATCGACAAGGAGAATCTTTTCGTAAAAACAAACATAGAACGCGATGCTGCTTTAATTTTTGAATATGCAAGTTTAAATAGACAAATGAAACAAAATGTATAAGCTTTATGCCCAGACCAAGGCGAATTCATAAAGGTGACATTTTCGAGTCATCTGTTTATTGTTTATTTTTTTGTGTGTATACTGAATGTCAAGCTTTGTTTACATTTTATTAAAAAATTAATTCAAATTTTAAATTCAATAAAAATTGTAAAAAAAAACTTATTTAAATTTTATAAAATAAAAAAAGTGAATATAAAATAGAAAGAAATTATAAATGCGTAAGGAATAAGTGGAGCCACAATTAATTTGCAATAGAGGAACAAGATTTAATTTTTAAAGCAATTGTGTATATTTTATAAACAAAAAAATTTCCTTTTTTATATTTTCAACAAAAATTTTTGACATTCACTCTAACTTTTTACAAAAACAAAATACATAGTATTTTTCAATAAAAAGGGATAGCTAGCATAACTCTATCTCATGATGCGGTCACCTTTATGAATTCGCCTTGGCCCAGACCAAATCAAAGGAGTAATTTAACCATATTTCTTGAAGGCCAATCTGCTTTAGAAGTGAATTCCATAAAATATTTGGGTATTTGTCTTCAAAGTAATATTTCGTGGAATAATCGCATACAATATTTGAGATCTAAAATTGCTCTGGCTCTTGGAATGTTATATAAGTTAAAACACTGTCTTAATGCTGAAACAAAGTTATTAATTTATCAGTCGTTAGTACAGAGTCATCTGAATTACTTAACTCTCGTATATGGTTTTCGAAAAAATACTTTAAGGCAAGACAAGGAAATTACGAACAGAAAACACAAAATTAAATTTTATTTTTTAGATAAAAAATTTTTGCGTGTGAAAAAAGGAATATTTTTTTTCTGTGTTTTAAAAGAAACGAAAAAAGAAAAAAAAATTTTCTTTGAAAACAAAATTTTTAGTTTCAAAAAAAGGCAAAAACTTTTTTTTGTAAAAAAAAACAAATAGAATTGTTCAAAAAACTTTTTTTTTGTGTTGAAAAATATTTCTTAAAACGTTTTTTTTTTTTTTTTTTTTTTTGAAAATTTTATTCTCAGAAACCTCTTCATACATTTTATTTCAAATTGTTTTGAAGAATGAAATTTTTATGAAAATGCTTAAATATATTTATTTTGTTTACAGAAATTTTTTATTTTGTGTAAAATGTAGAATTTTTTAAACTTGAACCATAAATATTTTTTTAGAAACAAAATAAAAAAACATTTTCCAGCCCTTGCTTTAAGGACGTTACAAGTACTTCAAAACAAATCATTGAAAGTTGTTTATAATTTCCCCATTATGTATTCTACATTGTTGCTGACAAAGATGTTGTAAAAAATATATTACCAATATATGGATTTATTAAAAGGCAATTGCTGATTTACGTTTACAAAGTAACACATGGAATCGGCCATCACACAATAAATTTTACAAGAAATCCAACTGTCTTTAATACTAGAAGTAGCCATCATTTATGAACCTTAAGATGTCGTTTGGAAATTACAAAACAAAAGATTGAATATTAAGAATATAATAGTTTGCCGTTACAAATTAAAGGCTGTTGAACAATATCTTCCTTCAAAAAAAAGTTAAAGGATTATTTGTTGCAAAATATTGATATGCTTCTTGTATTTATAATTCCAATACCTAATAAACGTTTTATTTTTTAAGTTGATATACTATTGAATATGTTTATTTGACTAACTTTTAAGTATGTATTTTAACTGCTTGTCTTAATTATTGCCAGTATGTCTCTTTAATACCCTAGAGGCGCTGAGACTTTGAGTATTGTATGAATTTAAAAAAAACCTTACATATAAAAAAAAAAAAAAAAAACAATTAATTAAAAAGAAATTTTAATATATAATCTTTTGCAAGGCACATTGTTTACAAAATCAAAACTAGATAAAATATATGGGGGATTTCATGTCAAGTGATTCAATTTTTAAATCGATGTTTTCCGATTTGGATGAAATTTACACCAAATTTAGTCCTATTGCATAGTAGTTAAAACACAAATTTTCAACAAGATCGGACCCTTTTTCAAAATCGTCCAGCTCACGAGAGGTCAAAGCTGGAGCCGAAATATTTGAAATGCCATCTTAAAAGAGTCCAAGGTTCATGTTTAGGAGGGTACATCGAGCACGAATTTTGCTGCCATACAACTTGAGTCGCTCTAATGTATAAACATATATTTTTAATAATCAATGCTCTCCATTGCCATTTTTTGGAATGAAAAAACAAATATTTTTAATACTTTCATTAATATTCTGCATTTTTATTTTAGATATTAATGAAAGAAATCATCTTTTTATTATTTATTTTTCTCCTTTTGAATATTTTTATTGTAGTATGTGTAAAAATATATTATTTACTGTACAACAGTTACTACATTTTGTTTACTTTTCCCTCATATTTACACACAATTTTCACAAAATGTGCTACGACCGAACATATTTTTTAAGTAAAAAGAAACCACCTACCCCTGTGTGCTAGTCCATACGAATAAAATCTATTGTGCACTTACTAAATATACATGTCTATATATATGTATGTAAACGTATATATATAAGTATGTATGTTTTACAGCAGACATCCTACATGCATGTATATAAACATGTTTTAATATGTCTATATCTTTGTGTTGGTGCAAAAATTTATAGTGTATGTTTAATTGTGTGCAACTAAGCGCAATTTTTATAAACAATGAACTTTATGTTACTTTGGCTATATAAGTCAGTAGCACACCGGAATGTTTTTTAATAACACTATATTGGTTAGCTTCATAAATTCCTAAACATTCGGTTTTTTCTTTGTTAGATAACTTTTCTCATACTTTTTCTTTTACCTTCTGAAAGGGCAAAGACTTGCAAGAAACTAGGCAGTCATAACAGTTACATTTAAACTATTTATTTTAAAAAAGGTAGTTGTCTTGATGTAAGGAACTATAAATAACCGATTTGATCTATTTTCAATAGCAAATTCTTTAAATACGAGAGAAATATTGCCGCAAAATTGTGGTGCTTTATTCCTTTTTTCTGCTTTAGATTTTTATAACATGGTGATACACTAGGGTTGCCAGTCAGGCTGGATTCGGCTGGATTTTCCAGCTTTTTTAGGACTTGTTCAGTTTCAAGCTAAAATTAAATTTGTCCAGCTAAACGATGAAGAATTAATATTTTGTTAGAATCCAAGGCGAATTAACTACAGGTGGTGTCGAAACGGCATCTGATTTTGACAGTTCGGGCTTATTTGTTTTAGTTTGTTAGTGTTTTGTTAATAATGGTTGACATTTCGAGCTAATGGCACTAACAATGCAATGCAAAAAACCCTATGTTGTTTCTGTTGTTTTTGGATTGTTGTAGTTCCGACACCACCTGTAGTTGAATTCGCCTTGTTAGAATCCTAAAATAAAACTACCTTTATGAAAAATAACGTAATAAAAACTTTTGCAAAAGTGTAGTTTTTCTTTTTTTTACTAAGTAATAATTGATTGATTGATTGATGAAGTTCATTTTGTAATAAAATTAGACTCTATAAAATTTCCCCATTGTGTCATCACTAATAACCTCGCTCAACACCAGAACAGCTGATTTCATAACAATAACAAGTCTTTTGATGAGCGGTAAGTTTTTCTTTGCAAATTAAATTTTCATTTACTGTTTTAAAAACTGTTTTTCAGTTTCCAGAGCAAAACGGAAATATGGATACTGAGAAAGCTGGTCCATCTTAACGGAGACTTACAGTTTTTAATGACACATGGGAAAGGAATTCAAATTATTGTAATTGGATACGAAAAATAGATATTTATACGGCAGAATGTAAATTGTGTCAGACGGAAATCCTAATAAAATATGAAGGCTCTCGATCTCTTGATAAACATATGCAAACAAAAAAGCATGCCAAAATAGAAATGTTTCAGAAATTGTCTCAAACTATTTCGAATTTTGCTGTGCCGACAGAGACAAAAATTGAAAGTCAAATTTCTAGGGCAGAGTTGGTTTGTGTTTACCATAATATTGTACACGGACTAAGCTACAATAGTCTCGATTGTCAAATAAAACTAAGCGCAGTTTTATACTGTGATAGCAAAATTACTAATAAAATCACTTGTGGTAGAACAAAAGCAGCAGCAATTGCCAGAAATGTTTTAGCCCCCTACTCTCAACAAGTAACAGTCAATGCTCTAAAGAAAAACTGTTTTTTTTTTTTCTATAAGTAACGACGCTTCCAATATTGGTAATGTAAACACCTACCCATACGCTGTTCAATATTTTGACCCATAGTTTGGGATTCAAAAACGAGTTCTAGACTTTTACAATGATCCCTACGAAGCCTCAATAGATATTTATTCAAATATAAGAATAACTAAAATATTTAATTTGGAGACCAAACAAATTACTGCATATAGTGCTGATAACGCTGCGGTAACTACGGTATTCACTACGGTATTCACAACTCGGTTTATCAAAAATTTAAAGATTCATCGAAGCAAATTATTAAAGCAAATTGTAACTGTCATATTTAAAACAACTGCGTTAAAAAATTACCTAAATGCGTTGTCTATTGATATAGAAAACATTATTATAAAAATATTTAATGAGTTTAGTTCGTCTGCTATGGCCACTGATAAATTAAAAGATTGTTTTGAATTTGCTGTTATAGAATATAAAGAACTGTTGAGACATATTCCAACAAGATGGCTGTCTCTGCAACCAGCTGTTGATCGTCTTACTTTTTGTTGGCCTGCTGTCAAAATGTATTTCTTAAAAAAAGGGCGAAATAAGTGTCAAAAAAATTTATGGGAATTTGTTTGATTTGGAATTTCGGATACCGATTTAACCCTGCTGTTAGGTTTGGACCATTTTGGTCATTTTTTGTTTTATTTTCGCTTTATCTACGGAACGGTTAAATATGTCAAACTAAAACGTAAGCTAATGTGGTGTTTTTATATTTTATTACTTCTGCAAAGTTTTTAATTATGAATGATGTAAAGGAAATTTGAAAAATTAAAAATTACGAATCTTAGGGCCATTTTGGTCCGTTCTTGCTTATAGATTTATTGATATGAAAAAAATAAAATTTTCTCAGTATATGATGAGCCAATAATCTTCCGTTGCATCTTGAATATAAAATTGTTGCTATATGATAATAAATCATGCAGATCTTCATTTTTTTTAGTGGTAAACTCCTGCAAGAATTATCACAGAAATGTATACACGCAAAGTAGAAGTTTCTATATCTTTCCATTTCCAGTCGAATTTTACCTTGCAAAACTTGTTTTTATTCCCCCAACACCAGAACAAATAATAAAAACGAAAGCAATATATCATGGCATCTGAAAACGGCAAATCGTGTTGGGCCCGATTGTGTGGATATCATATTTTCAGCTGAAGTTCTAATACACTGTGCAAGGGAGACGAGTTTTATAGCATTCCAATTTTGCGACATTCAGTTCTTCTTCGTCACCGAAAGCTGCATCATTCTCTTCATTTTCTGAATAAGAAGCATTTCTTCCGGTGATTTCATATTCAATATCCTCGTCCACGCTTTTACAAGTTGAAATATCAGAGAAGCTTTTATTTAGAATGCTAACAATATCCTTGCAGTTTAATCATCGATTTTCCATTATTTCAGCAAAGAAATCATTCTGAATATAAACTAAAGTGAGACAGGAAGATATGAAAATTAACTCGAAAATTAACAATAGTCTTATACCTAAGATTCGTAAGTTTTTCTTAACCTAACAGCAGGGTTAAATGAAACTGATGAATGTAAAATTGAAGGCTTAATGGTGAAAGCATATTTATTTTTTTTACAAAACATAATGCAGGAATTTCATACAACTGGTTTAGCACTTGAAAATGACTCTTGTACAGTTTTAGAGTTACACGATATAACGACTAGATTTATGAACAGCCTCCAATGTAGAAAAAAATTACAAATTTGTCGGTGGTAAAGTTAACACAATTTTAAAAAACCTTTCTCTTAATGAACAGATCACTTTTCAGACTGAAGCAGAAAACTTTTTAGACATAGCAATTAATTATATAGATTATATATAGCGTTATGATTTTGTAAATGACGTTTTTCTCAAAAAGATCGCATTTTTATATTAGAAGAAACAATTATTTTCTTGGAATGATTTACAACGGCTTCCACAAGATCTTCAAATATCTGAAGAAATAGACCACGATAAGCTATATATTGATTACTGCTGTCTTCGTGAGGTTTACGAGCAATTACCAAAAGATTTGCCAAGTGATAAAATATGCTCATATTTTTTAACGAAAAGTGAAGGGAATAGATTCAAGAATTTAGGAAAGTTAATACGTTTTGTATTTTCAATGCCAGTAAGCAAAGCTTTTTGTGAAAGACTGATTAGTATTTTAAACAATCTGTATGGCTGACTTCCAAAACGTCAATTGCTCTGTATTAGAACAAAGTATAATGTTTCATAACGCCGCAGTACAATTTATATACAATGCAAACCCTTCCAAAACGTCACTGCTAAGTATTAGTAACGCATCAAAAAAGCAATCAGAGCATCGGTTTTAAAGTTGATGCTTTGTGACATTTAACATTTTATTTGCAAGCAATACAGATTTATTTTTAAAGTATTATGCATTGCATCACTTACATTTCAAAACGTTTTAAAAAACAAAACACATAGTTGCATTGTTTCGGTACTTTGTACGTGTACATGGTTGAAATACAGTAGCAAAATTGTGTACGAACTTTGTATTAGCACGTTTTGGAAGTCAGCCTATACTTAAGAGAGAAACAGAATGTCATTCGACTTGATAAGAGCCGAAATTAGTTCGAACGAATTTTAAGAAATCTTGTAAAGATTTTCAGATGTTCTTACAAAGTTCTGAAGGTCTTGAATTGACAAAATCCTTTTGTTCAAGTACCAAATATATGTGGCGGACAAGATAAAATTTAAGAACGAATGATTTTCTTATTTTACTTATAATTTCAAAGTACAAATCAAAAAAATTTAAGACTGAATTGTTATTTTTTTTTTTTATATAATTTTTACATTGGAACAATGAACTAAATGAAAAAACGAGTTTCTTCGTACTTTATAGTCAATGTTATCTTGTATTGTATTATTTTTTTTAAATAAAAGTTATATAAAGTAAACAAAAATTCCAAAGATTTTGTTATTCGTGCTTAATTCCCAGTTTTTATTATTGATAAAAACACTTGAAATTTATTGTTGATGGGATAAGCTATTCCTATGCGCATTTCACTGGTTGCTTAGGCCAGATCATCAGGAAACTTCATCCATAAAGATTTTGGAAAAACTAAAGATATTAAACCAAATAAAACTGTTAAGCGTATAGGACTTATAGCAACAGTTCTACTTGTAACAATATCAAAGTTTAAACAAAACACATCAACAATAAACAGTGGGTTTATCTCATCTTACATTCCCCACTACAATTAGTTGAAATTCTCTCAACATTAACTGTAGTTGTAAGTAGGTTAAGAAAAACAAAATAAAAAACAAACAACAACTTACAAAAGATGTTGTCAATTAAGTGTTTTTTCTAGAAAGTTTTTTATTCTTAATATCCAGCTTATTTTTGGGTTGTCCAGCTTTTTCTTTCGTAATGTCCAGCTTTTTCCGGATTTGTGTCTGGCAACCCTAGCGGTAGCCCATTAAAACCACAGATATATGTTATTGTTGCAATTGGAAAAAAGCGTGTAATAACAACGGAAAATTTATACCACAAGCGGTAAAATTCAAACAATTCAGAAGAAATTTGTTTACACCAGGCATCAGAATTTAAAAACAGAAAACTTAAAATAAAAAGTTTTCATTGAAAAAATAAAAAACTTTTACGTACAAAACAATTTTTTTTATCAGAAAAGAAAAATAAAAAAATATATTAATTTTGAAAGTATAATATCAAAAACTTTCCTTTTTGTTCAAAATTTTTTTTTAAATTTTTTTTAATTTTATCCTCGAATTTAATAGGCATTTCGTTAATTTATTTATTGTTGAGTTTGAGCAGCAAGTTTTCTAACTGCCTGTTTGTAGAACACGAGCGCAAGACTCGTTTGTTTAACTTTTATTTAAAACAAAAACCAAATTTTAAAATTTATGTTCTACAAACAGGCTGTAAGTATTCAGAACTTAAATTTCTCCGGTTTTTTGTCATAATAATTGGTAAAGCGCTGAACGCCTTTTCCATGGAGACCTGAGTTGCAGGTACATCTACGCTACTCAAGCAGGTTTCGACTAGTAAGCATATTTTCTGCTAGATTTAGCAGATTAAGTTGGGTAATTGCATAATTTTTTTTAATAGCTTTTCCAGTTAGTCTTGGAAGGAACAACAAATACGATTATATACGATAGTGTCTATTGCTGACAAACTCTAAGCTACGTGGGATTTTGTATTATATCGTTTTGCTGACCCATTTTCTTAGAAAACTTTATTTCAATGTATTTGCTTAAATTTTAATTATTTTTCTTTGAAAAATTTTAATTTCAGTTCGAAATATTCAAATGTACAAAAAACTTTTTTTTTCTTCAGAACTATTATGCTAAGCAACGAAATGTTCAGTAATTGGAACCGAATTGTGTGATAGTACATGCAACCGACGAAATTCGATTGGTGCCAAATTCGATTGTGATCACGAATCTGTTTTCTCTGTGTATATTTTCTTTTTTCGAACACAGAGAAAACCGATTCGTGATCGCAACCGAATTTGGCGCCAATCGAATTTCGTCGGTTGGATGTACTATCACACAATTCGGTTCCAATTACTGAAAATTTCGTTGCTTAGCATAATAGTTTTGATAGCAACATTTGAATTTTAGTAGACTATCAGTCATAGCAACAGATATTGTTAGTTGTAAGTATTATTATTAGAAACAAAATTGTGCTTATACCCGAATATATGATAGCTGCAACTGAATTAACACATAATTGGTGTTCATAACAAGAGATTTGATTGTCGTTATCAATTTATTTTTTTTAACCAGTCAAATGTAGCCCATAAGGGGCAAGGACTTGTCAAAGGTAACCCCAATGAATAGAAAAAATGGCTAATTTTACAGTAAGATGTCCTAGGGCCCATCCAACTTGCATTACATGGTATACTCCAGAGGATTAGCTTTGAAATCGTTTCAAAACGAAAACATGTCATTAAAAGACGAAGACATGTCGTTTCACTGCAAACTCTTTTTAATAATGACATGGTCCATACTTGCTTTACATTGGACCAGCCCGGGATCAAAATGGATCAAGTAGTCCAATATAATTTGCAGGGTAAAAAAAAATAATACATACATACATACATATATATGTACGTGTATATGTTCATACCTTTAAGAATACGTAAATTACTTACCCCTATTTATTAAGTTTTTGCACATTTTCCTTTTTTGACCGCAAAGATATTTTTTAAATATAAAATAAAAAATTATTTTAATATATCAAATGTTTTGACAGAAAATTTAGTAAGCAATTGGGGCTCTTAACTATTTTTTTGTTTGTGAATTCCGAATAATTATATTTTCATTTGTTGTACTCGAATTGAAACTATTCCAACAATCAATAATTAGCTGCATTAAATGAATAAACATTTATATTAAAAAATTTAGTGACGAAAGCAAATTATTGATTGCAATGACCAATATTCAGTATTGCCCTGTTTTAAATTCGGTTGTGATTCTAACCATTTGTACTAATTTTTAGAACTAAATTAAATTAGTTATCGTAACTAATAAAAGAATTGAAGGAATCATATTTCAGTTAGAACAACGTTTTAATAATCAAGAGAATTAAAATTCAGTTAAAACTATACATTTTTAATAGCTGCAATAATAAATTATGCTACTTGATCAATATTTTATTACTGCAACCGTTTCGCAACCAATTTGTTTTCTGTGTGTACGGTTTAAAATATGTTTTATTTTTCAATGATAAATATTTAAACACTCACAATATTATTACAGTAACGGACTGTAGTTTATTTAAGAAATATTCCGTTCAGTCATTTTTAAATAAATAAACATTTAAAATTCCAAGCAAATTTATTTTTAACTGATTCTAACAGTTATTCAAAAAACTAAGTGCATATTAATACGGATTTTCAGTTGCAGTAAATAATGTCCGTTGATTGAGTTAAATTCTTCTTTATGTTAAAGTAAATAAAAATGTAATTTAAAGCAACGAAAAGTTCATTTAATTTTTACTGTCAAAAATTCAACCGTAAAAACAAATCAATATTCAGTTATCTTATATAAATTAACTGTCAAAAAATTAACTACATATTCCGTAAAAACAAATAAATATGCAGTTATTTTATAAAATTTTACTGTCTAAAATTCAACACCATATTCAGTAAAAACAATTTAATATTCAGTTATTTTATATAATTTTACTACCAAAAATTAATTTTTACTTATCTATAAGAAATGAATTGTTTGTTTTGTGTAAGCAATTCCCATTTTCTATTTGTTAAAATAATTTAGTTAAATACATCAAATTTTAAAAGTAAAATAATTGCGAAGCCATATCGGTCATGCTGCTGGTGTCTTATAATTGAGAGTTCTTCTGTAAACAACGTGGTCAGTACAACAAAAGTAAAACAAACGTGTGTACCCAGCAAACAATATGAGTCCTAAAAGAGTCTTTTAGGACTCCTTTTTATGAGCAAAACGCTCAGAAAGAAGCTCCTAAAACCCTCAGAAATGAGCGTGTTTTCCTATGAAACCGTCAAAAAATTTTGTACTGAATATGAGCGATTTAGGACTCCTAAATTTAACGATTTGTATGGAAAATTGTGAGCCTTTTTGCTCACAAATCAACCATAAAAACCTCTTAAAAGAGTTATTTCGGAGCCAAAAAAGAGTGATATAGGAGTGTTTCTTTTTCTTGAAATTAGGGTATTCATTTTATTTGTAAATTTATGCTTGTTAGCTTTTAAGGGAAAAATTTTATTAATATATGTTTTGTGCATGGAAATAATAATCATTTTAAACCAATTTCAACGAACAAAACCACCTAATTTTCTTTTAACAAAGGCTTCAAATGGATAGTTTGGTCTAATGAAAACATTTATAAGGACAATGTTTAGTCAACTATTCACACATAAAGTACACAAAAAACATTAGTGAAAAGGTTAAAAATAAATAAAAAAAATGAATAATAAGCATTTGTTCAGCGCATATACTGGTACTTATCAAAATCACAACCGAACAGCGCAAAATGATCACAATAATACAGACAAACGCAAAATATTGAAATTATTAAGAATAAGAAAACAAACTACCGTTGCCCCTCAGAAAACCCTCATAAATAAGAGTTTTCTAGGAATGTGCTCCTAAATTGCTCATAAAAATGAGTCTTTTAGGAGTCCTGATTTCTACAGGCTCCGAAATCAATCAGAATTGCTCATAAATTAGGAGGGTAATCATAAAACCCTCAAGAAAAGGTATCTTTTAAGAGTCATATTTAGGAGCGCTCCGAAAATTGTTTGGTGGGTAACTGGGTAAGTAAATAAAAATATTCTCCCTCTCTCGCTTATAAGAAAAACAAGCGGACAGGTGTCTGTCTGGTATTTTTTTAGAAATTCGGCTCTTTTGTGGAGTAAACGAAAATTTAATAAAATAACTGAATATTTAATTGTTTTTACTGAATATGGGGTCAATTTTTTGACAGTAAAATTTTAATAAATAACTGAATATTTAATCTTTTTACTGAATATGGTGTTGAATTTATGACAGTAAAATTTTACAAAATATCTGAATATTTATTTGATTATACGGAATACGGTGTTGAATTTTTGACAGTAAAAATTAAACAATCTTTTTGTTAAAAATAATTGAAAAATAGGTAGACCGGTTTTTAATTGAACTTTCAATTATTTTATATTACAATTTCAGTTAATTTTACGTACAGAATATTGTGAGTGAACAAAAACCAAATTAAGAAACGTTTTCCGGTCCTTGGTTTACACACATTATTTAAAATATTGCGCACGTTGCTGAATACTTTGCTAATTATCCTTTTTGAATTATGACATTATTGCAGTAAATGAGCGATATGAACATATAAATTCTTCCGAAATAGGATTGTGATAATGAAGTCATTGTATTATTTGCATTTCTATCTCTTTTATATATTTCTAATAGTTTTTTAAACAGATACTTTGTATGTTCAATATGTTAATTTAACACATCAAATGTAACATTTAATACTTAACGAACGACCTTCGTACACATGCACCTGTATATTTAAGTTTACTTTTGGGACTTAAAAATACACGAGGATGTTCATTTGGTATTTTCTCATTATTATTTGTATTATATATCTTTTTCGCTTTGTCTCTGGCACAACATGCAGTTGAATGTTGATTCGAGCATGTTGAGAAAGTTCTTTGTGCCGTTTTACAATGACGCAAGAATACGAAATATGAGAAACCATTGTTTTCTTGGCAAGCTTGAGTTTAAAACTTATGAAGGTCTGTTTACTGTTTAAGAAGTGAAAATACATGCATTTATTTATGTTTTACTACATTCATTACAATACTTGTTACTTTTCTTAAATTTCTTTTTAAGTAGAAAGAATAGTTTATTGTTTGTGTTACAAAAAAAAAAAATTAAGGGGATTTTGCAATGTTTTTGTGGAATAATATTGTCGTTAAAATATTGTTTTTTCATGTGTATTGTTTTTAAATGAGATATATTTGTATTCCATAGGTTAACTTAAATACCAGCAGAAAATATAGTGTATACGAATTTTTTAGAAATCCATGATACGCACTAAAGAAATTGAAGGTCTTTATCAATAGATTTTTAAGGCAAACCACTAAAATTGTGGGGTGATTGTTGTGTTCCATTTTTTTTACTTTTTTGGTTATTTTGCTTGTAACCTGTCACAAATAATATCAGCAAATTGGTAAAAACAAACAATAGGATGTCCCCCGGCCCATACACTTGCAATATTATTGTAAATGATATTATGCAATAAGTCGCACGACGGTTTCATTCATTCAATAAAAAGGTGAACATAACCTATAGAAACAACACAAACAGCATTGTACAATGTTGCCAACACATTTCACTTTCTCTTCGTTGTGCAATAAAAATCAAAAGTCTTTTGATTGTTGCCAATACATTGTGCCACCTTCCAATATCACATACACACTGGCTATATAATTGTACAATACGTAAAATTGAACAATTTTATTGCAAGTATATGAGCCGCTTTAGGCTAATCCAAAATTTATCTTATAATAAAAAGATACTACCAGATGCCGTATGATTTACATCATCTCACATCTTCCGGGTATGCTCGGGTTTCAAGAAAAGGTCTAAATTATGCTATTAATATATAAGTAGGTTGGCAACCACATTCATTAATTAAATATATTATGGGGAAAGAGAAAGTAAGATACATTCGGTTTGCATACATAAATGGGTTTTGTAGGCCGATTTAAATAAAGATAGGGTTTCTAATTTCCCAGACCTTTTCTGTTCCCGGGAAACGAAACAAAAAAAAATTTTATTTCCGGGAATCCCGGGATTCTTTGAATAAAACAATGATTTCAGTAAATGAGTTCAAGACAAAAGTTTTTACTTTTTTAAAGAATATACAAACACATATACAACAATCTAAAAAATTACCTTTATTTATTCCACAGAAAACCAAACAAATTGTTACATTTATATGTACATGCATATTATATATGTATGTATATATTTACTTTTTTTTGGAAATCACGAATTATTAAAACTTATTTATATTTAGTAGTTATTATTAATAGCAACTTGGTAAACTTAATTTTCTTTTAAGAAAAAAATTTTAGTATTATTAAAGCTTTTAAAAGCTCATCGGAGATTCTATTTCTAATCCTTGTTGATATGTATATTGCCTGCTACCGAAAACGTGCTCCTGTCCTCTACAGACGTTGGTTTTATAGTAAAAAGCGCATCAAACAAACATTATAATTTTGTTGGCCTGTTACCCGTGACCTCATAGACGTCAAATTCTTTTTTTAAAGATTTGTTCAGGCTTTTGTATTTTCTTTACATTTATTTTTTTAGAATCTGTTGATGGTTCTGGTGTTGGTGATGGTGATGGTGTATCGTGTACATTTTAATTTCCTACTTCATTTACTTCTACGTTGATTTATTGGCGTAGAATATATAGTTCGATTTGTAGGTAGTTTTTAGTAATTTAAGTAAAGAATATATTTTTATTGCTCGTTTTTAATTTAAACGGTGCTAACAAATTAAAATTTCAAAAAATTTAATTTGAAATTCCCGAAAATTTCCCGGGAATTAGTAAAAAAAAAAACCCGGGATTCCCGGTAATTCTTTCCCGCGTACAAACTCTAAATAAAGATTGCAAAAATTTACAGATAAAATAAAATTTTAAACAAAAAAAAAACTTATTATTACAAAGATCAGTACATGGAATTGATATTTAAAAATAACTTCCTCCATACACAGAAAAAATTTTTTAGGCCAGTAAAAGAATTAATCAAAAATAAAATCAGTTTTAATTAAATATTTAATAAGGTGAATTAAACTTTTTAATCAAGTGTATAAAATGTTTAATTGACAATATTTCAATTAAAAGTTTAATTCACTTGATTAAAAGTTTAATTCCCCTGATTAAATATTTTATAAAAACTGATTTTATTTTTGATTAATTCTTTTACTGGCCTAAAAAATTGTTTCTGTGTATGGACACTGAAGCGCATTCTTGGCGCATTTCGACGTCAAATTTTGTGCCACTTTTTCGGGCACTGCAAGCCGTTTGTCATGAATTCAGTGTTTAAAAAACTGCAGTCAAAGTAGAAAAACTGCCATTTTTTCACTTTTTCATTTGTCATTAACCCAAAAAAAAAACTGTTGCCTTTACTTCTGCTGCATTAAATATAAGTCGTCGATGTCAAACCAACTCAAAAAGCGAAAATTTTTAAACAAATTTTCGTTTTTTGTTCGACAGTTGTTGGTTTCGACTGCAGCTTTTAAAACCCTGCACGAATCCCACCAATTTCGTTGTTCTCCAACAGACCAGTTGTTTCTGGCTTATCAGCACAAACTAGTGAAATCAACATATCGACAAATTTTAAATTTTCTTTTAAAAGCCGATGGTTGCGGGCGCCATGTG
Source organism: Pollenia griseotomentosa (assembly GCA_963931875.1). NCBI lineage: Eukaryota > Metazoa > Arthropoda > Insecta > Diptera > Polleniidae > Pollenia > Pollenia griseotomentosa. The sequence continues at coordinate 231,322,629 of OZ007560.1, forward strand.
GTACACAGCGTTATCCTGTTAAAACCACGTCCCCCCCGAATAAATCTGATCCATATTTGTAAACAAAAAATCAATGATCATGGTACGAATACGATCTCAATTGACCATGACGTGAGCTACAGATTAATTTTTTCATAAATATCTGCCTTTATAATGCCACAAACTTGTAAGCCGCCAAGCCAAATATGAGCCTTATCACTTAACAAAAGCTTACGATAATGCATCAGGTTAGTTTCAAACTGCTTGAGATTCAAATTGTCGAAAGTAGGACGCATTTGATGGTCTGAAGGCTTTTGTAACTGCACAAACTGAATCTTATAAGGGAGAAAGCCAGTTTTTTTTTTGCGTAAAACTTCTTACGTAATGGATAGATAAAACCCAATTTTTTTGTTAAATTAAAATTAAATGCTAAAGAGAACTTCACACCGAACAAGAAATGTAAAATTTTTGTGCAATTTGTTAACATTTACAATATCACTTGCCTCAAATTAATGGCGTTTAATAGCGCATAACTTTCTATTGTAATAATCTTTTCTCACATTTTTTTTAGGTTCTAAAATATTTATTTATTTGCGATGGAGGACATACTCGACGTGTGAGAATTATAAAGTCATGCATTTGCATGTAATTCCACGCCCTACTAATAATAACTTACAAATGTATAATTCTCGTTTATTTTTCTTTTATTAGCGATAAAATCGCCAAACTATATATATTAAAAAACACATTATCCCTTGATGTCATATTAAAAAAAAAAACCTTTTTAATAAATATATTCACTTTTATTTCATACCCTAACCATCGTTTGCTGTTAAGTAGAGGGAAAGAGAGCAAAAAGATAAAGTTAAACATTTACAAATATTACAATAAATAAATTTGTTTGCTAACATGCCAGAGTAACTCTAGTGGAATATCCTAACACCATTGCATTAGTATTCAAACGTATTCAAATCATTACATTAAGCTGACGCCACCGAACAGTAAATACGTTTTAATCATTGCAAAATCATTGTAATGAAGTTTATGTTTCGTTAACATGTTTAGACTTAACTACATAAATACAATTGGGTAAATGTGTATTTTTAGATGTGCCATTTAAAAGTAAATAGGGGGGAATGATGCATAATTGTTACACGATTTGGCAATTATGTCAATTGTAATTATTCTTTATTTTTCAGTTTTTGCAACATCAAAGTTTCCGAAACAGACACAGCTCAATGGACGTTATTGTAAATAAACAAAATGCTTGACCAATGATGCATGAACCGATAAAACTAAAGTCGTTATAAATTTATAGGGAATCTAATGACTAAAATTTGTATTATTTGCTAAATGGAAAAAAATTTTTGTTGTATAGGAAATTTTTGAGCATCAAGAGGATGTAATAAAATTCTATTGTAAAGTGTGAATTAAATTAACAAAATGGTTAATACTTTAAATTTACTGTCAACGTACCTTACTGACATAACAAATATATGTAATATCGATCCAATGCGTCACACGCATAAGAACAGTAATGATATTAATACAACAACGCCTACATCAGTCAAAATTGCAGAAGCCATTAACCAGCTCAAAAATAGCAAGTCGGCAGGCCCCGATAGAATACCCTGATGTTCACCTATCAACAATACTCCTTAAATCACTGGTGACAAATTTCTGGGAAAATAAACAAATTCCGGACGAGTTTAAAGAAGGTCATTTTTCATAAAATTAGAGATTTCAAGTATGAAATTTTTCAACTAAAATTATAAAGTGAGAAGAAAAAAAATTTTGTTTTTTTCCGCTATAAAAACATTTTACAACATTTTTTTTATTCAGCCCAATTATGAATAAAAATTCCCTTCTCCCATTTTTTCTATGTTATTTTAATTGTAAAAATGGGAAAAAAACTCCCGGAGAATACAAATACAAATTCATAATTGGGCTGATTCATTTTTTGATTAGGATTATTTGGAATTCTGTCAAATTATGTTCAGCTAACAAAAATAGTTCGTAGTTTCATAGTTGATTATGCTAATTACACTGGTCGGAAAAATAAAAAAGGCAGAAGCAGAAACCTTTTGTGATTTTAATTGACTTTATCGTGCTGATTTCAAATCTGTTCACAGAATGATTCTATTACATCTAGTTTTTGCTGGCTTGACTTATATTTCGTCTGAAATAAGGTGGCTATGCTTTAAATTGAAATTTATTCCAAGTCATCTGCTAGTAATTTATTCCAAATCGGACAAATCCGTCTTTATTCGGCCAAAATATTGGACATTTTCATAATATATTTCTTATTTTATTCGTGATATATCTGGCTTTTTGATAAATGATACAAATGTAAAACTTTTGTCTTATAATTTTTTATACAAACCCAAAATAGTTATATTTTTTGTTTTGCATAAAAGCCAAATTTATCGCAACTGACTTCTGAATAGCTCCGAAACAGTTACAAATGTAAAAAATGTTATTTGGATGATTTAAAGGAAATTTTCTTCCTAATCATTTGTAAATTTCGTTCTCAATCACTTTTTTAAAAGAAACATTGTTGTACATTCACGGGACTAAGAAAGTTAGGGAAATTAAACACCTTACTATATAATTTTAATAAAAAGCCAGTGAAATTAAGAACCTTACTATATAATTTTAAGTCGTATACATTTAAAAAAGCAATTTATATCTTGAATTGTATATACATTATGCAAAATATTGAGATTTTAGCGATATTTTTTAAAACATTTTACGCTAAATAAAAAATTTTGCGACTTCTTGCGGTTTTTGATGTACGATTTGGCGGTAAGTCTTGAAAAAAAGTTGGCAACAATGTGCGCAACCATATTTCCGCCTCCCTGGAACCCCAGGTATGACTCGAACAAGCAGGCTTAAGACCTAACAATTTCTGTGTATACCACATTTACAGCACCGAGCTATCGCCGAGCAGTCTGTAGAGTAACGCTCACCATTATATTTGCTGTTTGTCGATTTTAAACGTCCGTTCGATTTGGCAGGCTTGAAGACCAAAGAACTATACTTCGGCATGCATTGCTATGTATGCCATAATGGCGAAAGATGTAACCTAATTAAAATGAATATTGGAATACGTCAGGGAAGCGTTTTGTCACAATTCTTATTTAACGTAGTACTGGAAGTCGCTATTAACCAGTTTATTACAAAACAGTGTGGCAATTCATGGGGTCTTTATGATACCCTCGACAATCTTGTATATGCTGAAGATGTCATATCTTCCACCGCTTGTCCGACATGCAAGCTAAGGTCCAACTTTTCGCAAAACAAGCCGCTAAAGCTGATTTACAAGTAACCATCAATTAGACGAAATTAATGCGTATAAACTCCTTGAACACTTTTTTGTTTCATCTAAATGGGCAGTCCATCGAAAACGTTGAATGTTTTTGTTACCTTGGGAGTTTGATATCCTAGAGCGGAGGCAGTAAAAAAAATATCAAAAACAGACTTTGCAAAGCTAAACAACCCTTTTGCAAAGTTTTCATCACTAATGACAAATCTGTGCTTCTCTATGGTTGCGAGACGTGTAATATGCTAAAATGCGAAATTCAAATCCTACAAGAGTTTTCAAACCGCTTGCTCAGGCCAATACTAGAAATATTCTGGCCTGCAACAATCTCCAATGTCAATCTGTGGAACGAACTTGCTAAACTCTATTAGAGCTCGATATACGCTCCCGAAAGTTTAAATGGTTGGGTCACACAATGAAAAAACCTGCAAACGATATCACCAGACAGTCCATCGAATACAACCCTCAAGTCGCCAGAAGATCCGGCAGACCTGCCAAGACCTGGGGCCTAATTCTGGCAGTCGTGATCGAGTAATTTCTCGATTCGAAAGCCATTTTATTTCAGTCGAAACTGAACGAATCGAAATTATTTTTTCTTTATTGTGAAACTCAAAATAATACTTTACAACCCTGAAAAAATAATTCCGATTCGTTCAGTATTAACTGAAATAATTAGATATTAAATTGCTTTTGAATCGAGAAAGTACTCGATCACGACTGCCAGAATCAGGCCCCTGGAGACGTCAAATCGACAACGAGCTTCAGAAAGTAGATGATTCATGGATCGAAATAAAAAAAAAATGGGAAAGAATAAGATAAGAAATAAGAAATAAGGTTCCACCTAGGAATTAAAGAACTAAAAAAATGTGTATATGGGAATTAAATAGAAGGCAGACTTAAGATCTCCATATAATAATAGTGTCATGTTAATCAAACTTTATTAGGAAAAGACAAAACATAGTGTTAACACTACAATAACAAACTTACATTACGAAAGAATATATGCATGGAAGTTCACCCTCAGGGGAAAGTCCTTGTTACAGATAGAATCTTTCTACAAAATTACATTAAATTATCTTTAAAGTTACATCGTCAGATGGAAGTTATTCCGGAATTTCTGAAAAAACTTATCAAAAATAACAAAATCCCATTTGGGTTTTGCTAATTTTAGCTACGGGTTGGTTTTTATGGCTCAACGTACATTTTGGTAAATACTTAAATTTTCCGAAGAACACGGATTATTTCGCACAGCTTTATAATTTTCCTGTCTTCGTCATAATTGTAGCTACAGACAAGGAGAAAAAAGTGTAAAACAAACTAGTCCAAAGAAACTAAATTGAGTCCCTCAAAATTGCTTAAATGTCGAAAAAAGCTTATCCCATCAGCAATAAATAACAGTTTATCAATAGAATGAAATTAGAATTAAGTACATTAAAACGAAAACTTGTTGAAAAAATTTAATTTTTAATATCTTCTTAACCATTTTTGGCCCATAGCTGCGGGAAATTCGGTCAAGTTTGTTTTTGAAAAAAAAAATTCTTTGTTATATTATTTATAATTTCTAAGACCATTTTAATACTGCAAAATGCCTTTTTTCATTTCCAGCTGTATTTTTGTTTGCTTTATCCCAAGGGGGATCTTAGAAATTAAGCTTTCCACTAGTGCCTATAATTCTATTTCTGTAATGTAAAAGGTGTCTAACCAATACATTTTCTTCATTATATATTTGCATGTTTGCTAAGTACAAAATTAAATTAATTTTCATTCAAACAAATTAATTTTTTTTCTTAATCGATAACAGAAATGTTTTAATTATTTAACAGTCTAATGCAGATATTTGTAAATATTTATATCTTTGGAATTTTTTTCAATCCTAATGTCAGTTCAATATAAACAAGTGTTGTAACTAAATGTAAAAAAAGCAAAACTATCTTTCCATAACACTCATTGTTCTAGTTTTACTTCCATGTATTTCTATTCATACGCACACACAGCAGGTGTTAGAATTTTAACTGTCGACCTCATATTGTTTTATGGATAACTAACTTAGATGAAATGTAGCTTCCCATTAGTGCTAGAGTGCAGAAATGGCAAAAGGCAATAAAGGATAATTCATTGGGCTTTCGAAACAATTTTTATTGCTATTTCTATAGTTTTTGCAAAAGGTTATTGCTGAATGATTGTTACGGTTGTCTGAGCTCTTAAGAGTTTATGGTGTTGTTTAGAATAAGGAAATTTGAACAAAAAAATTCAATAGATAAATTGGTAATTTTTATTTAAGTTACACACAATTACAGCTTAAATAAAAGTAAATTTATTAGAAAATTTAATGGATATTAAGCCAGTAGAGATTATTTTATATTAAGTTTTCACTAGGAACAAGGTGAATAAGAAGAAAGAAAAAGAAGAAGAAAAAAAGCTCTATAAATAAAAATAAATCGGCAATTCGCCGTTTATGTCTATTGTGTACTAAATGACAAAAGTCTTTTTGTTTTTTTTTTCTAATAACTCGTGTTAAAATTTGGTTGTTATTTAACCGAAAACTGAATAAAAAAATTGTTGCCCCCTTCTAACGATGAAAAGCTGTAGAACTTTTTTTGGGTTATTTTTCTGCAAAAAAAAATATGTTCATCTTTAAATGGCTGTAGGAATAAAAAGCCTTTAAAACAAGTGCTTCTTTTGAAATGCCCTAATTTATAAAAATGTTGTTATTTATACCATACTGCAGCCTGTGTGTCTCACCATGTCAGATTCAGGCTACGTATAACACCAATTACACAGCTCGGTGAAAGATCATAAATTTCAGTTGGGTACATCAATTGCCCACCGACACCAGGACAGCAGTAGAGCAGATGTCCCGACGTTTCGTTATCATCCTTAAAAATCTGCACACCTTCTTAGTGTATAACATGACCCCTTTATACGCTGATGGTATCTAAGAACACATAGGCCAACAAGTAGCGTAAGTTCCCCCTTCTTAAGCAGAAGTAGTCCACCTCTTGATGTATATGTACTAGGGTATTCATTTAATCGGGCTTTTGCTTTAATCGGTTAATCGCTCGATTAATTAACCGAGGTTTTGGTTTAATCGGTTTATAATCGGTTAATTTAAGCGATTCTTTTCTTTAGTTTCGATAAAACTCGACTTGGAAAAAATTCTTTCACTTATCGAAGATGTTGGAAATCTCGGAAGCAATCCATAATACAGATTATCTAATTTCTCAGTTCTTTTCCTGTATTTCCTGATTTTGTACTGTATTTAAAGAATGTACCCAGCGGGAAATTTGGGTCAATTGGTCCAACAGACTGGTCCTGAGAGTTGTGAAAATTTAACAGGTACAAAGAGAAAGAACTCATGACCAGTGAAAGGAGAACCAAACATGTAACTGGTTTATGAAGAACAAAAAGGTAGACAAAGTAATGAATTACAGTACAGTTTTCACCGGTGGTGACACATTTTTTGGGACTTTTAAAAATTTGGTTTTTGAATTTAATTCTAGGACTTGTTTTATTGGAAAAAATACTACATATTATTGAAATAAAACTACATTGTTGTAACTGACACTAAACACGTCCATTGAGAAAATTGACACCCTCCAATGACAACCCCATGTAAAAGTGATAGGTCTTATTAATAGAAAGTGTTGAAACTAGAACCGGTCTCTACCACCAAACACCTATCACGGGACTACTTTGGTGTCAGTTCGCTTCCCTTTAGGGTATTGCTAGAAGGAAAAAATATGTTTCTTAACACATACCTTTTGTATATGAGACAAAACAAATAATTAAAAACACAAAAAATATGTTACAATACTACATAAAATTAAAAATTTTGTTACTTCGGTTAATCGGTTAATCGACTGAAATTAACCGGTTTAATCGTTAATCGAAAAAAGCCAATTTTAAATTAACCGATCAGTTAATCGGGTAGTAATTAATCGGTTAAACGATTAACGGTTAACCGAATGAATACCCTAATATGTACCCAGAAGTAGACGTGTATGTGGGAAGGAATTCACATTCGGAACATTGTTGTATCGTCCCCTTAATGTTGTTTATAGGGACGCCGAAGAAAAGCTTTGGGACTACAAACTGAACCACATTAGTTTATACTTTAAAGTTTAGGCAACTCCACCTGTCACTTTTAAATTATTTAAATTATTCTCTGGATAAACAGATAAAAAGAATGTAAATACAAAAGTTTTTACTAAGGTGTAAACCAGAGAATGACAACAGTACCATTTTAAGTACTCTTCCAATATTAGTGAAAAAACCTGTATGGACATGCATGGGTAAAGATCAAAATCATACACATACATACCATTTCCCATAACAAGTTGAAGTTAAATATGTATAGGTTTACGCTGCCAATGTGTATTTTTATATTCATTCTTCTTTTTGAATGTACATACAGATATAAATAAAATTTCTGTTAGATATCTGCAGTACCCATAAGAATAAATAAGTATGTGTATTTACGTATGTATAACGTAAATATATACAGAGTACATATACCATCGCAGAGATGGCAAATGCAATTTTAAAAATTTTGGGACTAGGCAAAAATTTATTTGTGTTGTTATTCAGAAAAATATCGAGATAATTTTAAAGCTTTTTAAGATTTGACTAAGGCAGTAAGCTTGTTTTTCAAAGCTGTTTTATAACTCGAGAGCTACTCAACCTATTTCCAAACCAAAACATGCGTTGGAAAGGAGTACTTTCACTGATGGCTTAAAACAATATTTAAAATTTTGAACAACTAGGGGTGGTTGGGGCAATTTAAATGTTGTAAACCAGAAGATAGAACCATTTTGTATTTATTCTGCAAATTTCAAATAATTTGTGGTCGATAAATAAAGATAATGAAAAATAGTGGCTTAATCCACTTCTGCGCTGATGCGTAATATCGGCCTCATATAACCCCCAAAATGTTTTAATACACAAGGACTGTAACTTTTACCAGTGCTCAAAAATAATCACAAAAAATCGTTCCTTAGTGTTCGCTAATAGTGTTTGTGAAGTTAATCATTAAAAAAATAACGTTTGCCTTTTTGTCATCTTTCGAACACAAAAATAATACTGCATTTATCCAACTCAACAAAAGATGAGAACATTTAATTCCGTTCGGTTTTTGTTTAAACCACAAACTTCATTGTGATCGGTTCGGTTCATTAATGTTCATCGTAAAACCAAACGTTTTTTACAAAAACAAAATAGACACACGAAAAAAAGCCAGCAAAATAATTGTTCACAAAAAAAACATATGCACACAAGCTGTTCGTGCTGCGGTCTTTGCTAAAATTTGTTGTTTGTTCATTTCTTTATCGATGTAAAAGAAGAAACATTATAGAACATTAAAATATAGTGTTTGTCTACAGTATCACTACAATTGTTCTGCTTTTTAACGAAGAACAGAACACTATATTATGTTCGGCCCTTTCTTGAAAACAGTTACGAACGGTATTAAGGGTTGTCGTCCACACAATCACTAAAAGAAAAGATATCGTTCTTGGGTGGTCTGGTAGCCGAACGCTAAATAATGTACCGTTTATTTCCAAACACTGCTTATACCAAACTTTTCACATAATAATTCTAAAGTGATAGTGGCCGGTTCTAGTTTTAAATTAAATTGGCAGCTCCTAGACACTTTGCAACAGGTCACTGAGATAACCGTGATAACCGAGTAAACCATGTTTGTATGATAGATCTCCTTCATATAAAATAATAGAACAAGACATTATCAGCAACTACTCGCACAAAATAAAGTCACACATCTAGTTTTGTGTCAATAACCTTTCCTCTGGAGTAACTACTAGTGCTGTGATACTATCGATATTTATCGATAGTTCAGATTTCACAATCGATATATCGAAATTACTATCGACTGAATGTTTGTACTTGAGCAGGAAAAGTTTAACTAGTTTTTTTTATCAGACTATAGTTCGTTGTTTTTATCACATTATTGAACGTATGAGACGTATGTATGTACGCACGTTATTTTAGATGACAGTTTTTTAAAGTACCTTTCTGAAGGAACCGAATAAGCAGGGACTATAAGATATTCTTTTGCAACTTTAAATAATTTTCTAAATTGGTTTTAATTCTCAACCCAAAAAGGTAATCAATCTAGCGGACTTATCCTCTAATGGTCGTTCATTGAGTTGTCCTATGCTCGCAATTGCAATTGCATTTGGATTTGCATTTTTTTTTTCTTACAACATTACAAAAATATTTGACATTTCGCGAATTAATAATAGCTGTATTTTAAATAATAATAAAAATATCGATATTGATATTTTTCCTATCGATATTTTTGATATTTCTAGACTATCGATAATATCGATACTACTATCGATAGTTTGCCAGCACTAGTAACAACACTTTAAACACATTGCCACCAGTTATGTGATATGTCTTGTTTTCACCTACCCCAAATCTTTCATTTATAATGTTATATTGTGTTCACTGGTCACTGGGTAGAACAACTGCCACTCTCTATTTTAAATAGGACTGGTCTTTATAAAATATTAAACGTTTGTACCAGTTGTCATCAAATTTTCTTCAAAATTGTGACCTGTACTTTGCGTACAATATTAACATGGACAGTCAACAAGCAAGCCTGCCAGATCGGGCATCGTTAGTTCGAACCAGAAAGTGATTTTATTCTTTAAAGAATAATATACGTGTCCGTTAACGCAAAGTACTAAAGTCTTGCATCTTTTAATGAACGTTAGCGAACACTTTTCACAGTAACTGCCTGACCGGCCTCATTTTGGAAAAAATACGGCCCGATGATTCCGCCAACCCATAAACCGCACCAAACAGTCACTCTTTGTGGGTGCATTGTTTTTTCTACAATCACTCTTGTATTATCATTTGCCCAAATGCGGCAATTCTGCTTATTGACGAATCCACTAAAGTGAAGATGATTTTCTTCGAAAATGTATCATCCACTGTTGCTATTTCTTGCCACCATTCTGACCATTGACGATGTTTCAAATGGTCAAGAGGCTTTAGTTCTTGAGTCAATTGCACCTTGTAAGCATGTAGATGCAAGTCTTTATGCATAATGCTCATTAACGACGAGCGTGAGAGGTGCAACTGTTGGGCACGTCGCACAGTGGGAAATTTTACGAGAAGGCGGTCAAAATTCCATAACTTTTGACTGGATCGGTATTTTTTTATGCGATTTTTTTTGCTCGATAGGTGCGATGTTAGGCTTTAATTTGCGCTATAAAACGTAAAATTCGACTGATAGGAGCAAAAGTTATGGGGAGTTCAAAATGCATTTTCATTTTTTTGTTGAATTTCGGTGTAAAAGTTGAATATTTCAAATATGATTTTTTTATAATTTATGATTATTTCTCTTGTATTTTACAACTGATACTTATTTTTTATTGTATAACTTAGATCCTGTCAGAAAATGCCAATATTTGGCCCCTGTAAATTTTTTAGTCCCAATATTCACAGGGGCCAAAGGTTGGCGTTTTTAGGAAAGACGAGTTGTTATAAGGATAAAACTGAAAAGGAATATTTTAAAAAATTCCCAAATAGCATTATTGGCTATCGATAACATTTTAGGTAATTCAACTTTTATTTTTGGTTAGAGATGTATGTGTATTTTATTTTTATACATTAATACAAATATATACTTAAAACAAAAACAAATTATAATCTATAAACAATTTTAAATTAAACAATATTAGTAAAAATTTCTTCTAAATAGCTTTGGGTTTCATTTTCGAGAAGTTGTTTAGCTTCTTCCTCTAATTCGATTGAGGTTGATTTCCATTTTTGTCGAATACTGGACATATATGGATCTGATGTGCACAACAAAATAGTAATAAGATCTTCATTAGTACAACATCTGGACATTTTTCTTGTGTTATGCTCGCGGAAGAATCTGTAGTCTTTGTTCCTTTTTTCTTGCGCTTCTTCAGATAGATCTCCAATTAGCCGTTTGTGAAGGTAAGCACTCTTTTTTGACAGAAACTAAATCTCGATATGCTGGAAAGATTCCACAGTTTTTTTCATTGGTTCGCTTTCGCAGTTCTGTATACTGATTTTTTGTCAGTTTTAAATCCAAAAATAGTGCAAATGCTTCTTCTGGAGTAAATTTCATTTCTTCAGTTGGTGTAGGCATACTTTTTAAAATCCTCTTTGTGCGTTTAGGGCTCGCTTCCACTATTTTTTCAATTATTGCAATTTTTGTTTTCTTATTTTGCGTTGGTTGAATTTGATGCAGAAATGAATCCTTTATCATACTATGAGAAATTTCTTCATTGATATTTGCTAGCTTGCGTCTTCGTGATCTTTCACTGCAATTGTCAATTTGTTTTGCGGGCCGACCCACTTTTCCAGTTTCCTTAGCGGTTATTGACAGCTTCTTAAAAATCAGATCATTTGTTAGCCATTTTTCGTTGTGTAAATAAAACTTTTTCTTGTTTCTAGAACATTTCAGGTACCGTTTTCTTAATGTTAATGAAAAATTTTTAATTTTTATCTTATGAATTTTGATTTCTTGGTCGTTGCATAATTTAAGAAATGGATTATTCATTATGTGTAACACAAAATCTTTTTCATCTTTCTGTTGAAAATATATATCTGCGAGAACTTTATAACTGAACTTAGCCATTGTTTAAACAATAATGAAGGTAAAATTATGAATGCATGCACTTTTATACTCTTGATAGAAGTTTTTTTAAATGATCTTTTGTTACTGCTTCTTTAAAACATAAAAACCCTTTTTTAAATACAAATTTAATCTTTTATTAGCATTTCTTTGAAACATAAAAAACCCCTGTTTTCACACTTTTTAAAAGGATAACATACCGGCAATAAATTAACTGGTAACATGTAGGTAATTTTCACGTAAAATATAACTGCGTGCTAGTTTTTTTACCATTTACCTGTTCTTCCATTTTTTTAAATTAATTTGCAATTTTCAGGTAATTAAACTATGTAGTTTATGTTGCGGCTATTTACTTATGTGTAACCTTTTAACTTACTCAGAAATCTAACGTGTTAGTCTATTTATGTCGCCTATTCGTTTTGCAGCATCCGTTCACCCACAATAAGTTCATAACAATGGCAATACCTTTACCATCTCCAAATTAATTGATAACCTGACGTGCTAGATAATTTATGTGGCCTGAACTGCTTTATTTGTCGAAAATTCTTTAAGATTCACCTTCTTTAATTTCAGTAATTTTTCCTTGCAGGACTTATTTTTTGAACCGAATATCTTACCTTGGGTCACAGAAATTGCTGTAGTTCGCAAGGTCGTATCCAGACGTGCGTACAATGGGGTATAGAAATGTAGGTTAGATTCTGGACTACAAGAGAGTATAGGTTTTTTTTTGACGCATTTTGACGCTCAGGACTTATGCTCTATAAAGTAGGAAATTTCCGGGAAATTTTGACATAAAAAAAAAAAAAAAATTAAAAAGTTCTAGAGGTCGCAGAGTTTAATGCTTTAAACCACGTATAGCTAATAAAATAAACTAATACACAAAACTTATTCTGTCAAAAAATCTTAAAAAACAAAAAAGTTATGAGCATTTCAACTTCAAAAATTGACTCAGAAATTCAAAACTATAACCAAATATTGAGAAAGTCCATTTCGGACCACCCTGTTCTCAATGAAATAGTTGAAATAGGGTTTTAATTTTTTGGCTCCCGAGGTTCACTAGTATTTACTTTCACATGAATAAAAAAATTTTAAAATCGGAGAACAAAAAAAAAAATAATTTTGGCCGCCTTCTCAAAATATGAACCAGTGTGCGTCGACGAGTTGAGGTGGACGGCTCTTCAGCCACACTATCGCGAACAGCAGCAATATTTTCTGCAGTACGAGCATGCACTGGTGTTTACACATCTCCTACAGACCCGGTTTGTTCAATTTTTCCAATTGTATGCACATTTGGACGATTAAATTGACCGAAAAAATCACGAAGTGCACGATATGCATTTTTATTTGAACGCCCATTTTCATAAAAAGCCTTATAAACTTTAACGCGTTGCTTGATTGTGTATCATTTCATGGTTCAAATGGAGTTAGTCTGAAATTGAGAAATGTCAAATGGTATGCAGAAAAAACGTTTCTTTTTGTAATCATTTGGAAAACAATGAATGAAATCCGTTTGGTTGAAATCATTTTGATTTCAATGTTAATTGATTTCAGTTTTTCAAAGATCTGAGTGGCGCCCACCCAAGTTGGCGGGTCAAACATTTTTACTATCATAGTATTACATTTTATTACATACATAAATACCCAGAATATTTACACGTTGATGGGTCTTAGCTGAATATTGCTTTGTGTTACCCGCGGGATGATGACCCTTCTATGTTCTAAATTTCTACATACAAGTTCTTGTTATTTTTCGGCACTAGGGACTATTCGTTAAAAATAACTCGTTTTTGTGGCGTTTAAGTAGCATTTCGAACATGCAAAATCGTCTTTTAACGTCTCTCCACTTCAACTCATGTGCAAAGTTCTAAAGTTTGACAAAAATCTTCATGGAGTAGTGCCTAAAATGAATCGCCTTCTAATAATATTTGCCTTCTAATTTTTTTCGGTCTACATTTTTATACCCTACACCACAATAAGTTGTGAAGAGGGTATACTAAGTTTGTCATTCCGTGTGAAACTTTTTTATTATTCATCTCAGACCTCATAAAGTATATATATTCTTGCTCCTTGAGTAATTCTAAGTCGATTTAGCTTTGTCCGTCTGTCTGAACGTCTGTCCGTCTGTTGAAAACACTACATATTTAAGTTCGGCTTAAACTGTTACGAATCAAGATATTTTACTCAAGATTGTCAGTCAATAATTTAATATAGGTCTAAGCCGCAACCAATTTTAATGCTGATGTCTATTTTTATAAAGATAAATTAATATCACTTCTGAAATATTCGATCTGTGGATGGAGGGTATCAAAGATTAGGCACAGCCGAATATAGATAGCACTCTTACTTGTTTTTTGTCAAAATTATCACTTTTACAGCGCATAGGATATGCTTCTGTAATACTTGCATTTTATTACTAGTGGCCAATATAAAAAAAAACAACCCAAATCATAATTTCTGTCCCTTCTATTTCCTTACTTACCTTTATTGTATCAACTTCACAGTGAACTTAAGACAATTTTTGCGTTATTAACTTTTTGAATGCGTTATATTGTTGACAAAGTTTATTAATTTATCTAAAAGAATCTTAAGTGCAATTTAAAGTTGGCTGTCTTACTATCAGCTAATTCAAAGTAAGAATTATTAAGAGCTCTTGAGCAAACATTTAGAAACTGCGAGTAGAACTTTTCATTTCTCTAATAAATATTAATTGTAAGTGATGAGCTGAACAGGTGAAAAATCAAGTTTTTTAAAACACCCAACAAAAACTGCACTTAATATCAAAAACTTACCTTCCTGCTAAAGAAATTGAAAAGATTACAATACAAATATTTTTGCTTGAGTTGAAAATAATTTTATTTAATATTTACACAATTCAACTAAATTTAAAATATCAACTTGTGAAGAAAAATCAATTGTCCACTAGAGTTTATTATTTTTTTGTGGCAGTTTAAACAAAAAAATAATATTATTTTTCAATTTCCCTGAAGCATTTTTTTTTCGTTTACCTACACAAAGATTAAAAAAAAAATTAACTGCAAGAGCATTTTATTACTCAAATAAAACCTTAATTTTGCGTTTCAGAAAATTCTTAAAATCTTTTATTATTTGCCTCTACTTACAATACAATACAAAAACAGTTTCTGCTTTATTTTATGGATAATAAAATATAAAAAAAAAAACGATTTTGCGTGGACGCAACAATATAAAATTGTCTAGCACTTAAAAACTTCTTTATATATACAGAAATATATTCATTTTAAAGTGCAAAAGAACGCACTTGATATATCCTACACTGACGATAGTAGCAAAGATATTATTTATTTGGCCCAGTATCTGTAGATTTCAAACACAATGTTCCTTACTTTTAATTTTACTTTTAAAGACATAAACGATTTTGCAAATATCTTTGGATCCGATATAGGACTCATGTTGTTTTTTTTTGCAATAGTGTATGGGCTTAATAGGCGTTCTAGTATATTTTTGTTTGCATCTCGGCTATATGGCCTTTCTTAAGATGAACATGAGTGTTTTAGTTTTTTTACATAAGATAATATATACCCACAAACCTGAACATCTGTACGACAAACTTTGTATTTCAGATATAAGCAGAGGAAAAAGAATTAGATCGTTTGGATACAGAATTTCAGAGTGGCATTTCTACATATTCTCAGTATCTCTCTGGAATTTTATACCCCACAGTTTTCAACTTTTAAGTTACGCACGAAAATTCAAGGAAAATATTTTTAAAATGTTTTCAGCATAACAATTTGAAACATAATTATTTGAGATAAAAGTACATATGATAAAATTATTTAAATTTTGTTTGATTTTAATTGGTTTTGCTTTATATAAAAATTGTAATTAGTAAATTAGTTGTTAATTAATTAATGATTTATTATTTTACACATTCTCAGTTCCATACTTCAAAATAAGACTCTAATTCTTGTGTATAGAGCAATTCAAATAAATAAATAAATAAATAAAACAAAAGGAGTCTCGGTTCTAAAGTTGTGCTTCAGTACTACAATTTCATGCGACCACCCCACTAAATTTATTATTTTTATACCACACTACTCCCATGCGTCAGAACCACTTGTTAAGTCGATCTTACAATATCCGTCCGTTCGGCTGACTGGCTGTACATATAAACTTTGTGCGCAAAATACAGTTGGAAATTTTAAAATTAATTTTATGAAATTTGGCAAGTGAGTTTTAATTGTCACAAGGATTAAGCGAAATAAAAATCCCATGCAAACTTCTTTTCGGAATAGTGTCCTTGTGCC
Source organism: Pollenia griseotomentosa (assembly GCA_963931875.1). NCBI lineage: Eukaryota > Metazoa > Arthropoda > Insecta > Diptera > Polleniidae > Pollenia > Pollenia griseotomentosa. Next base: position 231,338,845 of record OZ007560.1, read on the forward strand.
CATACAGCATCTTATAATGCGCAAAGAAACATAAGAGATGCAGTAAGGTAAGTAAACGAAGAAAAAAAAATATCACATTTGAAGAGCCATGAAGCAGGTGTATAAGGCAGCAAATTTAGAAATAACGCTGAGCGTTCAATTCAATAATTTTTATATGCGCTGAATAAAGCGTTTTCTGTGTCAAAAACGTATTGCTTCAAAGTGCGAACTCTTCGTTGTAAGCTCTATTTTTTATTCCGCATTACGATTCAATTTGGACCAAAATTACTTTATTACAACTTCAAAAATCCTGCTAAATTTTAGCAAAATCGGTCCATTATTTTTAACCATTACTCCCATAAAAATATAAATTTTAATTTCATAACATCCCTATAAAAGTTGATTAATATTTGCCGATGATAACTTTTGTGAAAGGTAATTTGACACGGCAAAGTTTTGTACTAGTAGGTTTAGAATCAACCATAGTTCCCATATTAACACTCTCACTTAAATACCTTTAAGATGAAAATATCTCATACAGATGTAATATCTGGATAATAATCCGTCCAAAGAACTATTATATAAATCAATACCCCATAATATAATTCCCAATGAGTATCAAAAGTTTATTACAGTATTTTCTGCGGTGTATGGTATCGACTGATAGGGCTTGACCGACTATACTATCTTACTTGTTCTAATTTTTTTTAATTACTTGAAATTATTCAGTTGTAAGCCTTAAAATTAACCTAAAAATAAATTTGTTTCCTTAGTTCTTGTCTTATTCCTATCAATGAACTTGATATCTCTCAAGAATTTAAAGCTCGGGACAAAATTTCATACATGAAAACCGTTTTTTAAACATTTTAAAGCGTTTTCAGAAGTTTGCTTGTTGGTCTATAATTTGCCAGATCGCTAATTAACTCTAATCGATAACTGCGTTATCCTGTGTAATAATCATACACGCAACTTTTATAAGTTATATCGTTTTGACCTTTTTTCTTAATATACATATCGCTCCTTTATTGCAACATAGTCATATCTCAAAAAATCAAAAATTTTAGGTTACTTACACAAAAGTGTTTCTTCATAGCTTCTTTATATTAAAAAAAATCAGAATAATATCTGTAACTGAGCCTAAGTTACTCTGGAAAACTTTAATCGCATTTTGCCAAGTTTATTTTTTTAAGATATGACTTTATTGCAATAAAGGAGCGGTATGTATGTCATACCAAATAAAAAAAAATATTCTTATAGCACTTTTTCTTTTATTTGCGTAGGAGACATTAAAACACAGAACCTTTCAGTAATATATATTTTATGTATTACATTTTTATTAGGGAAAAGCCAAAATTGCAAAAACATAAGATATTGCCTTGAAAATTTATGACATCTATAATGTTAAGATTTTAATGCAGCTCATGTTAATATTAAAATTGTGTTTAACAAGTATGAATACCGTATTCGGCTGTGTCGAATCTTTACTACCCTCCACCAAGAGATAAAATTGTGTCAAAGAAGTCATTATACGGTATCATTATTTATTACGATTTTTGGTGTTTTAACACTTTCACGAAATTTCAAAAATCGTCAAAAATTCAATTTACGCTCTTAGCGTTAGCTGGTTTGAGTGTGTTTAGTGAATATATTGTTTATTTTAAAATTATTTGGCGGCAACCTCAAAGGGATGCACAGTGCGCACGTGGTTTCCAATTTTTCAGTATGAAAAAGTGGTAAATCTGTTTTATGTTATAATGAAGCGAGTAAGCAACAATATGCTTTAAATATATTGTTTCAAGTTGGTTTTTACCATTTGGGATAATAGACCCCACTGGTTCGATTTGACCAACATAAATGGGATATATTATCCCTTTGGCATATATGTAAGCCAATTTTTATGTTTGCAGAATGAATAAAAACAAGTTAGAGTGTTATATTCGGATGTGCCGAATCTTTGATACCCTCCACCGACAATTTGAATATTTCAGGAGTGATATCTACTTGATATCTATTTACTATTAATTTATCTTTATAAAAACAGAACAGAAAACAGCGTTAAAATGGTTCCGTCTTACCCTATATTAAATTATTGACCGACAAATGCTATTATGATAGCATTATTTATTACGGTTTTAGGCGTACGAAACTGTTTTCGGGGAGTAGGGTTTATATAGGGCCAAGTGTTTATTATCGACCGATCTTCATGAAATTTTACAGCGTCATTTCTAGTCCTAAAAAACTGTGACGTGCCAAATTTTGTTATGATAGCGTTATTAATTACGTTTTTAGGCGTACTAAACTGTTTTCTGTGAGTATGGTTTATATGGGGCCTAGGGTAAACTATGAACCGATCTTCACGAAATTTCACATTGTGATTTTCAGTCGAAAAAACGAATATTTGCTAAATTTTATATCATTTCGTGCATTTTCAATCATTTATGCTAGTTTTTGTAACAAAATTTTCAACTTTTTAGAGTGGTGGTTCCACATTTTAATTATAGCTCTGATCCTACTAAACCGATTTTGCTGGATTTCAATCCCAAACTGCTTAGGATAACTACAAGCAATTTGACACCCAGTTTTTTATTTCTTTTGAGTTTTTCGAAAGTGAGCGTGTTTTCAACAGACTGACAGACGGACATATTAAAATAACGGTATATCTCGTAATCAATAACTAACCCAAAAAAACGCACCACTGATTCATCGTATTCGAATAAGGCTAGCCCGCCGGGTTCTCCGTTTGACAGTTATTTTTTTTTTTTTTGCTTCTACTGAAAATATTTTAATTTCGAGTAAATACCCTTTTCAGAGGCATAGGACTTTTGTTTTAAATAAAACACAACAAATTCAATACATTAAAAATAAAAATCAATCCATCCGTACTCAAATTAATCCGAAGCGGTATTAATAGTACGGTGAGTACGGATTTTCTTGAATTAAGTATAGAACGATTGATTCAAGTATGGATTTTCAATCGCGAAATACTTAACTTATTCATATTCAATACCGAATTCGTACTTAAAATAATCCGAAAACGAGATTAATTAAAGTAAAACTAAGATTGAACCAATCTCAAAATGCGCTTGATTCAAGTATTATAAAGTTGATTCAATCCCGAGTTCGTACTTGAAATAAACCAAAAGTGAAATAAGAAGGAGTTTTTTTTATATATTGAGTGGCACTACCAACGAAAAGTTCAATCTTTTTTTTTACTCTTTTACCCTCGCTTTGCATGAACATAATCCAAGAGAGCAAATGTGGTCATGAATCTATCCATAAAATGACATATATACTGCTTAGATGAACGACTATTCGCACCGTAAACTTGTTGAAGTTTGGCAAACAGCGCGTGAATGTTGGCAATAAATTTTCACGATGTGTAAACGCTGTTTTGATGAAAGTTTTTATATCGTGATTTGCCAAAGTATTCCGAAAAAAAACAAACTTCATTACACAGAAAAAAATCTCCAAAAATTGTCACCAATTAAAGCCATAATCAAAAATAAAATCAGTTTTAATTAAAAATTTAATCAAATGATCTAAATGTTTAATGAAGTGAATTAAACGTTTACTGGTGCAAATTTAATTAATTTTTTAATTAATATCACAAATTTTTTTTATGAAATCAATTTTAAATTCAAACAGTTTTATTTTACAGTAATTCCTATCGAAAGTTCTATAAATCTAAAAAAAATACCCTTTAAATTTATACATATATATGAATATTTCTTCGTACTAGATACGGAATGATTAATTTAATATACACTCATTAACTGGTAGTGCTTGAAGAGAATATAAATCCACATATTCTAGATAATTAAGTAGCTTTTGCTCTAAATTATATACAGTAGTTTTCGAAAAAAATAAAAGAAATGAAAATTACAAATTAATGAAAATATTCTGAAAAGAGAAAAATCTAACTTAGTTGTAATAAACCAAATGTGACCAAAATAGTCAAACAAAATAAAAACTGTAAATTTGCCAAACTGTTTTAATTTTTAAACGAATTGTAATCTTTAGTTCAAAAAAATAACTCTAGTTTGCATTGTTTTAACACAAAATTAGAACTAAAACATTCTTGTTAGAGATATGGACCATAGAGAAACTGTATTTTTTTAGATAATTTAGTATAATGTAGGGTATTCATTCGGTTAACCGTTAATCGGTTGCAAAGCAGCTCGCTTTTTTAAATGCATTCTACAATGTAGAATTTTACAATGTTATTTGCACCAAAGTTCACCAAAAAAGTTACCAAAGTACACCAAAAAAGTTGTGTTTAGAAGTATATTTTTTCTTCTAGAATTAAATTCTTAAAATGCTGTGCAAAAACAGAAATTAAGAAATTTGGAAATAAACTTTTTTGCAGAATGTTCGGTGCTGAGCTAGATGATCATCTGACAATAGAAAAAACTCTCGATAGTAACACAACAACAGAATTAACCAAAACAATTAGAAGTGTTAAAAATTTTAAAAAATTAAAACAGGACTCTGATGTCATATTGGAAGATTAAAATGATTAAAGAAAAATTACTGAAAAATTAGATAATCTGTATTATGGGTTGCTTTCGATTTCTCCAACATCTTCGATAAGTGAAATAATTTTTTCCAAGTCAAGTTTACCAAAACTCAAGAAAAGAATCGCTTAAATCCTAAACTTTTAAGCCAATTTATTTTTATAAAACATTATTTTATTAGATCTTCTTAAAATGATTAATAAAATGATCTTACAGTTTATTTTTTAATAAATACATAATATGTCTTAAAATAATTACAAGAAATATATATGACTGCTATGGGCAAGCGCTTTTAATTTAGATTTCTTATGTACAGTTACGACGAAATTATAAACACAGCATTAAAATTTTTATTTTGTTTCAAACACAACAATATTTTTTTTAAACAATTATAAAATATTATTTAGGACATTATGACGACCTTGTGAATAGCCCTCATATGTATTAATTAAAAAATATGTATTACATAGTTATTAATTATTTTTTTGTTTGCTCGTTTTAGTTTAAGAATTGTTTAGTTATTGTTTTTTTTTACTAATAAACTCCAAATAATAAATAGTTTTTAATTTTTATTTATTGCTATAACTTAATTTAGAAAAAAAACCTTATTAACCGGTTAACCGATCAATAACAAAATTAACCGATTATTAACCGATTAAACCAAAACCTCGATTAATTAATCGAGCGATTAACCGATTAAAGCAAAAGCCCGATTAAATGAATACCCTAGTATAATGATATTATTATATAATTGCTTAGGTCTAGAGTATTTTATAAAAGCCACAAATCTAAACACATAATAGATATCATACTCTATTATATATACAATACTAGCTTTACCCGGTGCGCTTCACTGCACTGCGCCTACCCGCTTAATATTTATTTTTAAAAGTGTAGTATACCATAAGAGTGACTTCTACAAAGTTTGAACATTCTCACTATAACAGTTCTTAAGATATGCGATATTAAACATTGGCGTCCTATTGGGGGTACCACTTCCCCTGCTGTTATTTTATTTCAATTTTGGGGCTCAGAAGATCCTACTACTAAAATTTCAACAAAATGCGTGCAGCGGCTCTTAATCATATTTCCATTTATGAGGGGTGCTGCTCCTCCTCTGTCTTCCCCGCCAATTTTTATATTGAAATTTATAGTTTACTATAATCCGCTTTAACTATAGCTTTAACCTCGTTTGAAGACTCTCCCTTTAATAGTTCTTCTGTTAAGCGATATTTAATTTATGCATCCTATGGGAGGAATTTCCCCCCTTGCGCTTGCCCACTTATTTTTTTATTTTCAAAAGTGAAGTATACCATAAGAGTGATTTCTACAAAGCTTGAACATTCTCACTATAACCGTTCTTAAGATATGCGATATTAAACATTGGTGCCCTATGGGGGTACCACTTCCCCCGCTTCTATTTTATTTAAATTTTAGGGCTCAGAAGATCCTACTATTAAAAGTTCAACAAAATTCGTGCAGCGGCTCTTAAGATATGCAATATTTAATATTGGCATCCTATGGGGGGTACCAATTCCCCTGCCATTATCGAAAAAATAAGTAGCCTATTTTATTTTTAGAGCTCACGTGATGTTACTGTAAAAATTTCAAGAAAATCGGTCCAGTAGTTTAGGAGTCTATAAGCCAACAAACAAACAAACAAACAGACAAACAAACACACAAACATTTTTCATTTTTATATATAAAGATTTATATGTGTGTTTGTATGTTTATGCTTTGGATTGTCTCTCCTTTTATTCTTAAGACTAATGAATAAATCATGAACCGGAAACTACAGCAAACATTATGAACTGTATACCACCAACACATGCACATGATTATAGACGACAACTTTATATTACTCACTTAATAGTGATATGAGTTTTTATACACAATATTTGTCCTAGATTTTAACACATAATCACCGTAAGCCCCATGAACATCAAAACCTAACATATGCCAACTTATGATTTTTAATTTTATAGTCATTTATATTCATTATTTTAAATAGAAGACAAAAAAAGACTATTATATTTCCAGCATTTATATCTTTAAGCTAAATACAACTTCCTGGGCAAATTATTCCATTAAAAGATAAAATAAAAAAAATTATATAAAATTAAAGTTTTCTTTTATACGAACGCAAACACAGAGTATCACATACATAAATCTTAAATTGAATAAAGTTTAAAAAAAACTGTATGTTTTCTCTAAAGGAGTACTGTATATTCACCCTACAATAAATATTTCAGGTCTTATATAAATAAACGATATATTTAGGAAGAAAGAATTTCTTTAGACTGATTGAAAACAATTAAAACAAGGAACAAGTAACTTCACTGTATTATATTATGGCCCAATAAAATTAAATATCATGATTTGTTTTAAAAATATTATTAAGCGTAGAACGTGTCTTCACTAGAAACTGTAAGCCTTTCTACAGTCACAATATTATTACAGTAACGTACTGTAGTTTATTAAAGAAGTAGTCCGTTCAGTAATTTTTAAATAAATAAACATTTAAAATTCCAAGCAAATTTATTTTCAACTGATTCTAACATTTATTCAAAAAACTAAGTGAAAATTAAAACACATTTTCAGTTGCAGTTCATATTGTCCGTTGATTAAGTTAAATTCTTCTTTATGTAAAATTATATATGAGGGGCTTAAAGCACAAGGGGTTAAAGTGCCTTTTTCTAAAATTGAATTTACATATGGAATTATAGGTGAAGTTCGGAGAAGTTGTTCAGAGCACAAGAGGTAAATGTAGGATTCTCATCCGGACGCTAGATATGGTGAACAATTCAAGCACTTGGCATTAAAATACCTGCTTCGCTTGGAGCACAAGCGAAACATATATATATGGGCATTTCCCCAGAATGCTGTTTTACTTGAGGAAATTGCACTCGAAACTGGAAAATTTTATATTTGCTTTTATTTTCTACTTCTAAAGACATTTTTATATACTTATATTAAATGCAAAAAATATGTTATGTTTACACTCTTTCTTCATAATCTCTCCATTACAATCAGTTGTAAAGGGAGTATTAAGTTTTTTTGTTAAGGAAATTTAAGGATATTTATGGGAAACATGGTGATAATAACAAAAAAACATATGGAAAAATCGTACGTTCGCGACCCGTACGTTCGCGACCGGTACACAATTAAACAAAAACCAAGAGAGATATTTTATTTTGTAAATGCTGGATGGAGACCTACATTAATACACTTTCAAAATAAATTAACCACTTTTGAATATTCCGTTCCATTACGCAGATTTTTACATTTCACTACTGTCATCCAAAGTTGACTTCTATTTTGCGTACGTTCGTGACCACATGCTTACAACTATTATTATAAAAACTTAAACTCGATGAAACCCATCTTTTGCACTAAACATAGAGCTACCCAAATGCTATCGAATCGCAAAAAAAAATTCTAGGAAAAGTTTTGTTTTCTATATTTTTTGCATACCAAAGCGTACGAACGTACGTTCGTGACCCCAGGAAATGCCCATATACATAAATGAAAATGTAATTTAAAATAACAAAAAGTTTATTTAATTTTTACTGCCAAAAATTCCACCGCGAATTCCGTAAAAATAATTGAATATTCAGTTATTTTATATAAATTAATGGCGTTTTCTTTTCTAAGTAAAATTCTGCCTTTTACATTTTTTTGTGTTCTATTCTAAAAAACATGTGTTATTTTAAAAGTGTAAAGCTTTATTTTCTGATGATGCTCCCTTCAAAATTAAAAAAAATGCGTGGCATGTCATAACGTCCAGTATCATAGTGTCCATGGACACTTTTAAAAGATTCATAATGTCTGCGGGCATTATGACACTTTGCAAATGGACATTATGACACTTATAAAAGTGTCATAAGGTCCATAACTACTAAAGAGGTTAAATATAAAAAAAGATCTACATACACGTAGAGAAAAACATGTTTTATTATGGTCACAACCAACAAAACTTTTTTTAAAGAAACTAATTTAACCATAATATGGTTGTCGGTGATTAAAATTTTTTTAAAAATGGTTTTGCTGCTTTTTCTCTGGGTGTATATATTAAATACCTAACGAAAACACTTGATTCTTTATGAAATTCAGGTTGTTTCAACTTGAAATAACTTTCATTCAACGTGATTCGGATTGTTATTTCAATTTAAATGACATTTTGCTCTAACTTTACTGCAATGTGAAATTAACGGGAATTATAGTTATTTTAAAAGAAAAAAATGTTGTTCGCAAGTTATTGTAAATTAACATGAAGTACCTATGAAGCAAAATTACTACCGAAAACTGTAGAATCAACCTTGTTTTCCACAATTTTACATTGATTTTTTTTTCTCTGTGTGTAGAGTATTGAAACTTCCGATCTTAAAAACTAAAGTCTTTTTGAGTCGTTTTATTGACCACTATGCAATTCAGTTCTATACAAGCTTCCAAAGACTACTCCTACGCAAACACAAACACAGTTTTTATATGAAAAAATTAGCAAATAAGAGGCAAATATATTAAATTATCTAATAACTTTTTCTAAAGTTTTAATTAAAGGATTCTTAAATAAATATTTTTTTGTGAAGGTAAAAATTGCAATGGTGTACAAATGTACCCCGATTATATTTTTGCGTGGTATTTTTGGTTGTTTGCCTTCTGTATGAATATTGATTTATAGCTTGGCATAAGTTTTTTGTTATAATTATTAATAAACAATTAAAAATTTTATCAAATATACAAAAGTACTTAATTAATTTGTTAGATTTTGATTAAACGGGTTTTAAGTCGAATGGCAATTGGTGTGATGCTGAAAATTATAAAAAATTATAATGGGGTACAAATGTACCCTGATTATGTGTTTTTATGTATTCTACGGTTAAAATGATTTCCAAGAGGGGTTTTTTTTATTGGACCTATCGTAAATTATACTGGTCGGTAAAAAAAACCCCAACAAACAATTGAGCTTCAAACGAAGCAGGTTTGTTAGGGTAAAATGTAAGAGTTTTGCCTACCATCTCGCTTACGAAGAGCAAAATTTTTAAAGATAATTGGCGATAAATTTTGGTTTTCATGCAAAATTAGAATTTTTTTTTTTTTTTTGTTTTGAAAAGTGTTATCGATCGTTGATTAAAAAATTCGTTAGATTGATTTCAAGTATTAAAAAACCGAAATTAGAACAAATTTCAATACCAGTGTTGCCAGTCAAACTTATTGGAGCCAAAATTTTGCCTCTTTATTTATCTTTTATCCCCTACATTTTAGCCTTTTTAATTTCAAAATAGCGCTTAAAAGGCCTAATATACATACATATGTGAGAAATGTCCATTCTTTACTAAAAAAAAGTTTGCAAAGTTTTTGTTTTTTAATTAAAATAATTAAACAATTGCAGCAAAGACTGCTAGTAAACATTAAACCCTTCGTAAAATTGATTTTTAGTCCTTGGCATTTCCATGAGAATAATAAAAGCAAATATTGTCTACCACATCGATAGTGAAAAGTGTTACTATATCGCTGATGAAATTACGCTGATTAAGGCTCTGTGGAGGAATATTTTTTTAACTGCAAATGGACAAATATAGAATTTTAAGTCGACTTTTGGTTGAAGCAGCGAAAGTTGAAAAATGTATAACAAAAAAAAATTCATTTTCTGAATTTTCTTTAACTAATGCTGAGGTTGAACGAATTCACCAATTTTTCAATCAAATTTCCTCTTGACTAAAATGGTCATAAGGTTGACGAGAAGCCACTTGAGGGTTAACATGCGGTCTAAGAACAGCTGTATCATCTTCAAATGTGGAAGTTGTTAGTATAAAAAATTAATCCCTGTTAAATACAATCAAAAGATAAACCTAAATAAATAAAAAAAGGCCTTATGAAATTCGGCTTTAGCCTAACGTAGACATTTATTTGTTTTTTATCTTAAATATGAAAAATTATAGAAGTTTTTCTTTGTCCAAAATGAAAAGTTTTTGCATTGTAACATTAGTTCCATAAGGTCTCTTTTCTCTGTACCATTTTTATTTGGTTAGTTTTTCATGAGAAATTCTTTTGTTGCTGGAAAAAAAAAACAAACAGAAAGGAAGAACATTTTGTCTACAGAGAAAATATAAAAATAAAATTTAAATTAACGTTATCGAAGTAATATAAAAGTAAATTGTTTCTATGAGTTTTATAATTTATTAAAGCAGTTTGGAAGGGAACAAAAGTATGCAAACAGATATTATCTTTGCAATGGACTGCATGCTATTTTTGTGAGAAAAGTTGCAGATTTCATCTAAATTTCTTTTTATGCCCTACAAAAATTTTTACTTTTAAATACCAACTTTAAGATTTATTAAGCTTGACACACTTTATAACTGCAAGCTGTTTATCTCAGTTTATCCTAAAACCTATTACAGAAATCCAAAATTACAAGCACAAGTTTTTGAGAGCATAGAAAGCCCAAAAAAACAGTACATACATCCATTATGTTGGCCATAAGGGTCAATATTATTTTTTCAAGGATTTTCGTTGTAAGGCTTTGGTCAAAACCAATTCAGTTTTCTTAAGATTTCAAATGTAACCTGCTGTTTTATTTCCCATTTGATTTGTCAACTCAAGTACACAGATAATCTAACATAAGCACACCAGCACACAGTGTAACCTCGTGCAGTCTTAGGTGGCCAAAATTAATAACAGCCATTCCGGAGCTGATATTGAAAAGAAATTGGGAATGGATACTGTCTATACATTAGTAATGTTGCACTAACCTATATGTATTAAAGCGCGTTAATTCCGAATCGGAGGTGCGTTTGGCTCGTACACCCATAACATTTGGAGGTAATCGCAATAAACCTTAAAAAATCGAGAAAAACTTCAGTTTTTTGCAATTAAGTCCAAGCTGTGGAGCCAAAATCTAAGTATTAAACTCTATCTTCATATCAGCACAATTTATGTAAATAAAGGTTAGCAATTTATAGCACGAAATTTTATTTTATTAATAAACGGCGGTCTTGATCTCTCAGGTGAAACGGTTGTTCTCAACCCTATAATTGTGAACTTAAAACAGAGTTTATAATTGCAGATTATTCGTGGCTCAATGAAGTTTAAGTGGTGGAGTACCCCACAGTGAAGATAAGATATTCTGGTGGAGTGCCAGAGTGGAACTCGTTGAGGTGTAATCCAGTTTGTCTCCTCGCGGTGCACCCTGGGTAACTCTAACTACTGTGATCGGATGCCAAACATTTGTCAATAATCAACAACTTATTGATCTTCTGCCTAATATAAATACAAAAAAGAAAAAAGTAAATAAGTGGATTTAACTTCATAGAGTTTTTGGCTGAATTATTTATAATTTTAAAGAAAAATCAAGCAATACTATTTAAAATCAACCGCGTTTGAAGAAAAACAAGTTAGAGTGCTGTATTCAGGTGTGCCGAATCTTGGATACCCTCCACCAACAGCTCGAATATATCAGGAGTGGGCTCTATATGATGTTTACCGGTAGGCTAGCTGGACGTGAGCTAGCCAATCAGCGCCGGGGTTGCGGGTTCGATTCCCGCCAGAGACTCTGGTTTTTCCCCTGCAGACAAGCCTAGAGCTTCGCGGGATTGATGTTTAACAATTGACTGCCAGCAGTCGTTGATGGCTGCGAGTGTTAAACGGCAAATCCCCCTGAAGAGATTGAGTAGTTGCAATTCAAACATGTTAGGGTAACCTGTCCGTAAAAGCCTGGGTTCGAGCCCAGCGGCAGTCAAGAATGAAAAAATTGTCGATAAATTTTAATTAATTTTCATGTTTTAAAACTCCTTTCTTCTAAAAATAATGTATAAATAGACTTTTATTCGACCTTTACAAAATTTATTATTATTATTTAATTAAGCTTGAGGTTTTTTTTATATAAAATATATATTAAATTTATTAAACCAATATTTCGGCACTCCGTAGAATAAACTGAAAACTAGATTAGCAGGACATAAGTCAGATCAAAAATATAGACATATTAAATAAATAAGTTGGAAATGTCGAATGTAGTTTATAAGATACATTGTGGGAGAAATGTTAATGGACAATGTGGTAAAATATATGTTGGTACAACGAAGAATAAACTGAAAACTAGGTTAGCAGGACATAAGTCAGATCAAAAATATAGACATATTTCATCCCAAAAAACGGCTTTATCAGCTCATTGTGCAAATTTAAACCATTATCCTGATTTTGAAAATACAACAGTTTTAAATACGGAAAATAATTATAAACGTAGGCTTATGTTAGAAATGTTGCAAATTATAAATGTACCGACAATATCGAGAATTAATTTTAAGTCAGATGCTGAAAGTTTAGCTTAAAATTATAGGCATTTAGTTTATAAAAATATAAACGGAAGTTAAAAGTTTATTTATAATGTAATAGATTAGTTCTTGAATTGGAAAACCTTTTTTGTATTTAATTGAAAATTGTTTTTTGATTTTTTGTTATATTTATTTAATTTGTTAAAAATTGTTAATTTTGTCAAAAATTCAAGAAAACCCCTGAAAAAGGCACACAACGGAGTGCCGAAATATTGGTTTAATAAATTTAATATATTTTTTATATAAAAAAAAGACCTCAAGCTTAATTAAATAATAATAATAAAAATAATGTAATGAAAATTAAATTTGATGAACTTTATTAAGCCTATTGAAAATATGAAAATTTGGATTAAAAATAGGGTATTCATTCGGTTAACCGTTAATCGGTTAACCGATTAATTACTACCCGATTAACTGATCGGTTAATTTAAAACTGGTAATTTTCTATTAACGATTAAACCGGTTAATTTCAGTCGATTAACCGATTAACCGATGTAATAAAATTGTTTAGTTTTTTGTAGTATTATAACATATTTTTGATATTTTTAATTATTTGTTTCGTCTCATATAAAAAAGGTATATTTCCTTCAAGCAATACATTCTTAAAATACAGTACAAACACAGAAACTAGGGGTTCGGAAATACATTTTTTGCAGAATGTTCGGTGCTGAGCTTTGTCAGGATGAGTCAGATGATGACCTGACAATATAAGAAACTTCTGATTTTAACACAAGCAATCTTTAACAAAATTAGCCGAAATAATTTCATAATGGAAGATTTTATATGTTTAGAGAATCCTGGAAAAGGATAATCTGTGTAATAAGATAATCTGTATCATGATTCAAAGAAACCAAGATAACGCATACAGCTTTTAAAAATTAAATGCTTTTGCGCATCAACGTCACATCAGCGTATAAGTACAGCTAAAATATAGAAACACAAGCAAACAAACATGTGTATAATATGCAAACGTGACGTCATATTAAACAGTTGAATTTTGTAAACATGTGCAATGCACTATCTTGGTTTTATCATTCATGAATCTGTATTATGGGTTGCTTCCGATTTCTTCAACATCTTCGATAACTGAAAGAATTTTTTCCAAGTCAAGTTTTATCAAAACTAAGGAAAAGAATCGCTTAAGTCCTAAAAATTTAAACCAAATTATTTTTCCAAAAGATTTTTTTATAACATCTTTAACGATTAAAATAATTAATAAAAAAATCTCACAGTTTATTTTTTAATAAATGCATAAAAATATTATTTATTAATTATAAAATATCGTTACTTTAATATAGAAAAGCCCTAACTAACATTTTCCTTACTTTACAGGAGAAGGAAAAGACTTAATAAAAATTGTAGAATCGTAGTTGCGATTTTTTTTAAACGCAGTTTTTTAATAAATTGTTTAGAGAGTTTAATAAAAAACTGCGTTTAAAAAAAATCGCGACTACAAGACTATAATTTTTATTAAGTTTTTTCCTTCTCCTGTAAAGTACGGAAAATGTTAGTTAGGGCTTTTATATATTAAAGTAACGATATGTTATTCATATTTATGAATTACTTTTTTGTTTGCTCGGTTTAGCTCAAGAATTGTTTTGTTCGTTATGTTATTGTTTTTTTTTTTTACTAAAAGACTCCAATAATAAATAATTTTTGAATTTTTATTTTTTGAAATTACTTAATTTATAACAAAACTTTGTTAATCGGTTAACCGATCAATAACAAAATTACCCGATTATTAACCGATAAAATCAAAACCTCGGTTAGTTATTCGAGCGATTAACCGATTAAAGCAAAAGCCCGATTAAATGAATACCCTAATTAAAAACCATAAATAGTTCAACAAAATAACCACAATTCTAACACGGTGCTACAAATGAGCACTTTTTTATACTTGAAAAGCGACCTAGTTGAGTAGATCATAAATCAATTTTAAAAAGTTCAGAAACACCCTAAAATATCGGAGTTATTCCGAAAAAACATTTTCTGGTAGGTTCGAGTACTTAGGAACACGTAACACAGTGGATTTTTAGCCGATATTCATTTTTTAAACGGTTTTAGAAAGAAGATAAATGTGCCTTTCTAAATATATACACTCTTTGGTATGTGTATACAATTCTTTAGTGATATTCTTAATTATATCTGATTTTAATATTATTTTTTCTAGTTTTTTTAACTTTGGTGCCATTTTTTTTAATTAGTTTGTTTTGAAACATACCTCATGTATATATTTTATTAAAGCTTATTTAGTTTTGAGTAAAACCAGCTTTTATTAAATAAAATCGAGAAAAAAATAAAAAAGTTATTAAGGTTTTTCAAAAGTGAAAAATTTAGCTTTTACAAATATTGATCAATAGACCAGGTCGACCACACAAAAAAAAAAAAATTGTGCCAGTCACCCCGTAGAATAAAAGACATGTCAATAAAGTTTCTAAAACAGAAAATATTTTTTTCTGCCACGCCCCCAAATACAGCCATTTTGGTTTTAATTTGTAGCGTTGCCATTTAAAGTCCTATCTCATCAAATCGCATATCCTTGTTCATGGCTTGGCAGTAGCTTCATTTAAAATTCTGGGCGCCACTTATGCCGTTTTGGATCCTCACCCCAATTTTTTTTTCACGTATCAAAAAAGTCCTTCTAAAGCTTAGTATGCATATCTTTTAATATGCTCTGAGTTACGTGTTCATAAGTACTCGAACCTACCAGAAAATAGTTTTTTCAAAATAACTCCGAAGTTTAAGGGTGTTTTCGAACTTTTTAAAACTAGTTTATGATCTACTCAATAAGGTCTATAACCTACACTAGGTCACTTTCCTAGTATTTAACCACTGTAGCACCGTGTAATTATTGTAAAAAAAATTTAAAAAATAGTATTATTAATTAATCGACATTCAGTAAAATTAATGCCTTTCATTTTAGTAAGAACTAGCTTGAGTAAAATATCATGATTCGTAACAGTTTAAGCCGGACTTTTATGATTTTCAGGAGGTGACTTATATTAGAGCCATGTTATATTATGGACCAATCATCCCAAAATTCTGTTAAGTGATTTCTTGTATTAAAAAACAATTTTAATAAATTGCAATACAGCGGTGAAATTAGTTTTAGCGTTTACGCTGAATTTCAGAAGGCTGCTTAATATGGGATCTAAGGTAAATTTTGGACCGTATATCACAAAACTGCATGGGGCCTAAGGTAAAATATGGCCTGATCTTCACGAAATTTACCAGTGTGATTTCCAATCGGATAAAACAAATTTGTGCAAAATCTTATATCAATCCATCCATTATTCCACCATTTATGTTAGTTTTTGCAATAAAATTATCAATTTGATTCATAGCTCTAATCCTACTGAAACGGTTTTGCTGGATTTCAATCCCAAACTGCTTTGGATAACAGTAAGCTATTTGACACCAAGTTTGTTCATTTATTTTGAGTTTTTCCAAAGTGAGCGTGTTTTCAACAGACGGCCAGACAGACGGACATGGCAAAATCGAGTTAAAATTCCTCACGAAACCAGAATATATACCCCCGTATTTATAAACGATTATTAAATTTAACAAACGTTGATTAAGGAGAATTTTCATATAAAATTTGTTTTGTAAACCTTTATTAAATTTAAAATTTTTTTATAAATACAGGCAATATTCTTTATGGGGTCTTAGATTTATAATGAAAAAGTTTCACACGGAATGACATGCTTAGTATGCCCTCATTCACCACTTGGATGGTATAAATAGGTATAAATGATAATATATTGTTACGAAAGTAACTTTAGTTAAGATTTAGATTAATTTATTAGTTAATTTGTATTGATTAGTTATTTAGTATTTGTTAGTAATTTTATTAGTTTTAGCTGTTATTGTATAAGTTATGCACACTTCTAGTGTAAAAATCAATGTACAGATGTAATGTTAAAATTGTTGTGCATAATTGTACTTCAACCCCACTGTAAATACTAGAATCTTCGTTATTAGTTTTCTAATTTATTGTCACGCCAAAAAGTATGCTTAGTTTATGATGCCTAATAACTCAATTAATTCAGCCATATATAGTAACTATAGATAAATAAGTTTAATTAACAAAATAGCCGTAAGAGGGCGAACTTTCTAGAGCCATCTAGACGTTACTAGTATCATCTACACGTCTGAGCTAGAGTATAAATAGAATCGCAAGAGATGGCATGAGATCATTCAAAGTTTAAACTTTCTGAAGATAAGAGCGCATCACGCGGAGAATATTATAGTGAGTTGTGAATAAAAGCTGTGAATTACGTTTGTTAAAGTGACTAAGTACTAAATAGAGCTGTGTAAATAATAAATAAGTGCTATAAATTGTAAACAGTGTTTAAAGTGTTGTGTTCAATTTATTTTATTAAAGTTGCAAAGAAAAGAACTCGAAACGGTTTATTATTAAGGAAAAAAAACCAAAACGTTATTGAAAGGCAGTAACGTTACAATATGTAAGGTTATGAATGGGTTAAGTTTCCGTTACTAAATATTCGCCACACCTACATTTGAAAAGAATAAAGGCTCAGTTAGCCGGGAGTAAAAGTAATAGTAACCTTACCGTAAAAAAGTAAGACAAATCTATTTCTTACAGATTGAGACGTAACATCTTACTGCTCACTATAATCGTTCTAATTGCTTTACATACAACAAAATGAATCAGCTGATTTGCAACGTTACTGTTACTCCCGGCTAACTGAGCCTTAAGATAAAGGCAGCTAAATGGAAGCAGTCAGTAAAGAAGTAGCCAAAGTCGTGAACGGCCGAGAAGTTGATTTTAAAAGTTGCCATCGTTATTAAAATTGTTAAAAGTACTATCTTAATTTTACACTAATCTAAATTAAAACTAATCTTAAAATATTCCTCAATGTTAACGCCTTATATTAATATTATTGAATAAATTTGAAATATCTGTGGTCACAACATAACAGCCTAACTCAAGTTAGGACACTTAAGTTATAAGCACTATCGTATTCAGCGTTTCTTAATCTATTCGCTATAAATTTTTCATTTTTGTGTCTGTTATAGTAAGGCAATTAACCCTAAAAAAGCATAATTCAGGATTACAACATATATAAACATTATTTTTTCATTATTGCCTAAATCAACTTAAGTCGTTATTCTTTAAACTTTATGAATTATTATATAGGAATAACAAAATAACTCAACATGAGAGATCAAATATGAAAAATTTTGGCATAGAATAATAATTTATGCCAATTAAGGCGCACTAAAAGTTTTTTATTTTATCTGGAGTAATAGCCTAACTCAACTTTAACTTTTTGACTTTCTTTCGTTCAACAATTCATAAGAGCCTAAGCGCCTTTTTCGCTAATATCTCTTGACTACGAGAATAACAACTATTTTTTTAACAGCTAAGTAAAGAAATTCGTTTCTTCGGAATCTGTAGCAAAGTTTTCCAAAAAAAGCCGTCTCCTGATTTTCAATGAAGATTTTAAACTTTTTACTGCTGAAAAACAGACTTAGGCTGTTATGATTTGTGACCACAGATATACTTATGACCAACATTACATATATGCAAACAAAAACTTTTAAAACTATACTAAAATTAACAAAATTGCAAAAAAAAAAAAGAAGCATTTTGATATTGAATACTTGATAACCATTATCAGCGTTGCCGTTTTGGTTACTTTTAACCAAAATTGGTTACTTTTTTCTTAATGTGTACTTGTGTAATTTTTTTTCATTTTCGTTACTTTTTTCAGCACAAAAAAAACCAATTTTTTAATTTGGAACTGAACTTTTTGACCAGGAAATAATTAGGAAATAAAAAAAAAAAAAAAAAAAAACTTACTCTTTAAAATAAAAAAATAAAAAAATTAAAAAATTAAAAATTGTGTGTGTGGTATTTCTGCATCTAAAACCAGTACTTTCTTCATCTACTTAAAAATTATTTTTTTTATTTTAATTTTAACAAGCTATCAACTTCAGAAAGAAGATAAATGTGCCTTTCTAAATAAATATATACACTCTTTGGTATGTGTATACAATTTTTTAGTGCTATTCTTAATTATATCTGATTTTAATATTATTTTTTCGAGTTTTTTCAACTTTGGTGCCATTTTTTTAATTAGTTTGTTTTGAAACATACCTCATGTATATATTTTATTAAAGCAAATTTAGTTTTGAGTTAAGCCAGCTTTTATTATATAATATCGAGAAAATATAAAAAAGTTATTAAGGTTTTTCAAAAGTGAAAAATTTAGCTTTTACAAATATTGATCAGAAGACCAGGTCGACCTCAACAAAAAAAAAAAAAAAGAAAAAAAAAAAAAAAATTCTACCAGTCACCCCGTAGAATAAAAGATATGTCAATAAAGTTTCTAAAACAGAAAATATTTTTTTCTGCCACGCCCCCAAATACAGCCATTTTGGTTTTTATTTGTAGCGTTGCCATTTAAAGTCCTATCTCATCAAATCGCATATCCTTGTTCATGGCTTGGCAGTAGCTTCATTTTTAATCAGACTTACAATTCTGGGCGCCACTTATGCCATCTCGGATCCTCACCCCAATTTTTTTTTCACGTATCAAAAAAGTCCTTCTAAAACTCAGTATGCATATCTTTTAATATGCTCTGAGTTACGTGTTCATAAGTACTCGAACCTACCAGAAAATAGTTTTTTCGGAATAACTCCGAAATTTAAGGGTGTTTTCGAACTTTTTAAAACTAGCTTATGATCAACTCAATAAGGTCTATAACCTACACTAGGTCACTTTCCTAGTATATAATCACTGTAGCACCGTGCAATTATTTTAAAAAAAATAAAAAATAAAAAAATAGTATTATGTATTAATTAATCGACATTCAGAAAAATTAATGCCTTTCATTTTAGTATGAACTAGCTTGAGTAAAATATCATGATTCCGGATCTATATATAAAAGATCCACCGCAAAATTTAGCTCAAATTTGCACTTTGATAATATAACAAGACCTTAAACGTTTTTCTTGTAAGAGCTCTTCATATAAAAAGATTGAAAGTTATAGCTCATAAAGTTTTTAAAATTGACGAAAATAAGTGTAAACTTTGTATAGGACTTGCCACTTCCACTAAAAATTTCGAAAAATTTTATGCCCTATTGTTCTTTCCAGAAATCGGTCCAGCGGCTTATGGGCCTACAAGATACAAAAAAAACACAATTTCTTCGTTAGACATATTTTTAAACTGAAGTGAGAATAAAATAGTACTTTTGATACAAAATAATTTTGGTTAATTTTTTCGCTTTTGGTTACTTTATTTTTACATTTTGGTTACAAAATTTTTTTGCTCGTGGCAACGCTGACAATTATATTCATTACCATTCCTTTTATTTTTTTTTTCAGCATATTTTTGTATTTTTTCTATCGCATATCACAAAAATCAACAAGATCGGTAAACTTGTTTTTCTTCTTACTTTTGGCCACCTTAAACTGCAAAAAGTCACACTGTGCGACATAGGAGTATACATTTTTAGAAGACATAAATAGTATATGAGTATTTGAGTCCATATGCTCTTAGGTGTGTGTGCGTGTTTATTTGTACCATATGTTTACAAAAGCATTTAACCGTTAATAAGTCCTTAAGACCATAATCTCAACATGAAAATGGACAACATGTCCTTTACTTCTATTTGATTTTATGGTTAGTGCAATTGTCACATGTTTCTGTAGGATTAACTCAAGCATTTGTTTGATTAATAATTGATTTACAAACAAAAGATTCTTATTTTTGCAACAAAAATAAATATATATGTGTGTATCAGTGTCACAACGATTAAAATTGTATTGGAACTTTAAACGGATTATTTCATCTTTTTACGTCTTATTAAAAAAAAGGGTTCTTTTGAGTTTCTTACTTAAGTGTTAAAAGTTAACCCAAAATAAATTTAGTTTAAGTTTTAAAGGCAACAAATAAAAAAAAACTCATTGCTTGTATATAAAAGGGAAAGTTTTTGACTAGTGCCTCTTAGCAAGATACCAGTTTGGTACGAGGTAGTTGTAAAATTAAGTAAGACAAATTGTAAGCGTTAAAGAACAGAGATTTGGGATTTGAAAAGGGTTATGCACAGAACTTTTTTATTCCTTTTGTACATACTGAAATATGATAGTTGAAAACAAATATCTAAGCTGAAATTTATTATTTATTTATCATTACTTTTGTAACACATCAAAAAAGTATCACAGACACCAAAGTTTTTATAACTAGCTTCATTAAAAAAATAGGTAAGACCAGATATGACAGGCTTTTGAAAGTATAAAACACTGTCAAGCTAAGACCAAAAGAGATAACATTTATTATACCCACACCACAATAGTGGAGAGGGAATTATGCATTTGTGCTGATGTGTGTAACACCTTAAAATATTGGTCCTAGACCCACCTTAAAGTATACCGATCGACTCACTTTCTGAGTCGAACTAACGATGTCCGTCCGGCTGGCTGGCTGGCTGGCTGTCCATGTAACCTTGTGCGCAAAGTACAGGTCGCAATTTTGGAGATAATTTGATAAAATTTGGAAAATAGTTTCTTATTAGCACAAGGACCAAGCCTATTGAAAATGGGCCGAATTTTAGGATCACGAGGGGAAATTTCTTCCTCTCAGAAACTATCAAACCGATTTTAATGAAATTTAAAACATAGATAGAACCATATCTATATGTACACAAAAGGTATGCTTTTGTTAAAAAATTGGACCACAAGGGAAAATAGGGGCAATTTCCGCCTCTCAAACCGATACTAATGCAATTTAAAACATATATAGATCCATATCTATATGGACACATAAGCTATACAGTTTTTCAAAAAACACAAGGGGAGGTAGGGGGCAATTTCTGCCTCTCACAAACTTTCAATCCGATCTTAGTGAAGTTTATAAACTTAGATAAATCCATATTTATATGGACACATAAGCATAATGTGTTTTTAAATACTGTGGTGCTGGGTATCACATGGTCGGGCTTGACCGACTATACTTTCTTACTTGTTACTTATTATATTTGCTTATGTTTATTCCCTGCACTAACACGAGGGCTCAAAACGAGAAATAGAACCAAGTTTATATACCATTCAATTTGCACAGTATTTACTTTAAGGACCAGCATTATTAATTTTTTTAATGCACCCTAACAATCTATTACTTCTGCAGTAAGCTTTGATTTTATGTGTTACCGCGACAAAATAAAAAAAATTTGCAAAAAATCGGTGGTGAGATGATGGTATTATCATAAAATTTCGGTTTTTTGTGACTAGAAGTTATACCAGCAAATCTCTCAAAATTTACCAATTTTTGAAACAGAAAATCGCACTGCCAAATTTTGTGATGAAAGGTCAATAGTTCAATATAAAGCCCACTCCCAAAAGGCCCTTAATACGACTAAAATCGCAACAAATTTTTTCAGGTAGAAATTTAAATGTCAGCTCGAAAACACCACCTTATTAAAATCTTTAATATTTAAGATTGTGGAGATCTCATAATAAAAGTTAATTTCGGTAAATAAAAGGCTGATTTTGGTTAAATGAAAATTAAAAATTTAGGCCGAAGTTAAAAAAATGTCAATTTATATTCGTCATTTCCTGTCATTTACGGTACAACAATGCAATAACCTTTACTTTTAAACTAATTGAGAGCATGTAATAAAACTCTTACTAATTTCAGTTAAAAAATAAAAAAAAAATTACAACTAAAATTTTGATTTAAATTGGTCATTTCCGGTTTTGCAGATAAAAATAAAATTTTTTTTTCAAATTAATTTGTTTTTAATTTAAAGATCAGTCGGGATCAAATAATGCCCCATATGTGTGGCTTGGTTTAAGCAATGGTTTATGACTTAAAGCGAACTAAAATTAACTAAAATACAGCTAAGAAAAATTATTTTAACTATATTTATTTAAATCAAGTTTTGGTTCCCAATAAAAAATTATCTGTATGTCTTATTGCGTAGCGCATAATTACGCGCTTATTTTTTTTTAAATGTACGATTAGTGCTTCAAAAATGAAAAAAAAAATTATTTGGGTGCTTATATTTAAATATAGTTTTTCATATAATTTTTTTTATTTGAAGTGAAAAACGAATTTTAAACATAAATTAATATTTAAATAAATTGCTGAAATTGCCAATCAATCAAAAAATACGAAAAAGCCTAAATTTTTTTTTTACAAAAACGTGTAGCATTAGTTTGTTTAACAACACTTATTATAAAAATACACCAGATTTCGAAAATACAACAGTTTTAAATACAGAAACAAACTACAAACGACGCTTTATGCTAGAAATGCTACAAATAATCAACACACCAATAGAACGAAGAATTAATTTTAAAACCGATACAGACAATGTAGCTCAAAATTATAGACATTTAATTTATAAGAATAAGATAGGAAATTGAATAAGTTTCAAAAGTGTAATAGAATTATTTTGTTTCCTGTGTATTATTTTTTCATGTTGACATTTATTGTTGTTTAATTTAAATTTTGTTTTTTAAAAATTTGTTTGAAATTTATAAACCAAAGATCCCTGAAGAAGCTGTCCATTGTGGCAGCGAAATATTGGATAAACTAAAAATAAATATTTTTTACATAACCTGACCTTGAGCTTGAATTAAAAATAAGAAGAAATAAAATTAAAAGGTCGAAGAATATAGACTTAATAAATTTACATAAACTTTATGTGTTCGGGATTGTAAACTTACCTTGGCGGTCGAAAGTCTACATTTGTAGCAAATATGTATATGTATGGAAAACTATGTCCACATATCAAAAAAACATTAGAAGGAGAGTTTTATACTTTAATGCATATTTGTAAAATATAATAAGGTCAAATATGCAAGCACACTAGGCTTGCCAAATCGAAGTCGGCAAAAAGCTTGGCATTGAAAAGAAAAAGCTTGATTTTTCTTTAAAGTTATTATGTCGGGTAAATTGACAAAAAAAAGTTTGTATTATTTATACCCTCCAACACAGGTGGACATACATACATACGTAAGTTCGTTTTTTATATAAGTTTATAATTTGTACAATATTCATCTAACCGTCCGTCGGTTTTTCAGTCCGTGTAAACGTTGAAAAGGGTTTTCTGAAGAAGAAATGAATTTATAAAGTCAGGAACAACTTGCAATTGAAATTTGGCCAGATCGGTCTACAAATGTCTTTGATATCCGCAACAAATTACCAGCCTGTTCACCGATTTCGAACGTTAACGTTCGCATAGAAAATTATATTTAAAACAAAATTCGAAAATTTGTTTTTGTTTTAAATGTAACTTTCTATGCGAAGGTTGACGTTCGAAATCGTTAAACAGGCAGTACGACTGCCTCCAACTTTTACCCATAAAACTGAACTTTTAAAAGTCTTGTTATATATTATGAACTTTATTTTTTAACTTTTGCATAAAATAAACTTTAAATAAGCGGTCTATAAATTATCTAGTTATAGACAAATAACTACCTTTTTCTTCTTGAAATAACGGTTTTGGTACAGGAACGCCCACACAATATGAGATAGAAGGACTTAATTTTACTCCGATACTCCGTATAATATCCGTAAATCCAAAATTGCTTTCTAAAGACAACATTGATGCTTCAAATGAATGCATTATGGTATAAATGAAAAACAAAATAGAGTCTGATAGTCTTGCTACACATTCTTCTTCTAACAATTCAAAATTCCTTGGGATACAAATACCCACAGCTCTTTCCATCAAAATACATTATAACTGCAGCCCAAAAATACAAAATAGATCAATAATTGTTGTTGTTTCTTGATTTTCTTAACAATTTAATCGAACAATTTTTAAAGTTTCGGTTTAGCTTGGCAAATGATATTTCTTCTTGATTCTTGACACTCATGAAAAAGCTTAACGATCAAGCCAAATCAAGCCCGTCTGGCAACCCCAAGGCCCACGCATGCATACACAAACGTGCACAAGAAAACAAAAGTTAAAAAAAATACCAAATTACGTGTTCGACATGCCCCATTCAAAAAATTCGAGATGAGTAAAACAACGATGTGAATTTCCATACATTTTATATGGTGTCTACGTTTGTAAACTACCGGCCAGGAACTGGTAATTTTGAAAAGTATGGTCTGGGGGTGCTGTAAACTATTTTTTTATCGTGTCAGTGGCCAAAACTGCTTAGAATGGATTTTTAGGAAGCTACTGAAAATTTCGGACCCTTTTGTTTTGGAAAATTTTTTTTTTCAACTTTTTTTGCAAATGCTGCAAATGTAGACTACCGAGCACATAAATGTTAACATGTCGATTCCAAAAAAATTAATTGAATCAAACTAAAGGCCCAACTATAATATGCTTAAGTTGGCTAAAGCAATTATGCGAATACATGTGAATAATATGTGTAGAACCATATTGAACTTAAGAAAACTTTTTGTTAAATTTTATGAAACTGTTATCAAAGAATCAAATATTTTTTTATTTTATTTTTGTTTTTTTTTAATGCTTTTGAGAGACTTTTTGTTAATATTGACAGTAGCTTAAGCAAGCTTATGCATATAATAGTTGGCCCTTAAGTTTTCTTGAGCAATTTCTGCAATTGATGCAAGAAATACGATTCTATTTAAAAATCAAGAAAACAAGTCTTATACTAAAAACAATGCGGCCTTAACTCAAAAGTATATTTCTTTATTTACATAAATAAAAACTAGCAACTTTTGAATATCTTTTCTTTGAAATCTTTGATCATAGAAAAAAAAAAATGCCTTAAAATCATGAAATTATTTTTAGATTTGGAATTTTAATGTTTTAAGCAACGAAATTGATTACTTTAGAAAATAAACTTCTTTCCGTGTAGTTAATTCTTTAGTTCCATGTGAAACATAGTGCCGCTACTAGCTAATAATGTAAAGTAAATTTCATACAAATATCTTATATACTCAACTCTAGAGAGAAGAATTGAATTTTAAGGTACTAGAAAATTCAAATTGAAGTTATGACTTTATTGCAGCAATTTATATTAATAGTATTGAGTATGAGATTATTTTTCTCTCTATTTTTTCTATTCGCACGTTTTTAAGTTTTTCGATAGTTATCACAATCCGATATAGTCATAAAAACCAAAAATGTAGCCATACCAGAGCAAAAGCAAACATATCCTAATTAAAATAACAAAAAGGGTCAAAAATGCACGTTTTTTAGTTAAAGTGTAAAATTTTTTTTTTCGCGTTTCAGGTACTTTAATAAAGGCTTAATCTAGCCCGAAAAGGTCTTAGTTGGCATCACTAAAAAAGAACAACAACATACTGAGTTCTCTCCAATGCCTTAAGTTGGATAACTTTAAAAAAATAAAAAAAAAGTACGACTTTTGTAAATATGTTGTTTTGTATTGGAAGAGCTGGGGCCTGATTCTGGCAGTCGTGATCGAGTAATTTCTCAATTCGAAAGCAATTTAAAATCTAATTATTTCAGTCAATACTGAACGAATTGGAATTATTTTTTCAGTGTTGTAAAGCATTAATTTGAGTTTCACAATACTGAAAAAATAATTTTGATTTGTTCAGTATCGACTGAGATAAAATTGCTTTCGAATCGAGAAATTACTCGATCACGACTGCCAGAATTAGGCCCCTGTTGTTTTTAAAAGGTTACCGTTGATTCCTTACAGTTTTGCATATGAATAATATCAAGGCGAATCGACTAGAAGGTGGAGTCAAGTCAACATATGGTGTTTTTTTCGGTGGTCGACTTGTCAAAGTTTGTATACAAACTACTTTTTTATGTAAACAACCCTGTTTTTTTTACTAGCAATATTTTTGACAACCCGACTACAGAAGCATTGTTATTGTAGGGTTGACCTTACCTTCTAGTCAATTCGCCTTGAATAATATGAACAAGGAAAAAAATTACGAGGTTCTGATAGTGAATTCTGGTAGAAGAGACCAAAAAAAAAATATACGTATGTCGGCGTTTTGAAAGATAAAATGAGAATTTTATTTAAGGGGGGGTAAAAGTTTTTCGCTTGTGGCCTGTTTGTGCAGCATATCGGGTAACTTGTGGAAAATTTTAAGACAAATATTTTTGAAAAACATATAAACTAGGGATTGCTGTTCGGTTTTAACCGAAGTTGAAACCGCGGTTTTAATGCCTTAAAATCGAAACCTTTCTTTTGAGCAAATAAAAAAAAAAACATTCCGGATAACAAAAAAATAAAAAAAAGTTTTAAATTTAAAAAAAAAACATTTAAAAATTTTTTTAAAAAACAAGAAAAAATTTTTTCAAAAGATTGATCAAATAGCTATCGAAGCTACTTGGGACAAATTTTGCTAACAACAATAGGTAATAAGTATCATGGATGAGAAAGAACACCAAAATGTCAAACTTTGACCCCCTCTAACTCAGAAACTTTTTGACCGATCTTGTTGAAGATTTGTGTCTTAACTACTATCCAATAGGACTAAAGGTCCAATTAGACGTGACATAACCATAATGTCACAGCCGTAACGGCGAATTTAGAAACCAAAATTGAATTGGTTTGTATGGTATGTTTATGTCGTTTTGGTAATACAGTGGTTATGGTAATACAGTTTTGTAAGGTCTAATTGGACCTTAACCCTGGTGCAAAACTCAAAAAAACAAATCGAAAGACATCGATTTAAAAATTAAGTCACTTAACATGAAATCCCCCATACGTATATCCCAGTTAAAACTTCGCCTACTTTTTTAAAATGAATAGCTTCTCTCACTCATTATTTAGTAGCTTTCTTCTATATAACTGCTATAATTACTTCTATAACTACTTATTTTTCAGATGTATGCAGGTAAAAAATAATGACCTACATAAAAATGCGTTCATTTTGGGACATCCCTTGTAAAATTCATTGGTTCTTTCAGTAGAATTGGAAGTAGTATTCTTACTTTTTCCTGATTACTTAACACATTATTTTGTAGGCGAAGTTTTTTCTGGGATGTATGTAGTTTAACTTTGATAAAGTGTGGCCATAACTTTTTGATGAGAATTTGCCAAAATGAAGAAAATATGCTAAAAATCTGCTAAGATTAAAACTTAAAATTTTTTATATATTAAATTTTATAAAAATATGTTAAATTTGTAAAAAAAAATATGCTAAACATCTGCTGAATTTTTATAAAAAATGTGCAAAATAAAAAGTAATTTTAATATATATTGCACTAAAGATTTTATTTAAAAAAATTATTAGATTAATAATGCGAAAAACGAAGAAGTATTATTAATTTATATATATAATATGTATAATAAGTCTGCTTGAAACAAAATTTGCTAAAAAAAAATGGGAGCAATGCTTTAAAATGTAATTTCAAAACCGAATCGAAACTGACCGGTTTTAAACATTTTAAAACCGAAACCGCGGCTTAACATTTTTACGGTTTTAAGCAACCTCTAAAATATACCCACTAGAACACTAGAACAAAACAAATTGTAAAAAAAACTCCTAAAAAGATGGAGGGCGGCGATGAAGTGGTTTAGAAAATATTTAAAAATGAAATTTTACATTACAACAAAGTTTTAAATTTAACACAAAGAGAGAAAAAGAGCCAAACTCAATGGGCAATAAAAATGCGCTAATGGGCTATGTTGCACTGTATGTTCATTTCATTCATTTATAGCGAAAGCAATAAAGTAAATATTTGAAACTGTCCTATTACAAAGGAAAATTTGTATAGAGACAACGTAAATTTATAAACCAATTAAGACCATTTTAAAATTTTGTCACATTATCTATGGAATTACGTAATCATGAGCTCTTTTATAAGTTTTCAACATAAATATCCTAAAACAAAATTTCTTTGTGTAACTTCATATGGCTATGAACAAAAATTTTTAGTAAAAATGCCGGGTAGCTTTTTAGTTCAGTAGTGGTAATACTGATATAACACTGTATGGTAAGGTTATGCGCAAGGCGAATTCATTTTTCAGGTGGCGTTAAAAGCACAGCTGTGCAACTTTTTTTCGTACTAAGAGCGAGAAATGTCAAAACTCGTTTATGTT
Source organism: Pollenia griseotomentosa (assembly GCA_963931875.1). Classification (NCBI taxonomy): domain Eukaryota; kingdom Metazoa; phylum Arthropoda; class Insecta; order Diptera; family Polleniidae; genus Pollenia; species Pollenia griseotomentosa. Next base: position 231,367,658 of record OZ007560.1, read on the forward strand.
TTTGACGTATCGACCAAAAGAATCAACAAATAAAATACAATGTTGTGTTTTTTGGTGTTGTGCTTGTCGTAGTGTCCATACCAACGTTTACATGACTTCGCCTTGGTTATGCGCATGACTACAAAAGCAAAAGCTTTTGTTAACATTAACTACTACGTTACTTGAATACTTTTTAACATAGCATACTCACATAAAATAACTTTAAAATGTGTACAGCAGTTAACCTTCTTATGCACGCACGGTTGCCAGATCTGACGACATGCGGTCATTTGGGCGAAAATATCCTATTGACAATTTGTTGATTTATACCCCAAATCTGACTATTTTGAAATGACAAATTTTGTAGTAATTTACAAAAGTTTGTGCTATAATTGCTCTTAGATACCTTCACTTATTTTGGTTCAGTATCTGTCGATAATATACAAAATACGCTAAATTTAAGCGCAACGAAAATTATGCTTTGGCGTTCCTTTGCTCGATGGCATCGTTTTAAATATGACAGTTTGGGGCTCAGATTGTAGAAATAGACCCATTTTTCAACTATTATTTTTTTAAAGCATTAAAACAGGATTTTCGACTTGTAAGATAAATGTTTAAAATTACTCTGCTTTATTTTATGTACCACCCAATTTTTTTCCTTTAAAAGAATGCTAATACTTTGGTTATGTTACTCCAATTATTCTGAAGTAAAATATGCAATTCTAGATTCAAAAACTTTTGTATCCTTAAAGAAGAAATAATTACCAAAAAGTTCTGTTACAGATTTTCATCTATTCAGGAACTCGCATGTTTAATTTTATATTCATAGGTCCAATATTAATGAAAATAAAAAAAGTACCAGTACCAGGACCTTGCATTTTAAACTTTAAGTCCAACACTAACGGAAATTCAAAAAGTTCTAGTTAAAAACCAAAGAAGTTCCAAAAAGCTCCCTTATAGAGTATTTTCACTCAGGATATTGCATGTTGAATTTTATGATTCTAGGTTCAATATTAATGGTAATTAAAAAAACTATAAGTTGTAGAATCAAAAACTTAAAGAAAGAAATTTAATTTTCCGTGTTTCCCCTTTTTGGTACTTTTTTTCTCTCCACTGATATATCAAAAACGTAAATATTGTAGTGGAAGCCCATTTAAGACGTATGTATGTAGTGTGTCCCAAAAAAAATTTTTGATTTTCATGGGTTCTTAAGCATAATCTAAGAGCTTATAGGGTAAAGAATTTTTGAAATTTTTTTTTTTCGGATATTTGGGAAGAGGTTTAAAAGTCGCTCAAGTTGAATTTAAGTTTAACAACAAAATACAAAAATTTTCCATAAGACCTCTTAAAAAAGCTACTATATAGTTTAGCGGTTAAAAATTGTGACAATCGTTAATTTAATAGTTAATTTTTTTTATATAAAAAATATTTCAGCTCGTTTGGTGCGGGAACTTTTTAAAAGCAGCGAAATTGTATAAATAACACTACTGTGTATTTATATTGTTCTACAATGGTTTTAATGCTCTGTTGGTTCTTTGTTCTCTTTATTTGCTTTGTACTAACCCATTACCGCCCACTGTTCCCATATGAGGACACTTGTTCAACTGATGGAAACGCTAGGAAAAACCTTTATGTCTCTCCATGTAAAAACTAATATCTCATCTAAAGGCCTTAATCAAATTGTGAGAAAGCGTACAAGGTACCGTAGAAAATACAAATGTGGTTTTTAAAACTTTTATTTACAGATTTAAATTTGGTTTACTTTGTTCATTTAAAATTTGTTATTTTTTGTGCTTAGTGGCTTAAAATAAAAAAAAAAAAATACAAATTATTTGTTATCTGAGAAGGGTATTGATGATTTTAAAATCATTTAGTAAAAGAAAAAGTGTAACATTTTTGGGGACAATGGGCGTTACAAATAAAAAAAAATTTATGTTTTAGATTTTTCAATATGTGAAATGTGACTTATCTCAATATGTTTAGAGGCCAAAATGATTTTTGCGACTTCACGAGGCTGTCAAGTACAAAAAGGAAAACGATGACGTTGATACTGAATATAATATTTTAGTTGTGCCACCTGATGCCGCTTTTATAAGTGATGTAGATGAAGGAAATGAATAAGACTTATTCACCCCTATCGTGAAAAAAGTGAATAGTTTTTTCCCTGAAAATTTTGTTTTTCCCCATACATTTTATGTCGAACGATGTGCCGGAAAATGAAGATTGTGTGTTTTAAAAATAAATTATAATTTTAGTTTAGATTGGAATGACAGTAAAGATGAGCCACTTTCAAGTTTTTTAAAAAAAAGTAACAAGGTAGAAATATCCGGGTATCCTTAGGAACGTGAAGAGATGTTGCAGGACTCGAAAAGGAAATGCCGACTTTACTATACAATGATTATTTGTATAATACAACCAGGGATTGCGAGGTTTCGACCAATCCATTTTATCAATAAAGCGTTGGTGGTTCATTTTTACGTTTCTTGTTGATTTGTCAATAAGTAACGCTTTGCGGTTATAGGTTTTGTTAAATAGAGCTGATAATACAACTTCTATTGACCAATTGTCATTTTAAACAAATATTACTAGGGCCTAGAGGTCTGCTTTGAATAACTCACTCGTTTGCCTTTACTCAAAGTGCACAACATTTATTCAAATAAAAAACATTCAAAAAGATAAGAAGAAAGTAAGCCACATACAAAAATAAGAATGAATGGAATGCATAACAAACTTGTTTACTGTAAATGAATTTAGGAGTCATTCATAAAAAACAAAACATTGGAATGACCCGTTAGAGAGAGCAAGTTTACAAAAAACATTCAAATAATTTTTGAATAATTGAATGTGCGTACATTTATTTGAATACATTGACATAATATGTGTGTAAGCTTGTGGCTTCTTTTATTTATAAGAGTTGAGCTTACACATACATACATAATATGCATATACAGAAAAAATACAAAAGAGAAGTAAAAATTCAAATAATTTTACATTCAAAATATACTTGAATATTCATCTCATTTCATTTGAGTTGACTGAATTGAATGAGTTTTTACTTGTTTTGTGTTCGGTTATTCTTTCATTTGTTTCGTTATGATTGTGAGCTCGACTCATTGCAGTTAAAAAACAAATGAGTGTGTTGAAATTGCTTTTTATTTATTCTTGCAGACCTCTACTAGGGCCTCTTTGCAGCCTTCAATTTCTAGAAAACGTTCAACTTGTGCTGCAGTAGCTGATGCTGATCGTTAAAACTATAACCATAATCCAGAAAGGATAGCAAATCAGTTGCAATGTGTTGTTTGACATTGTAAGTCCCGACCGAGATGTGAAATATGCACGAAAATACTTTGTTTAGAGCGAAATTGGTTCGGTAAATTGTACAGCTAAAACGCCCATTGTCCCCATGTGGGGACACCCATTTTTCTCAAAAACCAGCAAAAAATTTAAAATTTTTTCAATGAATTCCTTTTATTCTAGTCACACTTAAGAAATAAATAAAAAAAAAACAAGTTTTTACTAGCAGTTTCTTCTTAGGCGTTAATGGGCTAAATTTAAAAAAAATGCAATTTCCTAAACTTTTTAGCGTATTAAATTTTAATTTTTCACTTTTTGGGAAAAAAAATGCGTCACGTAACACTCGTTGTTAAAATATCGTGTTATTTTGTCTAATTTTTGTAACTATAAATGGTTTTGCAAATACTGAAAGTTTCAAATCACCATTGTTGATCATGTGATGTATATTTTACTTATTTTCTTTTTTTTTTAATTAGCAACAGAAAGTGAAAATTATTAAAAATTTTTGTTGTTTTACAATGACGGTTTTGAGACTACGATTTTAAAACAATTTTATCTGGCAACTATGTAGGCAAGTTTTATATAAAGAACTTTTTACAGCCCGTAAAAGCTTTTCTTCTGTTAAAGAACTACATTTCATATAATTTTAAAAGTTTTAATTTTATTTTCTGTTAAACACTTAACATAAAAATATTTCGACTTCGTTATTTGCTTACAACTTAAAATTTTATGCTTTTTTACGATAATTTAATATTTGTATTGTGATTGCCACAAAAAATTACATTCATACATAAATAAATACAAAACTAATACTTAGAAATAAAGAAAAATATGTATATTTAAAATAAAAGAAATAAATAAATTAAATATCTTATAAAATAAAGGGGGAGCAAAGGATATTTATTTTAAAAGGAGAAAATAACTAAAATAAATACAGGGCCTTTTTAGTAACCAGTCCTTTAGATCAAGCCTAAATAGATAAATTAAAGGAGTAAGATCAGACTTAAACTTCATTGCACTCCAAATATAATTGGCTGCAATCAAAACCGGAACGCCCTCTGCGGCCAGCTTCGTATATTTGATCAAAACTACCATCGCTGGTGCGGTCCAAAAGGTAACTGGTAGCGTAACTAAAGTAAACAAAGACGTTCATGTTAAACAATTTATTTTTTGTTGTTCTATTCAAAAACAAGCTTTTTTATGAGAATAAAGTTAAGATAATACTTTCAGATTGCAAACATTGTTTGTGTAACATAAGTTTTTAAAGCTTTTAAAATAATAAAAAAAAACTTACGATCCCAATTGACAGAAAATACTGGTTCCACCGATTTCACGTATACATTCGTTATTAGCTTCGCACATATAACGTTGCAAGCACTTTTCATCGGCACTGCGATAAGTGCGGACATAACCCTTCAACATTGAAATACCCGCAACTGTGGCATCACTCATTGAATCCCGTTTACCCAAAGAGCGGGCATTCAAAGAACGATGAGAGAATGAAGTTTTCAAGGCATCCAAAAGATTCATAACGATTTGTATAAACTGGAATTAATTTAGAAATATAATAAAACATCAAATAAAAATTCTTATTTTAAGTAGAAGGGACAAGAATAAAAAAAGATATTAAACTAAAGTGTAGATTAAAGCATAAAATAGATATGAGAAAATAAATTTACAAAATTACTGGTTTGCTTTTTTAATAATGAAAAAACAAAAAGAAATCAAAGTATAATTATAATAATTTTGCTTTACCTCTCCGGCTTGTTTGGCCATTGAATTCACTTGTTCTGGATCTTTTGTACCAAGTACCGTTGACAAAACAGCTGCCAAGACTCCCTGTATATATTTATATTTTTTATTCAAGCATGTTACCATATAATATCCACCAAAACCATTAACCAGTATTTATTTTTTTTTTTGTAAAGTTATACATAAATGTATTTTTTGTGTTTATTAAAAAAAGCGTAACAATTTTTCCAGAAAATAAACACACATACACACATGAAAATATATCGGGAAGTTTGGAAAAAAAGAAAAAGAGAGAAAAAAGAAGTAGTTTTTAATGTTTGTTCGATATGTGTTCCACTGTTTTATATTTCTCTTTTAATTCTTATAAATGCTTTTATAATTTTTCAGTTTTATTATTAAGTAATTTTTATTCTTGAGTTCTAGTTAAAAAAAGTTCAATTGTATTTATCTCTTTGTGAGAAGGTTGGCTACCGAAACAAATTTATTTTTTATTTCGGTATCAGCATTAAAATATTTCGGTATCGGTGTTTTAATTAAATTAATATTGGTTTACGCGTACAGAAACTTTTATAATGGTGTAGGTATGTACATATATCGATTTTACAATTGATTTAACCAAAACAAACAAGAATGTTAAAAAAACTGTATGTATGTATTCTGCACAGAGAGCCTCTATTTTTTCAGCTATTAAGACGCTTCTCTCGTCTCAATGTTCTTCTGTGCATTCTTGGAATGTTTTCCAGACTGGAGGTTACTCTCTTACATCTGCCACGTCATCCCTCTACTTCGCCTTTGAGGTTTGTTTGGAGAAGTTTGCGTTTTTTATTCCGCGTTATTTATTCTTTAAAGTGTCTCGCTGTTTGAAACTTGGTCGTTCAAAGGTTGGCTATGTTAAAAAGGCAGACGACATGAAGCCGGCTAACCTGGGTCCTTAAAGCGGTGACCATGACTCAGCGACAAGAGTTAGCCAGTAACCACTAGATTATTCCCCTGACATCACTGCAACCTTGAACCACCACGCCTTCGAAACAAAGAGATCGACCTCAGTTCTACACAGCGTCCAAACATGGAAATTCCGGTCCCCCAAAATACCTCATCCTAATAGTCCCGCGACCAGGGCATTGACAACGAAAATTAAATACCGTTTCCTCCTCCTCCTCCTCATAATGAGAACTTCTAAACTAGTCATTGAAACCAAGACCCATCCTTCTTGCATGGGTCACAATTACCCAGTGACAGGTCAAAAATTAAAATATATCACCGACCTAATCTGGGGTCTAATCACCGCATACGATATCGATCAAAATTGATCGAAAATTTTTATTTTTGTATCATGACACTCGATAACGAATGAAATGTACCGTAATTCGAAATGTAAGTATTCGATATCAAGTAACCAAAGACATTAAATCTTTCGAGTTTTCATTCGAAACGTCGGTGTCTATCGTATGCAGGAAAATACGATAGCTTAGTCGATACGATAGTTTTATCGATTGGTGATCGACAGTGATTAGACCCCTGTTTCCTACCGAAACCAAGTAGCACGTTCGTTTTCCCTCATCATAGCCATAAACATTAGAGTGCTGGACATCGAGCTCACGACTCACTTTTACTGAGCGAGCCATTGAAATACCGTCGACGAGCATGTCGTCCAAAAGACAGCCTCGTTTGGGCAGGCCGTCTGCATGCCAGCCTTACCCTCGAATGTCCCGAAATCTTATTTAGAGACATCCGGCATTCCACAGTTTACTCCTCGTCGCTGCCAAGCAAGAGTCTTCAATTTTTAAAATGTATTCACTAATTCCGTGGTAAGTTCTATCGTGCTAAAAAACACCCATAATAAGGCGTTGGTTAGTTTCAGTGTATTTTTTAAGCCTACACTATTATGCAATTCTTGTTTCTCTTGGTTGTTTATTTCTGAGTGCAATTGTTGTTCTCTCACTCCACTGAAAGAAATTGCTTTTACCGTTTTTTACTACTAGTCTTACAAGTGTATCTGAACTGGTTTTCGCATTTCAGCGATTCAAAATAAAAATTAACTCATTTATATCGAAGTTATTGTTGGTGTTTTGTTAAAGCTTTGATATTGTTACAAGTAGAATATTGAGTGTTTAAAATTCTGATTCGCTTTACAATTTTATTTGTAAAATATTTTTAGCTTTTCTAAAATCTTTGTAAAAAGGTTTCCTGATGATCTGGCCTAAGCAACCAGTGAAATGCGCATAGAAACTAGCACTCATATAGAAATCTTATTAAGAAATAAAATTTATTTGGCGAACTTCAGAAACTTTCGGTAACAAAATAACTGTATATTTATCAGGGGTGTGCTGGAAATCTAAAACGTAAGAAGCAAGAATTTGGAGGCTGTTTTAAATACACTTTTAATTTAATTTTTGTTAAAAAATTCTGTTTAATAGAAAAGTGTTTATATAATATTTGACATAAACATTTTTTTTTTTTCATAAATTTTATCAAACAACGACTTTTAAAATTCCTGCACATCCCTGTATATTTTTTTAAGGTTCCTCAAAAGCTACATTAGCCGTTTTTAATTTCATTTTTGGAATATGTAGTTTTTAATATACATACATACTATGTAAATAAACTACATGATGGTGTTCATTTCTTTTTTTCTTGTATTAATAACAACATATAATAACACGATCAGATAATTTTCCAACCTGAAATTCTTGACAATCATTGATTGTTTAATTATTATAGGGGTTTTGAGATTTAAGATTAATTTCTCCTTTTCATTATTTGAAAATTTTTCATACTCGCTATGACATAAGCGATAATGCTTTTATACAAAAAATGTATAATTACGAATCACCGTTCGTTGACGTACTAAGCACTCAGCTATACCGAATAAGTTTTCGGCAAATAAGAAATCATTCTCCCATTCAATGTTAAAAATTCTTTTCAATGTTATCTCGTAAAAAGCGACTTAACAACCTTCTCATACGAATGACCAAACAGGACTAAATGTTTTTGTTACATAAAAATACAAATTATTTTCTCATGCTCTCTTTATTAGTGTGCGAGCTTTCGTCAACACACCCATATCAAGGCGAATTCAACTACAGGTGGTGTCGGAACTACAACAATCCAAAAACAACAGAAACAACAAAGGGTTTTTTTAATTGCATTGTTAGTGCCATTAGCTCGAAATGTCAACCATTATTAGCAAAACACTAACAAATCAAAACAAATAAGCCCGAACTGTCAAAATCAGATGCCGTTTCGACACCACCTGTAGTTAATTCGCCTTGCACCCATATCAATCGACTGAATCAATCTAACGATATGCATCCGACCCGAAATTCAGGTAGTAAATAAATGCAAAGTAAACATTTCTGTCATAGAGTATGTCGGCCCATTAACCATCTAATTATGTTGGTATTAAGATTAAATTCTGCCCAAAAATTTAAAAAAACCGAAATCATTTTTTTTTTTTTTTGAAATTTAGCTCATAGAATAATTTCGAAAAATAAAAAAAAATGTTGAATATAATATAAAGAAACCTACGAAAGGGAATAAGTCCCAGTTTCTATTAAATCATTTTACCTAATTTTACGGAAATTGGTGTATATTTGTTCATAGCTCATATACAAATACCACTGCTTAAAAAGGCTTTAAATGTCCAAGCTTTCTTATAAATGTTGGTATTGATATAATTTTGTGATTTTAAGTATTTTTAAGATAATATTTACCAAATACCAATATATGTTACCAATGCATTTTCACCCAGTTGTCAGTTAATACAATGGTGCATGGTATCACATGGTCGAGCTTGACTGCGTTCTTGAGACATCTGTCATATTTCCACTCTGCCGAATTCCCCAATATAATATCCTACAAATGTTTTCCTACATGCCCTTAGGGAGAATCAGCTAAACAATATATCTAAGTGTTAAATTGTGTTTAATTGGTTATTTAAAGAACGATTCGAAATCATATTCTCTTAGTTTTCGCTACATAAAATGCGCAATATCCTATACACGTTATCCTAGACTACCAACCAGTTTTTCCATTGAAAACATTTAGAAAAAACTATCTCTTGAATTTAGCTTCTCGTTTTCAACACCAGTCATATCATTTTGCGCTAAGAACATCGGTTCCCATATAGCGAACACAACTTTGACATGCTCAATTAAGGTAGCCTTTACCGAAGACCCCATTTCCGATAATTCTTAAATACGATATTATGAAAAAGCATTTATGCCAGATAAATAATGAATTTTGCTTTACACAAGTTGTTAATTTTAGCATATTTTAATTATAAAAGCATTTATAAGCAAAAAAAAGTTAATAGTTAGTTTAACCAAAATAAAAATTATATTTATATACAAATTAAAAAAAAAAAAAATGTGCAGACTACTTAAAATAAAACCAAAATCATCTCAACTCAAATTTAAACAAATATTACCTGCATAGGAGAACCACCATTGTCAACTTTGTCAATACCATCGCTAGGAGCACCACCTCCCAACAAGGCATTAATAATTTTCAAACCTAAAATTAAGCCAACATTATATTATTTTATGCTATTTAAAATATGCCAATAAAACATACCCATTGAGATCACATTAGCCCAGGGTGAACCACCTAAACCAATCGAACCATCAACATCATCGGATTTGGTGGGTGAATTGCCGGCACCATTAAAGAACATTGTCAGTACAGTACCCAACATATTAGACCAAGAGAAACCATTTGGAGCTTCTTGAATTTGATTGCCTTCAATATCATCTTCAACGTCATCAAGAGCTACTTTCTTAGAAGCATTTGGTTTAACGGCATATTTACGAGCAACATTCTCCTCTTGACCCACAGCATAAACTGGTGAAATTTGTTGCTGTTGTCTCTGTTGTAAGCGTCTTTGATACACCTCATTCTGTGGATAGGCAAATGTAAGTAGAACACAGTTTGTAGCCACTATGGCTAATAAAATATATGAATTTATTTTACGTTGATTAGGCATGCTGAAATGATAAGAAAATTATGCATACATAATTAATTCAAATACTTAAAATTCAGAATTTAGGAAGACAAAAAGTAATAACTTGTTTGAAAATAACTTTTATAAAAATGAACAAAAAAAGTACTTTTTGTTTAAAAGTGCTTTTTGAATAAAAAGTGATTTAATTTAAAAGATTTTGTTATTCGTGCTTAATTCCCAGTTTTTATTCTTGATAATAACACTTGAAATTTATTGTTGATGGGATAAGCTATTCCTATGCGCATTTCACTGGTTGCTTAGGCCTTGTTTTTTCTTAACCTACTTACAACTACAGTTAATGTTGAGAGAATTTCAACTAATTGTAGTGGGGAATGTAAGATGAGATAAACCCACTGTTTATTGTTGATGTGTTTTGTTTAAACTTTGATATTATTACAAGTAGAACTGTTGCTATAAGTCTTATACGCTTAACAGTTTTATTTGGTTTAATATCTTTAGTTTTTCTAAAATTTTTATGGATGAAGTTTCCTGATGATCTGGCCTAAGCAACCAGTGAAATGCGCATAGGAATAGCTTATCCCATCAACAATAAATTTCAAGTGTTTTTATCAAGAATAAAAACTGTGCTCCCCCAGTTTGTGAATGCGGGCAAACACTAACCATCTCTCACATATTTAATGAATGCAGTCTTCTGCATAACAAATGCTTAAAATATAAAATAAATAACATTAATATCCTTCAAAAAGAAAATGAATTTAAAAACATAAAACAATTTTTGACTGAAATAAATATTTATAAGTCGATTTAAATCTTAAATAATGTAAATATGTATGTATATTAGAATATAAAGTCTTATGTGAAATTAATTGGCCTATATAACCTAACTGTGTTGGGGCCTTTATAATACCAAATAAATAATAATAATAAAAACTGTGAATTAAGCACGAATAACAAAATCTTTTGAGTTAAAATTTTGTATTCCCAAAAATTACTTTTGATAAAAAGTGATTTTTTGTAAAATGATTGATATTCTTTTTAAACCAGTGCACTATAGACAAAACAAAAAAAATTTAAAAAGACCATAACAAACAACTTGGGGCTAGAGGAGGTTAAATGCTTATAACATCTACTACTGTTTAGTATCAAAAGTAAGTATTATTAATCTCAGCTGCCACCAGCTGCCACCCTGGTGACCAGAGCATTCTTAGTGACTTCATCTATTTATATAAGATTAGCGCGACTGACTGAGTGATCACCGCCCAGCCCCAAAAAACTTAAGCCAGTGACTTAAAATTTTATATGTGGACTCCCCTCCCCATTTGTAGATAAAATAAGTAGGGATTTTTGGTTTGATGTGGGTAAAAACGAGTTAAATCGGTAACCCTTTATCTCGTGATTTAACAGAGGTAAAAGTAAAACTCAAAAAATATTATTATTTTATCAAAAATTACATTGACATGTGCTTGGCAATTTTGTGATATTTGTACATTTAAGGGACGAAAAAGAGAAAAAAATAATTTTGGTACAATTTTTATCTTCTAAAGTAATAAAGATAGAAATAAAATTTAAATTGTGTTCTCCTCTCCTTGAAAATCTCTCAAGCACATTTTGGTACTTTTCGGAAAATCGAATATATAAATTTTTTTTGTACTTTTTTCTAAACAGGTATTGTTGTATTGCATACAAAAATTAAATTAAAAATAATGTTAAAAAAAATAATAATTTTATATTTTATTATTTATTATACTTAGTGATGCAGCTGTGGATAGAGGAGAAGTAAAATTTTGACTCCCATCCCCGCCCCTCAAACCAAAAAAATTAACCCCATTTCTATGGAGTTTCAGTTAAAGCTTTCTCCCTTGATTGTACATCACAATATTGTACCTCTTCTAGGCATATCCAGTGCCCATGTTTTGTAACATCCGCGTCGAGAAACTTTGAAATGAAACGAAAATCCTATAAATTAAAACAAACAACTTAACTGCATCTGTAACATTTTTGGCCAGCTGTCACGTAAGGAAATTACTCACCAATAAATAAAAGAAAATTTTGGTGGCTAAACTAAAATCTCCCCTTCCTACTTTTACCCCTTGACAGAACTTTTTATTATATAAATAAAGAAGTAACTTTTTTTTGAAATTTTTTGTTACATGGTATTATATTAAGTATATTAAGTATATAAAAAATTCGTATATTAATTTCTAAAAAATATAAAAATTGTCATATATAAGTAGTATACTGAGAGCCCGATTATGGGACTATGTATAATAATATGTTTTTTTAGAATTACTATTTGTTTATTTATAGTTTTAAGAACATGAATTTTCTTTAAATAAACACTTAAAAAAAAAAAAAAAAAAAAAAAAAAAAGAAATTACTCACCAATTTACAGAAAAAGTTTGTCAATAAAATTTTTGCGAGAAAGTTCTCGCTTTGAAGTGTCAAATAAGCTCACGAATAGAAATGGGGTGAGACACAATTTTTAAACAAAAAAATATATTAAAAAAGCCAAATACAATTACTAAAAACACGGAAGATGTAATTCTTTTGTTATTGGCTAATTTTTGTATTGTTTAACCCTGGATGGTTACTGTTCGTCAAATCGACGAAGCTTATTTACATTTTATGATATAACTTTTTTATATGTATTCAAGTAGCGCTCTTTTTTTAACAACGAGTGCTGATGATGAAAGCTTAAAAAAAAAAAAATTAATTTTAAAACACAAAAAAGTACTAAGAACGACCTATATTTTTTTATTTTATTTTTTTATGCTTCGTTCACAATCAAAAAAACATTTTCACTTGGTGTTCATAATAGAGCAACAAATTTCTTTTGCAACCACACACATTTTGCATTGAGAAACCGATTGCAAATTTTAGCCACAACAATATTAGGCATGCATTATCATTTTGTTAAAATTTTCATTTAAAACTAAATAAAATTATTTTAAACGTCAGAAATAATTTCATACAAATTGTTGCTGAAGTTCTAGTTGACTCAACTTTAGTTACATTTTTAAAAAAATTTTAGTTATATTTTTGTTTTAAAAATGAAAGGAAAATATGTGAAATACCTTGGGAAGAAACAAGATAGAAGAAAAAACAAAATTGTTTCTCTGATTGTGAACGAAACTTTAAAAAATGCTTTATTAAAAAATTTTTGTTAATTTTTTACTTTAATAATCGTTCCGCTGGATTTTTTTTAAAAAAGTTCGTTGATTGTACTAAAATGAAGAGTTACCTTTCAGGGTCGCGTAGCGACTTTGAAAATTTTTCACTTAAAATAAATTTTGGTCGCCGTCAGCGAAATTACACATCGGCTTCGATAGTGGTAGTTTTCGACATATTTTTTTTTTTATTTTTTTATTTTTTGAGAAACGATGGAAGATATTCTTTCAAATTTTTTGATAAGTGAAGCTTTTACCAATAAATGAAACCAATGAAAATCGAACGATTCTAAAGTTGTCGTTTTTTAAAAGTGAACGAATTTTAATGATTTTAAAAGTCATATATAAAATAAGGTCTTAACTTTTGTTCCGAAATACAGTTTACTTAACATATCGCACTGGCTCTCTTTTTGCAATAAAATGATAAACAGTTTTCTCTGTAAAAATCGTACATCATTTTCTCTACTCTTTCACCAAAAAAAGTACAGTTGTATCCCTTTTTGTGATGTAAGTGTACATACAAATTAAAAAAAATGGTTGTTCTTTTGCCTCTTCTTAAATTAAGTTAATAAAGATGAAAGTATAAAAGTATAAAGATGAACAAAAAAATTAATAAAATTAAGACAAGGATATAAAAAGAAAATGCATTAAAAATAAACTATTGCAAACTGAATAAGTATTTTTTTGCGAAAAAGAAGGAAACTTGATTGCGGAAGGATTAGAATTGTTCCTTGAATTGGACATAAGTTCTACTTGATGCACTGTCGTTATTCTTTACAATTTTAGACATACAAGTGTGTTTTCCATGAGAGCAATTTACATACGCCCTATGCTAAATTATAGAACGATCATTCTAAATCTTTGCAATGTTATATTTTTTTATATACATAAATCTTATTTGATACTTATTTCATAACAATTCTACTTTCAATGTTTTGCTTAGTTTTGCCACTTTAACGCATTAATATATTAGATCAAGGTTTTTGGGATGAAGCTCCTAAGTGGGCGGGTCGGAATTATTTCTATTAGACTGTAGTAATAGAGTAAGAATGTAGAGCCAGAAAATATATAACAGATATCTAGTATTAGTTTTATAGTAAATTCGATGTAAAAAAAAATCAAATATGCAAAATAACAGTATATAGAAGTTGGTCTAACTTCGTTTAATATTTTTATTACAAGAGAAACTGCGTATTTTCACCTGTTTAACCCTAGAAAGATATTCATATCATCGCATACGTTAAAGGTAATTATGCTTAAAAATTACGCATTTTTTTAACCTGCTATGTTGTTGTATTTTCTGGTTAATCAACAGCACTTTTTGGAAAAAATCAACACGTAATATTCATATCTAGCCACTGTAAAAATACCGTGTTACTTTGGCTACTTTTTGGTAATGAAACGGTTGGTTTAAAATTTCATATGCCTTTGATGTGAAATTAAAAATTGTTTTGCTTCTACTGAAAATTTTTAAATTTTGAGTTAGTACGGTATTGTTGAACGAGTGCGATATGTGTTTATATACATACATATATTACGATAAAGAAAATCAACAAAAAAGCTTTTTCAGTAATCGACGTGAAAATCGTATTTCTTTTGAAAACTGATTACCAGGGCAAGTTTTTTATGGCATATGCCACTTTTTGCCATTTCTTCAATTATTTCGTAAAAAAGCCAATTTTGGTTCAGCTTGCCAAAAAATACCTTTTTTGCACCCTAGAAGAAATTTTTAAATAAGCTTAGCGAATATAAGGCAGAATCTATTCGAAATGCTAAAAGAATGTTGCAAAAGTTGGACGTAAAAAGTGACTAAGTGTACAGAAAAAAGCACTTTCAATGCATCTGCTCAAGTCTTTTACAAACAAAAGAGCTTTATATAAATGAAAGCTTGGACTTAATTGACAGCGCTAAATTTTAAAGATGTCAGCAAAAAAGATTTTGTTGAAAATTTAAAAAAAAGGTTTAGATCGTAATTCCGGATTACAAGATTAATTAAAATAAGAAAAAGTATATGTGAGTTGTCCACAAAATTCTGTAAAAGTCGCCAATTAATTTGTTTTTAAAATGCCTTTCTAATCCATTATCAACCTCGTACAAAACTCCTTCAATTACGCGCAATTTTTGGTTAATTATTCAATACTCCTGCAAAACTCTCTATATGGCTTGGCATTTCAATTTTAAAAAACTGTTTTAATCGATTTTTTTAAAATATTTTTTTTAACTTAGCGGTGTTTGCAAGTGGGCTATTTTAATGAAATTGAGAAGGATGAATTAATTGACAATATTTCTTCATCTGAACTATGTATTAGCGTTCAAATATGCTCCAGTTACATCTTGCAATGTTGAAAGAGTGTTTTCCATTTATAAAACCGTTTTATGCGATAACAGGAGTAATCTCCTTTTCTTCTTTTTGAAAATCTTAAGAAACATGCTTTGTAATACACAACTTAATAAAATAAATGTTTCTTAGCAACAACATGTTTTTTTTTGCCACTTTTGCCATTTCGTGCATTATTTCAAAAGTGCAGGTGTAAAATTTACGCAGATCACCTTTCTAGGGTTAAATCAGAACAGATTAGAAAAACTAGAGGCTGTTTAAGAATAAAATAATTCTTCACTGTGAATAATTTAGGAAGTAAACGTATTCTCAACAGACGGACAGACAGACATGACAAAATCAAAAGAAATATACTTTAATATCTATATCTAAGTATGACACATGGAATAATAAACTTAATTTTTACCAGTGATGTTGGAGGGTACAATAACTAACCATTTGGCATCACTCTGTGTTGATCACATTGATCGAGTTTGTTTCTTAAGTCGTTCGTTGTTGCTGATAAAATACTTGTCAAATTTTTTCCAATTGCTAAAACAAAACCTAGAAGATCAAGTTCTATTGCTTAAGTCTTTTACTTTGATTAATCAAATTGCTTAGAAGGAAATCCTCTACAACAATTTTATTTTAATTTAAAAACAAAATCGATTTTCTTTTAGTTTATATTGTTTTTCTTTATGCATTTTTCTTCATCAAATTCTAACAAGTTTATTAACATTTTCTCTCTAGTTCTGCTTTAATATTTATTTATTAACAATTCCTAAGCTGTCTTCGACACTTGTTTACAATGCAGCGATGTTGGCTTTCTTATTCCAGTTTATATAATACCGTTTGTTGATTTAACAATTTGAAATCATGTCTTAATATTATTGTTTTTTTTTTTTTCTTTTTTCTATTCTTTAATATTGTTTTTGTTGTTGGTATTTTTACATACTTATATGCTTTCTACCTTAATTCTGAGCTTATACTGTCTATTATGATCGTGAAGAGGAAAAAAAATGTTAACTGTATTTAGCGGAAATTATAAAAAATGAAGAAAAAGAAATAGATGAGTTTTACACCAAATGTTTTTTATTAAGGCGCTTTACGATTTTTATTGCTGTTATTGTTACTTTTTTTTTGACGGTTCTAAAACCATTTGAAATAAAAGACAAATAAAATATTTATAACATTTGTTTGTCTATGTGTATTGCCACAGCGAGTTGCTGACGGTTTATTTTTATGTTAACAAAACGCGTTTTTTTTTTGTTGGATTTTTCTGTATGAATCTACAATGTGTTTTCTTTCTCTTTCGTTTCTGCTTCATTAATATGTGACACAATTTTTATTTAATGTGTGCAATCGTTGTTTTACTACATTGCCAAGTATTTGTTCAAGAACCAACGAGATATTTTAATTATTATGAATATGTAAATTTAGAAAGCCGTTTCTTGGTTAACACATGAACATAAATATTTTATTGTGAGGAAGAAAAAAGTTTTATTTTATTTCATATTTTTTTTCTATTTTTAAAATGCAGTTGCAGTTTTCCAATCAGAACATAAACATGCTGTTCATTTTTAGCCATAGTTGTCTAAGAGACGAAAACAATTGTACTAAATTTGCAAATAATAGTTTGAACATAAAATTTAATTAAAATTATTCCGAGAATAAACTTGTAAGGTTTTAGGTTGTTGCAAAAAAAAAGGATGATTATGTAATTAAAATAGAAAAAATCAGATTAAACGTGTTCATATTTGTTGAAAAAAATTTTAATCTTTTTAAAAAGATTCAATATTTTCTTGCAAGATTTAGACGGGATTTTTATAGGTTTTTTCTGCTATGTTAAGCAGACTAATTTTAAGTTTTTTGCTGTCTTAAGGTGAAGAAAAGCTTTTTTACTCTGCAAGCCTTTCTACATCTCGCCCTTAAAACACTTAAAATAATGACTGGTCCAACCAAGAAAAAATCTTTCAACAAAAATCTAGTATTATTTTTTAAACTATAAATACTTTTTGACGTGAGTAATCTTTAGAAAGTTTTAGATATTAAATATTTCCACTAATTTTTAAAATCATAAAAATAATAGCGAAAAATAAATTTCTTTTATACTTTACGTATATCATTTCATCAAAAAGAGGAGATAAGACCTTTTAGTGTGGTAAATATAACAGATCTATCTATCTCAGGTCTCTTTCTCTCTCTCTCTCTATTGGAACTACCCTCCTGGCTTGTTTTCTAAAAGTTGATGCTATAAGTCCGTCTTCCCGTGCAGAAGTTTTATATTAGCAGTCACCCTTTGTGTTAATTGTACAACTCTGTTTTATTTAATACACTCAAAATATTATGTAGTTAAATTCAAACGAAAATTCGTTTTAAACAGCTTAAAATTCATTTAACAACCGGATCATTAACATTTAATTTAAAACAAATTATTTTTAAATTATTTTTTTTTTTATTAAACTGCATATTCCTTAAAATTGAACAGTTTTTACTTTTAAAAAATGTATTTTAACCGACAAAGATCAAACTTCATAACAAAATAAATACGGAAAAACATTATTTTTTGGTAGTTTGTTTTTTGAATAACAAACAAAAATTGAAAAAAAAAAATATTCGTAAAATAACCATATTTTTATTAAATTTTGACAGTACGGAAAACGAATTTAATCACCCACGATCAGTTACTGTAAAAATTTTATAAGTATACGATTTTATACTTTAAAGCGTGAGTATTTTTTTTGTATGAATTTTAAATAAATAAATCTGCCGTGCGAGAGAAAGATTGAGTTTCGTCAACTGTTTTGTTTTGGTCGATTTAACATGCGTGTTTCCTACAGCATTTTAAGTGATTTTACAACCAAAGCGTAATAAAAAAAAAGTTCAATACGTTTTGTTGTTGCAAGGGTATATATTTATTTGTTTCTTTTACTCCCCTGGGAAGCATAGGGCCACGACGAGGCGCTGACGATCGACCATGGGCGGTATAACCTTAATACTTGCACTGCTGAATTCCGGCACTTACTTCGCATGCCTGGTGGCGATTTTGGCAGCTCCAACACCAGGATCAAGCGCTGTAGGCTAATAAGATATACCCCAATAAAAAATTTTATCATTTTGCAAAGCAGTACGTACATTTAAAAAAATAAGCGCACAATTATGCGCTACGCAATAAAACACACAGAAATGCAGTAAAGTAAGTGAACATCTTTTATAAAAAAAAAAAATAACATTTCAAGTGCTACGGCATTCCCTTACTACGAAGCAGGTTTGTAAGGGAGAATACTAAAAAATAACTGTATCAAAACATTCAGTGTGTATATGCGCTGAATAATGCGCTTTATGTGTCAAAAATGAACTGCTTTAAAGTGGGAACTCGCCATATAAAATTCATGTCTTCCATAAGCGCAATGGTAAGCGAATCGTTTATGTTTCTCCCTTACAAACCTGCTTCGTTGGAAGCTCCATTTTTCATTGGGACGTCTTAATTAACTCTTATTACCAAAACCAATACAAGAAAGAAAACTAATGTTTCAAAGAGTGAATACCTCTATTGTAAAGTTTCAATTTCCCAAAATAAATTTTGTGATATACGCAAAGATAACTTCGGTACGACGATATGTATCTTTACGTAAAGATAGCACATTTTTCGAAATTAGTAACATTTGGTGAAGCTTCTACCTGAAGAACTTCCTACATGCACTGAACTGTAGCCCGTTGTACTTTATTTCGCGGCCCTTGGCTTATTTGGGGAACGATAAGTGCTTCAGTGTCTGTGAGACACATGTCGGTAGTCTATGTTGCATTTTTATATAAAAAAATATCTAGTTAATATCCACTTAATGATCAGATGCGATATGGGTTTTGTTTACATGCGCACACTTTGAAGGAATAATTATATGCGAACTCGTGAGATAGGTAACATTGATACATCTTCAGCTCATTATTGGTTTGACCTACCGACCCTTTTTAGAAAAATGGAGTTAGGTTTGGGCTTTTTATACCTTGAAAGCCCCCTTTCTGAACACAAAACCTGTTTCACGAATTTGTTTATGGTTTCTGAGATATTAAGCATTAATTTTTCTCCATTTCAACTATTTTAAAGTTTGTGAATTATTATTTTGCTCTACACGCCCCTATTTGGCAAGTGTAGCAAATTCCTCATACAAAAACGTACAAACTTAAATTCAACCTTGCTTCGCTTCATTGCCGTACGAAGAAAAGTAGTTAAAGCGAAAGCAAAACAAAATAACAACAACTTAATACACAGCAGTAAGTATACGAATGCAGCACAAAACGCTAATTTTAAAAAATTAGTTTAGAAAAGTAGCGTATGCGACACAAAACAATAATTTTTGATTTCAATAATATACTATTAACTTCTAACTTCATTCATGAAAGTTCCCAAAAATTTACATTTTTCGTCAAAACATATGCTGGAAGCAGTGATGAGAATAGAAAAAATTCTATCGGTTATATTTTCAGAAAACTTTATGTAAACCTCCAATGCCGTTTTTCTTCACTACGACTTTTTGGCTTATGCGCTAAACCAATAATAAGCTGACGTCATGTCAAATTTTCGGTGTGAAACAATAAATGTTTGGCAACATATCTCACAAATTTGAAAGATTATCAGGCTTAAAGGACGCTATGTGCAGCAAATAACTTAAGCATGCCTAAGTTCTTGACCTTAGACAATCTTCTATAGATTCCGGCTGACCAAGGTTCTTTATGGAACTTGGGGACTGAGAAGGTCCTAAGGGATAGGCTTTGGTTAAAATAACTCGGGGACCACATAACATTTGTGGCTAGATCCCAAGTTGCGAGAAAAAAAATTAAAAAAATGCTGGGTAAAAACCTATTTTTTGTCCTTAACCTGAGTTGGAGTTTGGCCTGAGTTGGAGTTTGTTGTTGCTTAAAATGAGAAGCTGACTTACAGTGAAGGTTCGAAAGCTTTTGCCCTTAACCAAGGAGCAAGTGCATGGTCCTGACAATCATGTAGTAAACTTGGTTCTTTTATCTACTAATACGAAAGCATTAGCAAACAAATTGTGTTCACACGGTATTTACATACGCTATGCTTCAATGGCGGGTACTCTTATTAATCTTGAAAATATTTTACTGCCATTATTGTCGTACAAAAATCTTCGGCATAGTTTTTGCAATCACTTATGTTACTGAGAAGAGTTTCCTGTTTTTTTAAACTCTACGAAAGGAAATTATTTTACAGTTAATAGAAATTGAAGCGACAAATTTCTTTATAAAACCGGATTAACTAAGATATATTTAATATCTTTTACTGGTTCTAAAGGAAATAAGTTGACATATTTCATTTGCATTGCAAGTCTGATGGGAAAATTATATTTATGCATTAAAAAATTTAATAAAGTTTTTTTGTAATATACACAATTTTTCTAAATTCATCTAATCTAATAGCTTGTGAAAAAATCTAATTACATACATAAACTTGAAAAAAAAAAAGAAATTTCCATTTGATTTTTGGAATTTTTAAAGCCCCCCAAGTGGTGTAATAAAACATTTTTTTACCTAATTGTTCAGGTTTTTGTCTTAAGTCGTTTGTTTTGTAAGCACAACTTTGTTAACAAATTTAATGTAATAATTAGTAATTTGTTAAACATAAATATATTTAAGATAATTTTTTTTTTTTTTTTTCTTCACAAACTTTTACTTTTAAAAAGAAGCAATAACGAGTTACAATTAAATAAAAAAAAAAAAAATTAATTACAAAAAGAAGGTATTTTTTGTTGTTACAAAAGTAACAAAAATCTACTCTCATCGAAAGAGAAAATCATATGAAAACACGCAATATTTTAAAAATAAATAACTTATAAATGAAAAGAAAAAAATTTGTGAAAAAAAAACTTTCAACCAAAAATTAATAAGAAGCGGCATGATACGGATGAGTAAGTTCGAAAGAAAAAACTTCAACAACCTTCTTGTGTTGTTGTTTGTTTTTTAACTTCATTTTCAAGATTCATGAATAATTTAAGGTTAATGGAATTCAATTAAGCTAAATTTACAAGAAATGATAGTGAAATTAATTTAGAAAATGAAAGACATTTTTTTCAAAAGAAACATCATCATCATCATCGTCTTAAGTTCGAAAAATAAGAAATTAAGTAAAAACATCATACAATAATTAATTTCACTTTCTATTTGGTAATAAAAAAAATGTTTGGTAAATTCCGCAGAGAGATCTGTAAAAAAAACCAAGAAAAATAAGAAAACAAAATCAAGAATAAAGGTTAAAAAAAAAATAAAAAACTTTTGCTTAGGCTTGTCTTTTATTTTCGTAAAACATGACCAAAAACCTGTTATTGCTACAAAATCCCTTAACATGAATGTCCCTTGAATTGAATTTGCATTGAAAATTAAAACGAATACCGCTATCAAGTTAACTTGTTTTATATTTTTTATCAATTTCTTTTTAGTTAATTGTAAATCACGTCTGGTATTTTTTGTTTGTTTTTTAAACTGGTGTAGTGTGTGTTGCATATTAAGGAGCATTTTGTTATTGATATGATGCAACTAATTGGACTTTTTTTATTTTTGTGCTTATAATTGAATAATCAAATATTTTGTTTATGCTAATATTACATGTATATTTTATGTTTGTTAATCATTTGTCCCCAATTTAATTTTTTTTTATATTATCTGATAACAATTTTAGTGAAATTATAAAAATTTGTAATTAATCAAAATATGAAGTTATTTTAAAATTCTAGTTTGGTAAAATATTAAAAAAAATTAATTTACGTAAATTAGATGGATGTTTGACAACTGACTGACAGTCGAGTTTCTGAGGAAATAGTGTGCTTACTATCGAAACATGTCAAATCAACCTGTCCGTGGGTTCAAGCCCGCATTCAGGTACGTATAAAAAATTATCAATAAATTTTAATTTTTATATTTTTAATCAAATTTTAATTTTCGTTTAACTATTTTAAAGAAAAACTGGGAATTATTTCCTTTCGCAGGTTACTTTATATTATATTCAACATTTTTTATTTTTCGAATTTATTCTATGAGTTAAATTTCAGTTATGTATTTTATAAAGCTTTTTTGTAATAGTTCTATTCCTTAAATTTTTAGGAATGACTTTTATACACTACCAGACTATTATATTGTATTTTCTTGTTACATTTTACCTTAGCTATCCTTTGGATAGCAATGAAGTATATTGTATGTACAGAAAAATTTACAATTATTAGACATTATATTGTATTTTCTTGTTACATTTTACCTTAGCTATCCTTTGGATAGCAATGAAGTATATTGTATGTACAGAAAAATTTACAATTATTAGACACCAGCAGAATGTAATGCATTTTCTGGCCCGCTACGGCCTTCGTCAGCCGTAGCGGGCCAGAAAATGCATTACATTCTGCTGGTGTCTAATAATTGTAAATTTTTCTGTACATACAATATACTTCATTGCTATCCAAAGGATAGCTAAGGTAAAATGTAACAAGAAAATACAATATAATAGTCTGGTAGTGTATAAAAGTCATTCCTAAAAATTTAAGGAATAGAACTATTACAAAAAAGCTTTATAAAATACATAACTGAAATTTAACTCATAGAATAAATTCGAAAAATAAAAAATGTTGAATATTTTAAAGAAATTTCGCAACATGAATTTCTTTAAAATAGTTAAACGAAAATAAAAATTTGATTAAAAATAAAAAAATTTTGATAAAAAACCAAAAACAGTTCAGTTAAATAACCACAATACTAATTACAAGTAAGAAAGTTCAGTCGGTCAAACTCGACATTTCAGACCGTACACTGCAGTATACACAGACATGGGCAATCATAGACCCGACGAAACAAAATAATGTAATTAGGCTAAGATTTTTATATGAGTTGTTCGTGTTTTATATTATCCAGATATAATGGGTGATTTTTTAAGCGTAGTTTTTTTTAAAAATCTAATAAAACACTCAAATTTGCATCATATATTCAAAATTTTTATTGGAATCGATAAATTGGTCTTTGCCATTTACTTTTTAAAAATAACTTCATGTAAATGTTGTCCGCGACTCCGGTTCAAATGCACCATTCATAAGGACCCATTTTGTACCACTTTTTCGAGCATTTGGGCCGGTATTCCATGAATAACACGTGTTATGTTATACACTAAAGCTTCAATCGTGTTTGGCTTGTCGACATAGACCAACGACTTCACATAGTCCCACAAGAAATAGTCAAGAGGCGTCAAATCACATGATCTTGCCGGCCAACTCACAGGGCCATTTTTAGAGATAAACTGCTTACCAAATGCATCCTTCAATATGTCCATTTTTCACGAGCTGTGTTGCATGTGGCACCGTCTTGTTGAAACCACATATCAACCAAGTCCAACTCAGCCAATTGGGGCAAAAAAATTTTTTAAAAATAAGTTACAAGTTTTGAAGGAAGTGTTAAGAACACTGAAACTGTCTAGAGAAAGGAAACGTGTTTTCTCATTGAAATCTTTTTGATATAAATTAGAAATCGTCTTTCAAACGATTCTGTAAATGCTCATTGTGAACATGAATCTTATTGTAAAAGAATTATTTTGTTTAAATAATTCAACTTTTTTGGTTTTATATAAATGCTGTAGGCTTTGAGAACAATTTAAAACTTTAAAGGTAGCTTTCCGAAATCATCAGTTTTCTGCGGTTATAGTTTTTTAAGTTGTTATTCATAAACACTCCTTATGTCACAGATCGGAAATTTTTATTCTTCCAAATGTTATTGCACATTGAAAAAAGATAACCAAAAAGTAATTTTGCTATAACTTTCTCAAAAATCCTACAAAATAATTGAAATTTTACCCATGAAGATCTTAAGGTCTTAAGTTGAATGCATTTATAAACTGATTTAATTGAACTCAGGATATGTTATTTGTTCAAATAAATTAAATTAAATATTATTTTGCGTCGATCTGTATTGAGCAGGATTTGAAAAATAAATCCCGCTTTCCCGGGAAAAGAAAAACTAGAATAGAAGACTCTATTCTAAAAATCATATTGCATGTGGGAAATGAGAAATAACCGACCAATTCATACCATTTTTAGTAAACTTCATTCTTATTAATTATTAATTCTGTGGCTTGGTGTTAAAAGGGCCAATGTCAATATTTTGTTGTTTTGAGTTTATCGTTGCATAAGGTGTCTTTTATTACTCGCTTTTATTTTGCTTAAACAGTCAAGTTCTAATTTAACCCAGAACAGCTTCTTAAAGTCTTTCCTAACCAATTTTACTAAGAACTCTTCTGTAAAAAAAAAAACTTTAGTTTCAATTTTCTCAAAAGTTAATATTTTGACATTGGCCCTTTTAGCACCAAGCCACAGAATTAAAACACTTGCCCAATTTCACCAAACTATCTATAACATTGCAATTTTACTTTGTGCACAATGTTTTAATATACATAAAACTAGTGATCAAGCCAGCCAGATAGTGATTCTAAGACGATCGGTATATTAAAAGGTGGATCAATATACCACCACGTATAATACCCTCTTCACTGTTTTTTGTGGTTAAAAATAGTGAATCAACTTTTAATACTTAATCCTAACGACGACTCTTAATGTTAAAAATATTCAAACAAATAGTTTTATTCATACTGTTCTTTAATCTACGTTCTCCATGTGCAGCCTACTGAACATTTGTCAAACGTCTGCAGACGTGTTTAAAATAATACCTGGGCTCTCTTAACCCTAGAAAGATAACATTATTTTTTTGTACTGAAAAGATAACGCCACGTCTGAAAGACGCATGCTTGTTTCTATCCTTTAAAGGACAGCACCGAAAATAATATTGATCAATTTTATTGTTGAAAACGTTTATTTATACTATTTCTTTTAAAAAAATATAATTTTTAAACAGAAAATTATAATAAAAATAAAACTAAAAATAAAACTCAATTAGCATTATCAAAAATTTAAAAGTTTTTAAAAAGGACTTCAGTTCGGTTCTAAAAACTTAAATAAATATTTTCTTTGTACTTTGTGTAGATAATGTTATCTGTATTAACTTATATAAACAAAACAAAAATAATTTGAATAACATTGTGTGCAAGATTTACCAATTTAAGTTTTGTGGTCGCCACATACAGGTATACCGCATTTGACACATACCATTTTGGCATTAGTTTAATTTCTGATGGACAGAGGCCACCGTATTATCTCTTTTTTGATTCACGCTGTTCTCCAATATAACCTCAATCATAGGTTACTGCATCTTGAAAAATTTTTTCAATGTTGTCGGTCAAAGTTTTCGATAAAATAGGAATTTCTAGCATTAAAATTGAAAATTTTTTGGAAATTTCGGCACTGGTCCATTAAACAATTTCCGAAATTATTTCGGTAGTAAAAAATATGGAAGCATGAAATTGGGTCGTACAGTGATTTGCATTCCCGTGTTGGTTCTCTTGTCTAACGAACTATATTCATTGAAGAAACTCAGCCATCACTTGACCCTTCGATGTAGCCCACTTACTTTTACTTCTTAAAGTGGGTCGAGATATCGTAATAACGCAGCTATCGGAAGAAGTAGTAAAATGTTCAGGTTCTTGAGGATTTTTCCTGAATCGGTGTTATATTCTCGTCAGGTGCAAGGATGTCAAAAGCTCATCTTCTGGATCACTTTGAAGACTATCCTCCAATAATTCATCTTCCAATTCGCTCACATTTTCCAGTGAAACCGAGTCCTCCAACACCAAGCCAAGCCGCGCTTACAACACATTTTTAAAACAATAACTTAAAATTCAACCAAAATACAAATTTATCTTCGCTGCAAAAGTAACACTAAAGATAACGATACGTCTCTCAGACATATGTTGTGTTTATTTGTGTTTATTTCTCAAAAAATACATAACTTACAACATAAAAACTGCTACCACCAACTAGGTCCTGCTAACAACTGGGATTATTGAATGTGAGAAAGTTGTATGTTAACAAATGTGAAAGTAAGAGCACAAAATTGAAAATGCGTACGTCTCGCAGACGTACCTTATCTTTCTAGGGTTAAAAATATTGCTTTATGTTAATGTTGTTTTCTTGAGCTCTTAACTGTTTAAAAAAAAAAAATTTGTAGTTCTGGTCGAAAAAAAGAA
Organism: Pollenia griseotomentosa; assembly: GCA_963931875.1. Lineage (NCBI taxonomy): Eukaryota > Metazoa > Arthropoda > Insecta > Diptera > Polleniidae > Pollenia > Pollenia griseotomentosa. The sequence goes on from OZ007560.1 coordinate 231,394,252, forward strand.
CTGAAACAATATATAAGTTTATTGTTAAAAATTCAATAAACAAGACAAAGAACATTTTTTCATAAATTTAAAAATAAAAATGTTTAAAAAAATTTAGTTTCTTATAACATTTAGTTCAAATGTCCAAGTGGCTGCACCTGCCATATCTCATAATCCCTTCGTCATTTATGTGACCTCAAGAAATACGTTTAAAATCAATGGTTACATACTATATGATACCAAGGACCCTCGAGATAGAGCTTGTGGAGGTTCTGCCATTTTGATAAAAACCCGAGTCAAACACTACTTAATGTGTGATCATCGTGAGGATTATCTGCAAGCAACAAATATTCGTGTTGAAGAGCTTAATCGAAACATAGTAATTTCATCTTTATACTCTCCACCTAGATTTTCAATATCAGAAAGCCAATATTGTGAATATTATAAATCCCTAGGACCCTGTTTCCTGGCCGCTGGCGATTATAACGCTAAACATACCTTCTGGGGGTCACGACTTATAACACCAAAGGGTCGTGTTTTGTTTAATACAATCTCTAAAATGAATTTAGATGTTGTCGCGAGCGGACAACCAACATATTGGCCTGCTGATCCACAAAAAATTCCAGATGTCATCGATTTCGGCGTGGTTAAAAACATCCCCACAGAAACGATTCACGTTGAAGCCTCATTAGAATTATCCTCTGATCACACACCTACAATTGTTACTATAACAAACACCAATAGAATTGTATCTCCCTCTAGTTACATAGCGACGTCAGCTACACAAATAAATTGGCTAAAATATAAAAAATATCTCAGTACTCATTGCACAGAAAATATTCTGCTTAGCACACCGGAGAATGTGGATCTTTCTATTGCCAATTTTGACAGTTATCTTAAACTAGCGGTTCAACATTCCTGCAAAACCCTCAAAAAAACTTATAATAATAAAATATATTCTACAGATGTCGAGCGCCTCTTGAATGAAAAAAGGAGAGTGAGAAGAGAGTGGCAATTGCACAGATCCCCCCAACTTAAGAACTTATTAAAAGAGTGCACAAAAAAGCTAAGAAAATTACTGCAGTCTCGAAAAACGGCTTCCGTGGAAAAATATCTTAAGGACCTGGATGCAACACCACAATCAGACTACTCATTATGGCGTGCAGCCAGAAATCTAAAAAGGCCAGTTATCATGAAACCACCATTAAGAAACCTGATTGGAAGTTGGGCAAGAAATGATAATGAGAAAGGAAACCTGTTTGTAAATCATTTGAAAAACGTATTTACCCCAAATATATCTGACGACATAGCGGACGAGTTACCACCTGTTGCTGCTAGAGCAGCTGTTCCCCTAAGATTTGAGATGAGAGAAATCGAAAAGGCTATTTGTAACTTAAACCCCAAGAAAACACCTGGTTTTGATAAGATAAGCAACAAAATGCTTTTGGAGCTACCTCGCATAGCAAAGAAAATTATTCTTTATATTTTTAATGCTATTTTACGCCTTGAATACTACCCTCAAGAATGGAAGGTCTCCTTAGTAAAGATGATACCAAAGCCAGGAAAAGATCAGACAAAAGTTGAGTCATATAGGCCTATTAGCTTATTGTCTAATATATCAAAGCTATTTGAGAAGCTCTTGGCTTCAAAATTAACCCCAATTCTAAATGATAATGGGTGTATACCTAACCATCAATTCGGCTTCAGAAGAGAACATAGCACAATTGAACAAACCCATCGAATAGTAAACGCCATAAGAAAAGCCTTTGAAGAAAGAAAATATTGCTCCGCTCTCTTCATCGATGTTTCTCAAGCTTTTGATAAAGTCTGGCATGTAGGCTTGTTACATAAATTGAAGCTAAACCTACCGGTCAACACACACAAGCTGCTAGAAAGCTACTTGGTCGGTCGAAAATTTATTATTAAAGAAGGTGATTTTTTAAGTTCTCCTCAGCCAATTGAAGCTGGAGTGCCTCAGGGAAGCATCCTGGGCCCACTTTTTTACCTTATATATACCTCGGACATGCCAACAAATAATTACACCCTAACCTCAACTTTTGCTGATGATACAGCTTTTCTAAGCGTACACGAGAACAGTCGTGAAGCATCTCGATACCTGCAGGATCATATATTTCAACTAGAACTGTGGTTAAAGCAATGGAGAATAAAGGTCAATGAGCAAAAATGCGTACATATAACATTCACCTTGCGTCGGGAAACTTGCCCCCCTATTAAAATCAATAATCAACTAGTGCCTCAACAATCGCATGTCAAATATCTCGGTATTCATCTAGATCGTCGTTTAACATGGAAATGCCATATAGAAGCAAAATTAACCCAAATGAAACTAACAGCAATTCAAATTAACTGGCTTATTGGAAGAAATTCTGTTCTTAGTCTCGATTGCAAACTACTACTTTACAACTCTATTTTAAAGCCAATATGGTGCTACGGTATTCAACTATGGGGCACTGCCTCGGCTTCAAATATCGAAAAAATTCAAAGGCGCCAAAATAAACTTCTTCGAATAATCACAGCTGCCCCTTGGTATGTTAAAAACTCAAATATCCACAAGGATCTCAATGTGCCACTGGTAAGGACTATTATTACGAAGTGTGCGGTAAAATATTTAAAAAGGTTAGAGTTGCACCCTAATCCACTAGCTCGAAATATTTTAAATGATAGTGGCCACACTCGCTTAAGAAGAAGAGACACTGCAGCACTTACCAATTAAGATGAGCGATAAACACCTACATATGTGAACAGAACCCGTGATGAAGAAAATTTTTGTCTGGCACTGGCAGGACATAAAATAAATTATTAGGATAAGATTCGATTAATTATTGTTAGTTCATATTTAATATATGAAGATTCAATAAATAAATAATGAAAAAAAAAAAAAAAAAAAAAAAAAAAAAAAAAATTTATGTCGATGAACAACATTTGCTTCTATTGTTTTTTTTTTCAGAAACATTAAAAACTATTTTTGAACACACCCGATGCTAAGTTTTCTTTGGGACTTAGGAAGCTATAGAAGTTTTCTTCATATTAACATTATATTAGAGGGCTTTGGCGATGCCAGAGATAAAAAAAGAAATAATAAAAGAGTTATATGCGGCTGAACCAAATTTTTGTTACCCTCTACCGTGAGTAAGAATACTCCATTAGTGCTGCTTATATGTAATCTATAAATTATTAACAAATCATTATAAAAACTGACCTCATAGTATTGTAATTCGTTGCGGGCTTAGGCATATTAAAGCCTATTCTAAAAGTACACTTTACGTTTGACCTATGGAAAGTTATGGGCCGATCATTGCAGAGTTTAATGAACTTAATTTTATTCATATAAAACTTAATTGGACTTCAATAAAATATAATTTAAGCCGTTCTGGCTTAAAACCGATAATTACAAAATTCGGTAGGGTGATTTCTAGTATTAAAAAAGTAAATTCGAGCGAATTTCTTTACAATAATGTAGTTTTTGTAGCGTTTTAATTTGTTATTCGAAAGGCAACTTATTGGGAAATTCTGCACCGGTAATATTTCTTATGCAAAATCACACAAAATTTTTATGGAAAATTTTAGAGATAGATAAAATTCATAAGAAGTTTAAAATTGTTTCCCAAAAACTTGTGATTTCAATTTAAGTTTTTATTAATCAGTAAAAAAAACACAATACTTCTCACAATTACGAAAAAAAAATTCACATAAATATGCACCATGTAGTAAAATTAAAAAAATATATTCATAGCAATTAAATATTTTTTAATACTATCAACAAGCTTATGTACACATTAATTTCCTAACTTAACTATAAATTGCAATAAATAAATTATTAAAATAATCATATCAAAATAACATCAAATTTAAAAAAAAAAAAATATATAGAAAATTCCTTCTTTAAAAAACAATACATACCTACAAATAAATAAAAAACTTTCTCCCTCTATAAGAAAAATTAAAAGAAAAAAATCGAATAGAAACTACGAGTACGTAAAGTGCAGTATACAAAGCAAAACATTCAGCAACAACAACAACAACAAATTAAAAACCATTCAAACATAAAATACTCGTCGTATTCAAAAAGATATGAATGAATGAATGAAAGTCACGACTTATAGCTGGAAACAAATTAAACAACATGACTAACAGCCAGCCAGCAAAGCCATCCAACCAAACAACCAACGACAAAATGAGCAAAAATATTTTTTTACTTAAAACGATTTTATTGAAAGAAAGAGAAATTAAATCAAATGAAAAGGAACGAAAAAATTAAAAAAAAAATAAAACATTAAAATCAAAACAACACGAGCCAAAAGGGTTTATGGTGGCAGCAGTACCGGCATTAGCAGAGGTGGTCGTGGTAACGGATTTGTTGAGTACTCTTTCGTCTACTCGTTTTTTTTTTTTTTTTTTTGTAAAGTAAAATAAAACTCTGTGTAAATTGATTGCTATACATGTAGCACAGTGTTGAAAAATTCAGTACTTTAGTACTTTTTTCAGTACCTTTTCTTATTAAAAATACCGCAGTACCCCCGCGTTGTTTTTAGTACTTTTTTATCCTTGCCGCTTTTTAACTTTTAACTGTGATGTGATCATTTCGATGGCAGACTTTGGTAATCATGTCTTAGTTCCAAAATTTATGTAGTTGTGTATAAAAAATAATTAACGACGCTTATATTGAAATGCAAAGCGAGGACGCCAGGATTCATATTTTGCTATCCAGAATGGGATATTTGTTCTTACAAGTTGCAAGAAAATTTTATAAAAAGGGCTGCATTTTATAAAATGTTAGTGGAAAATCAAAATTTAAATGAAAATCATTTGCCTTTAAATAAAATTTATTGTGGAACTCGTTTTGACATATTTATAGAAACATGCAAATTAAACATGGAAATTGTTTATCAGTAGAATCTCAAAAATTCGAACCGTCACAAATTCGAACCGTCCAGAAATTAGAACCGGCCATTTCAATATATCGGACGCTCTGATATTAGAACCTGTGGTTCTAATTTCTGGAGGTGTTTTTTTGATTTTATTTTTAATAGGAAAATTATTTTTATTTTTTTTAAACGCTCTTAAATAAGAACATGGGGTTCTAATTTTTGGAATTTTTTTTTTTTTGTATTTTCACTACAAATTATTTTTTTCGCTCATTAAATTAAAAATTAAACGGGGAATCACCGAGTTATTGGTGGTGTGCACAATTCGGTCATATGCGTACGAAATTTGATATGCTTGTACAAATTTGGGTCAGTGTAGGTCAAAGTGAAGTGTTCATATGTGTGAAAGAAAGATAAAAAAATTACAAACAAACGTAAAAAAAATACCTTATCTTTAGATACTAATTTAATATGTTCAATTAATTAAATGTAATTAAATAAAAACTATTTTGAGTTTAAATAAAGCTTACACAACTATTCATTATCAATCACTATATTATTAAAATTTTATAATTTTCTTTAAAAAAAAATATGTCCCGAAATTCGAACTTTTCAGAAATTCGAACTGCCCGGTGCACAAAGTGGTTCTAATTTGTGAGATTCTACTGTAATTGAAAGAAACTGCAAAGCTACTTTATTAGAGATTTCGCGAATCATTCAGAACTTAATTTTGTTTAATAAAACCTTAAAAATAATAAGCAGTTCATAATTGCGACGCACAGTTGCAATGACCAAAAATTTCAGGCGCTCCATCAAAATTGTCCAACGATTTCAAATATGCTTCTCTTTTTACAATCAGATTTTTAGTTCAGATGTATAGATAGATAAAGCCCTTCAAAGTTGACTGATTTTCAGTGTTAAGACAATGTCAACAGACAGTTTTTAGATAATTTGGTCCGCTTTCAAATACAGTATCTCGAAAACTAGGTAATGGATCATCATTCTATTGATAGATCTATTTATTGAGAAAAGCATAGACAAAAATTTAACTGTTTGCTTTGTGTTTGTCCAGGTAAATCGTTATTAACCAACTATCAATTTTCTCCATATTTCTCAGCTTTGATGAAAAATAAAAAAAAAAAATATAAATTTCTCAATAAAATATTTTTTTGTTCCTTTTATTTCCATAAATGGTGGATTTTTTTTGAACAAAAAGTACCATTTGGTGGGAAAAGTACTCTTTGAGTTAAAGTTCAGTACCATTTCAAAATTTAGATTTTGCAACACTGATGTAGCATCAATTAAAAATATGTTGAACTTATTTTTCTTTGGTTTTTTTTTCAAACAGAAACTAAAGAGCAGCGTTAATAGTGTTAAAAATTAAAACGAAACTCTTTTATATATCAACAATTGTCCGCGTTTTAAAAGATATAGCAGATGGAGAAGAATTAAGTCGAATTTTAACAGTAGTACAATGAGGAAGAAGAGATCTTTAATATACAAACAGTAGAACCGTGAAAAAATTTTTATGAAAGTCAAACATTTGTTGGAAAATCTACTATATTAAATTTTATTTTAATTTTTGCATGTCAACGAAATATTTTCTGCTTTAAGAATCATCAATTTATTCTCTAAGAGGAAATAAATCTAATTAACCCTGTATGAACCAAACCAAATGTGAACTTTAGGTACAAAGTTGTTTATAAAGAGAATTTTTATGTATCTAGTCCTCGCAAATTCTACTTCTTTTTATTACTTAATACAGTAATTTTGACTTAGCTGCACAATCTCCTTTGCACGATTTTTTGAGCAGGTAAATCAAAAATAAAAACGTTTTAATTAATAAATTGATAATAACAATGACGTTCAAACAACCTGTAGTCATTTGTTGTGCATTTTTATAAAGAACGAGATAGCCAAAATAGTAACAATAAAGTGTGGAACAGAAAAGTCGCTGTAGTACAACGTTAAGAAAAGCGCTGCAAGCTGTCAAAAGTAAAAACGGCGGTTTCAAAGTAGTGTCAACAGAATACGTAGTTGTAGTAGTCGTTGCCGTTGAAGCGCAAAATTCGAAATTTTAACTTTGTTGCGCTACAGAGCATCCATCAGCTTTAAATACTACTACAACTACTTTATTCTGTTCCAGAACTAAGATTTGCTATTCCTTTCACAAAATCGTGTTAAAGTTGCTGTAACCACAATCCATATGCATAAGTGTAGGTACATGCAAACAAAATAAATGAATAATAATGATACCAACTGGACTTGTTTGCGATTTTGGTTTTTATAAACAGATAAAATTGGATATTTATTTGAAAAAGTGGCCACCATATTTTTTCATGTGTGCAAACGCTGCTTTTTAATACTTTTAAATATCTTTCGTGTAAAGTTTTTTACAAACAGTAAAATTATTTTAAGCTCTTTAACTTGGTTTTTTATTAAAATTTTGTTAGGCAGCGTTGCCATATATGCAGAATTTTCTGCATTACGCAGCTTTAAAGTTTTTTGTTTAATAAATAAGTTTTGTAAATTGTCTAGTTTTTTACGTTCAAATGTTTAACCTTTTTTTATATTATTTCTTATGTCTTAAGCCATAATCTTACTGCATTTCCTTAAGAACTAATCGTATAACGGTAGCAAGCTTAAAAACCAAAATAAAATGCACAAACGGCTTAGCAAACATACACTTTCTGTTAACTGTTAAACGACATAAACATAATTATTAACCCTCTGTCTGCAACTGACCTGGTAGTCTAACAGACACTGGTAAACATAAAAAAAGGGTTTCCACCTTATGCTACAAACATCGACTCTTACGTTAGAAGTACCTTCCTACTACTTTTTCATGCGTACGTTAGTTTAACGAACGTGATCAAAGAGAGCGCACGTGTCGCTGTAAGCAGAAATGTGTCTATAAGACGACCACGTCTGTTTTAAGGTATGTGTCTGAGAAACAAATTAATCAATATTTTCATTATTTTTTTTTTTTTTTTTGTAGTGTTTGTTTTGATGGATTGTTCAAACATAAATTAAATTCTGAAAAATAAATTTGGTTGGTTTACAAAATAGTACTTGGAAATTTTAAGCCGTCGAAATGGTGTCTAGTACACTACCACATCATTGGAATTTTTAAAATAAAGTCACGCCAGTCGCAGAGGGTTAAGCCACTTTATGAGACCTGTAAAAATTAGTTGTAACTTTTAAAAAAACATCTCTTTTTTACGCTGTTTAGTTTAGGTATAACTAAAAAAATTTTTATTAAACTTTTGTTAAAAATATATGGAAATATTGCTTGCTTTTTTGTTCTATTAGCTAAAATAAATTGTAACTTTTTATTTTACCATTGAATCGATCTCTTTTTCTATAATGTACTGTGCGCATGTTCTGTAAACTCTCGCGTCGAGAAAATTTTTGATTGAAATGTGAGAAATTGTTTTTCTCACTCACTGCATTTTAAACATTTTTGGCCAGCTGTCAAGTAAGGAAATTACTCGCCAATTTACAGAAAAAGTGTGTCTGTAAAATTTTCTGTGAGAGAGTTGTCGCTTTGCAGTGTCAAATAAAGTCGCACTTTACATTATTTGGTATAGCTGATGGTTGTATTTTCGCCGCCGTCGTTTAGCATTTTTCAATTTTAGTAAATTTTGGTCGCCGTCAACGATATGTGTAATTGGCGGTTCAACGTCTGTAATTTTACAACGGCTTCGAGTGGAATATTATGACATTTATAACGTAACGACGTAATCTCCTTTGGTAGTTTTCGACTTGATCTACAGACACACTTTTTTCTTACTTTTCGAGAAACGATGGAATATTTTGCTTCACATCTTTTCGATGCGAGAAGTTCTCACTAAAGTTACCGAACATGACTACTGGTTAGAATTTATAAATAAAAGAAACAAATTTGGAATATAAATATATATATTTTTTATAGACTTAAGTTTATGAGACCCAATTAAGGCCATGCCTATAAATATTATTTAAAATTAATGAAGTTCAATAAATTTAATAGCTCAGAATTCAATTGCGGATTAAAAAGTCACCAAAGGCAAACATGAAGTAATAGACGAGCCATGAATTACGATCTACAACATGTTATTATCGGACTATAAATGGCGATGCAGTGTACAGAATACTAAAAAGGCAGTATCTAGAGACGTGGCTAAATTAAAAAAAAAATATTTTTGGAATTGTTTTTAACTAATCTTTTATCATAATGCATAAACAAATCGTAAGCTCATTATAGGTTTGGCGCATATGCCAAAAAGTCGTAGTGTAGAAAATACCCGATAGAATTTTTTCGTATATTCACCACATCTATCGGCAAATCGTCGGCTTAAAATGCAAACCTGCTAGCTACCTTTCAGCACATTTTACAAGAGAGGAAAACCAAAAATATAGTTGGTTTTACACACTTCAAGACTCAAATTTTGACGAAAAGCTACATGCTGGTGGACGAGGGGGGTTTCTCTACCACACACGGCATCAAAATATCAATTTACTGAAAAAGTGGATTTAGCAGGTTTGCATATTTAGCCCACGATATGTTAAAAAAAAATAATGTTAATTTTTGTGAACATTATTGAAAGAACTTAAAAGTTAATAGTATTTTATTGAAAATGAGAATTATTGTCTTCTGCCGCATACGCCACTTTTCTAAATTTATTTTAAAAATTAATCTTTATGTGCTGGATACGTATACCTACTGCTTTGTATTGAGTTTTTGATATTCTATTTCGCTTTAGCTTTAACTACTCTTTTTCTAACGGCAATGAACCGAAGCAAGAGTGCATTTTAGTTTGTAAGTTTTTGTAGATCAAAACAATTCTTAAAAAACTTTAAAATAGTTGTTATGGAGCAAAATTAATGCACCTAATTTAGAATTACAAATATTTCGAAAAAAAAAAATTAATTTAAGATTCCCTTAAAAATAATCCTGCAATGTTGGACACTTTAATTAATAGCTTTTTATTTTCTTACAATTCAATATGACCTACTCAAATAGGTCTTAAGCCAGCGCTTAGGCATTCTACAAAACTTTTTTCGCTGTCACATTTAGTAATAATTTCCTTAAAATTACCGATTACAAAACTATTTCAAAATTTAACATATCAACTGCTGCAATGCAAATTTGGCTTTCTGCAGTTATAGTGTTAAAAAGTAAAAACATAATAACATCAATAAAAAAAAAATATTGTATTTATGAATTTATGACACAAATTCCATAAGATACATGCACTATGTACTCGTATGTATTTTATAGTATACACCACAACTTTTCATGCATACAGAACTGGGTTAGTGGTACCACTCACGTAAAAGTAGTAGTATCATAAACACTTGCATGCATGTTTGTAAGCTTTAAATAGATAAACATTTTAAAAATAAAATTTGTTAATTGAATGAATAGACGAAAATTTAGAAAGAAGCCTTTTTAAAAAGTAGGTATCATGTTTAAACTAATTTATGTTTGTATGCAGGCAGCATAAATTAAGATCAAATATTTTTCATTTCTTTCTAGTTTTTGTGAAATATTTTTTTTTTAACATTTCAGCACTGGCACTTTATGTTTTTAGCAAAAAAATAAAAAAAAAAGTAAAATATGTTGTCACAACTTCTTCTTATACCAATGGCTAGTGGGCAGAAAGTGGTGTGCTGTTAACTTTGCGGTTAGTGTTAAAAAACTTTTTTTAGGCATTCTGGCATTCTGTTAACTTGTCATTCAATGGAGTATTTGTGTCTTGTGTCGTGTCTTGTATTTATCTTGACCTATATGCCTCTTAACAATCTGGTGTTGAATTAATTTGTTGGTTTTATTTGTCTTTTAACATTCTTAACTTTCTATTTCGTTTTATTTGTATTTTGAAGTCAATTTAAATGTAAATGTTAATTGATTATAATCAATTGGAGAAATTTTTTTGTCGTTTTTGTTTTGTATAATAGTCTATTAATAACAATAAAACAGTAAATTTAAATCATACGGCAATGGTCTTAATTTTTTAGTTGACTTATAGTGTAAATAGGTATTCATTTAAATTGAATTTTTAGTTTCTATACAAAAATTTTCTTTCCAAGATCATCTTAACATACATAACTACTATAAATCGTGATATTAAGACTTAATTTATTATAAATATCATTAACCGAAAAGAAAATGATTTCATCAAAATCGATTACATTGCGGCCAAGTGCTTAAAAAACGCCAATATTGAGAATATATATTTAAAGGATACATAATTCTTATTTTTTTATTTTTTTTTTTTTGGATTAAAGCTAGAATAAATAAATATTTGTTGAAGAACATTTAACTGTAAAATATTGCAAAGAACAAATTTACTTAATCATACTTTTTGGACCACTTTATCCAAGAACTGAAAAGTGACCGAAATAACTTAAACTGTAACAATTGTCTGAAAAATTTTAACGTAGATCAGATATTAAGACAATACCAAACTAATCACTAAAAACATTGTTGAACTTTTTTAAGTAAAAATAATTATAAATTATACATTTTTCTGTAGAGAAGATTGTCAGATCTTGCCAAAAAAAAATTGCCACCAAAGGTAAATTGTTAGTTCAAACAATAATGAGATAACCTCATAATTTCACTGGCAGACTATTGTCTGGCAATAAATTAATCTGATAACTAAAATTGTCAGTTTACATGGTTTTCAGACAATTGTATTGCAAAAATTGCCAGATTGCAAGATTTTGCAGCGTTGCCAATAGAAATATTTTTCTTGAAATGATGTCATTGTCAGAAGCAAACATTTTTAATATCTGCCAATAAAAAAATACCTTATAATGTCTAGCAATTAGCGTACAATGCTTGCGAAGGGTGCTCATACGATTGTCAGATGTCCAACAATATTGTTGTCCTACACGCAGAGAAAAAAACATGTTTAACAATGGTCACCTCCAACAAAACAATTTTTAAAGAAAATTTTAAGCTTGAATTTTTTATATTTGGTTGGGTTTGAGTTCATCAAATTTAATTTACATCAGCCCCAGCTCAGCCAGGAATAAACAGTTATCTATAAATTTTAATTAAATTTCCTTCAGTAATAATAATTTAATAGAAATTTAATTTGATGAATTCAAGCCTTACCAAATATAAAAATTTCAAATTAAAATCGACAGTTCAACTAAAAAAACCCAATTATTCCAAAAATATTAAATATATTATAAATAAAAATGCTTTTATTTCAAGCTCGGGATCTTACTGAGATCTTAGGTACATTTTTGTAGTTGATTGTTTCCTTGAATTTTTAACGGTTTACTACCTACGGACCTGAACAGGTGAAAAAAGGTAAAGAAAATTAATTTTTTTAAAGTTTTTTTTTTGCGATTTTGATCTTGAAGATGAAGTTTTTTTGATTTTATGTGTTCTTTATAGCAAGAGCTACAACTTTGTCTCAGAGGGTAAATCAAAATTCTGAACGGCTTGCAAGATATGAGCCTGAGAAAATGATCAGTTCTTTTCAAAAATGACTCCGAAGCTTAAAATCTTTGGGGGCCCATTAAAAAAAGTGCATTACTTTGGGCAAAACTGGGAGACACGGGTCTTTTTTTTTGGTCTTTTATCACGTAGAGTTGTCCGTATATGGTTATTTTTCCATGACTTAAAAAATTACACACAGTGTATTTAAATATGTTTTTCGCTGGGTGTACAATAGGCTAACAATGCTTTTTCTTACAACGTTATCAGTTAGCTTACATGGTTGTAAGATAATTTTAGTGCATTTTACTGACAATATATCTCGATCTGACAACCGGCTTCACGAAGCTTTATTTATAATGGAGCGACCCAAATAGACTTATGTTATGTACTTTATGTTTTAATTGTTATTATGATCGTTTTTTAGACAAACATTAACATTTTTAATCCGGATAAATGGTCCGTCTTAAATAGCCATTTATTGACCAAAATAAAATTCAACTCCAAGAATTTATTTGTTCGTAAAACATATTAAATGCGAGCAGTTTTGGAAGAATCTTTGAGAAGAGCTATTGTAAGATATAAGATGGTCTATATCAAATATGGTATCAAAATTTAGGTATATATCTCACTTTTGCGGCAGACAGGGTTTAAAAAACTCCAGTCAAAACCAAAAACTTTCAAACAAAAAAGGAAAAATTGTGTACAAGTTTGTACAAGTTTTCTTTATTTGCTTTTGGTTTGACTGCCACTGATGACATGAAGTGAATTAGAAGTAAAAGCCACATTTTTGTTTGTCCAATGACAAATGAAAAAGTAAAAGAAATTACAGTTTTTCTACTTTGACTGCAGTTTTTTAAAATGCTGGCGGCTGATTCTTAACAATTAAATAGATGATCAATTTAAAGCCAAATGTAAACAAAACTTTTACTTACAATTTTTTTAATTCTTTTTAAAATAAAAATTTGTGACTAAGTAAACTCCTTTGTAATAGAGAGTGTTATACAAGTAGCTAAACTTGGACCTTATATTTTATCGAAATTTAAATTCTAATAAGGTCTGTGTTCATAATTTATAAAAAATTTTATAGCCACTGCATTTTGGGATTTCTAAAAAAAACTAGGAAAAATTCCTTATGTTCTTAAAACATGGTCCGATCTAAGCAAAATTTAACAGAATATACTTTTTTTATCCCGATCGAAATTACAAAAGGGTTAGCTATCTTACTGCGCCTACTTTTTGACATTGTTGATCAGCAGGGGACCAGAAATATGCTCTAAGAAACACGATTTATGCGCATTAAATATGCAGTAAAAACTTGAAAATATGCACTGAAAATTGTTAAAAATATGCCTCCAAAAAAATTGGTAAGTTGAAAACAAAATATTCAACGATTTAATAACAGTTCCATTTAATAAAAACAATCCTAAAATTATAATCGGTAAAGCCCATACACCATATTATTTACAGACGAATTTTCGAGATTATACGCTATTTCAAAACGATTGGCAGTCATCGGCTCACAAAAACAAAATTATGTTAAGAGGTTTAAATTCATATACATAAGTGTTATTTGTGCCGAATATTATCTAGATATCAACATCCATATGAGTTTTTTTGTTTTTAAGGAATCCTTACGCTAAAAATCAACATGGACATGCAACCAGCCCAGTGTTCCCAAAACTTGGTAACCAAAAATGGCTAAATTTACGGGAAAAAATGGCTAAAAAGTGGCAAAAAATTGACTAAAAAATGGCAAAAATTTTTTTTTTAGTAAAAACACATTAAAATTCAATAACACAAAAGAAATAATTCACTAAAAATTTTTTACAATAAAATTGTAAGTTGAGATCAATTTTTTACATAAGAATAAACGTAAATTAAATTTTTAGCATTTAAAAATCAATAAATTCAATGCCATTATTGATCATCTCATAGGAATCACTCGTGCTTGTTAGTTGTTAATATTTTGAAGGTAAATCATAATCATGACAATATTTACCAAACCTTTTGAGTCAAAATCTACAATAAAAAACAAATAAAAATTATACTCGGTCAAACCCGACTATATGATACTTTGGACCACATTAGAAATTTTATCAAATTATCTCCAAAATTGCGACCTGCACTTTGCGCACAAGGTTTACATGGACAGCTAGCCGGACGGACATCGTTAATTTGACTCAGAAAGTGATTCTGAGTCGATCGGTATCCTTTATTTTAAGGTATTCATTTGTCATGGGCCACAAAAAAACTTCTGATTCATTAAACGTGAACAGTCGCTGTCAAACCATCTCAAAAAGCAAAGTGTTGTACACAAATTTTCGTTTTTTGTTCGGCAGTTTTTGGTATCGACTACAGTTTTTTTAACCCTGGCTGTGGGTATAAATATTTTATTGTTATGGTAAAAAAATTTTCCTAATCGATAAAATCGAATTAACGGTTGCTAAATGTAATCTATTCCTCAAATTACTTTAAACGATGCATTTTACCATGGAAGTGAGATCAACTTTATAGTAAATGCTGTGTTTATCCATTTTATAAATTTAATATTAGCATACTGTTCCTTTATTTTGAAAGATGTGTCATCGTCATCCTTTATAGCGGTTAAAAATAATTTATGGCTAAACAAGTTGAAAAATGGCTAAAAAAAAATGGCTAATGGCTAAATTCATTTTTTAATAGCTAAACAAGGTAAAAAATGGCTAAATCTAGCCACTAAATGGCTAAGTTGGCAGCACTGAACCAGCCAGACGGACGGTTGGTTATCGTTAGATCACTTTAAAAAGTGATTCTAAATCGATCGGTATACTAAAAGATTGGTCTAGATATCTTTGTTCTTAGCTTTTGCTTATTCATATATAAATTTTTAAAGTTTCAAATAACATTTATCTCAAATGACAACCAGCTTTGTCTTACAATTTTAGAGTAAAAATTAAATGTAGATGGCAAATTTGAAGCAACACGTTGGGTATACAGATAGATATTTAACAAATAAAAGCCAAAATTTTGAAAAAAAACATTATTTTTTTTTTTGCTGCGAAATTCTTGTAGGCATCTAAAAAATTTAATATGTATTTATCAAAATTTGCCTCAAAAAGACAAAAATATGCGCTAAAAACTTAAAAAAATGCTGCAAAAAGGCTCTTTTAACGAAATTTTGCAAAAAATGCTGCAAACGTTAAAATATGCAAAAATATGCACTTGCAAATCGATGACAAAATTCATAAAAAATCCTAAAACGGATAAATATATTGCTTCTGCCTTCATTGGTCGCTCGAGGAAAAACATGCAATTGCATATTTATGGTTTCCCTGTTGATCAGTTCACTCTGAAAAACTATCATGAATAGATTCATGCCTGAACAGCGCTACAAATTTTTCGAAATTTACTTTGAGATACAGTCATCGATTGAAGCAACTTAAAAAAGACTTCGTTATATATAAGCCGAACGGCTAATTTTTGGCTTAACTGATTTATAACTAAGCAAAACTGTCGCAGCTGAAGTAAAAAAAATCCACAATATTCTGCATTTCATCCAGAAAAATACACACAAAGGACTCCTTTACATCCAGAAAAATGCACAGCCATTATTACTTCAAACATGAAGCCGGAGCTTGCGCTACGTGCCATACGGCGACTTATTTAAATGAAAATTTGGAAATAAGTTGATTTCGAGAAAAATAAACCAGTCAACTGGCCTCTAATGTAATGCGATTTGACAACTCTTAATTATTTCCTGTGGGGTTACCTGGTTAATGCTAATAAACCAGCAATAGTTGATGCATTAAAGGGCAACAGTGTTCGTGTTTTTCATGACATATGGCCAGCAATGCTTGAAAAGGTGGCCCAAAATTGGATGTCCAGAATATGCTTCGTCATAAAGAGACGTGGAGCCCTTATGCCCGATAGTGCCAGGTAGGTATTTATCTCTCAAATAAAAAAAAAGTATATTTAGTTTTTGAGTAATTTTCTTATTAATTTAAAATTCTATTGGGTTAAAAAAAAACGTTTATATGTATCGTTAGCAGAGTTATAGGAAAATTAAAGTCTTATATCATGCGTGATAGAACCGGACCTAGAAGGGTCCAAAATTTGATATAATCCCTATCCACTGCCTCTGAACATTCACCAGGGAATATCATTGCTACTTCTGGACACCAGTCTGGTTTCAAATTTTTTAAAAAATCGTTACTTTTCTTATAATTTTAGACCTGATAACGTTATATAATAGATATATATATAGCTAAGCAAATTTGCTAATGCTTTGGCAACTCCATTAACACTGATTTAAGACATTTCGATAAAAAGTGGGAATTTCCAAAAAAATATGGAAAGGAAATCAATCAATTATAAAGAACTATCGTGTTATTACAAAGCTAAGTTCTTTGCTAAGCTAAAATTATTTGAAAAATTATAACGCGCCATATAAAGCAAATGCTTATTTTTTGGTTTACAATATAGAATGTTTTTCATTAAAAACAAATCCCGATCATGAAAAAACAAGAAAAATGAGCTATATTTGTTAGGGCTTTTTTTTGCTTATTTTGACAATTTTTTTTACTTATTTTGCCATTTTAAGATAATTTTAATTTTTTTCATACGAAAAAAAAAATTTTTTTTAATAAATTTTTGCAAAAATCGTTATTACTTTTTTTGATGTGCAACTTTTTTTTTATAAATACTAAAGAAATCAACTCTGCTTTAAAAATATCGTTTAACGTTATAGTAATATTTTGTGTTTCCCTTGTACAATATCATTGCAACAACCTATATTATTTCTTTATGTTTTTATATCTACACCACAAGAGTGGAGAGGGTATTATGCATTTGTGCTGATGTATGTAACACCTTAAAATATTGGTCCTAAAGTATACCGATCGACTCAGAATCATTTTCTGAGTCGATTTAAGATGCCGTCCGGCTGATTGGCTTGCTGTACATGTAACCTTGTGCGCAAAGTACAGGTCGCAATTTTAAATATAATTTAATGAAATTTGGTACAAAGCTTCTAATTGGCACAAGGTCGAATCGGTCCATAATCTCATATGGCCCCCATACAATCTGCTTTCCGAAAGAGGGTCTTTGTTCCCACTATCAAACCGATTTTAAAGAAACATAGATAGATCCCTATACATATAGCCATACTCTCTCGAAAATTTGTTTTTAAATACTGAGGTGCTGGGTATCGTATGGTCGGGCTTGACCGACTATACTTTTTACTTGAATTGTATGTTACTTTGTCTTAGCGGTACTGTAACGTACTTTTTATAGTGTTCTATATAATTTTTATGTGTTTAAGTTTTTAGTATTAAGCATTTTTATCAACCTATTTTATTATTTGCTTGTTTAAGTTCTTTTCTCTCGAAAATTCCATAGCTGTATTCTAACGATCAAATTCCTCAGTCACACAGTCACTTCATACAATAATACTATTTTTGTAACGAATTTTTACCATCATACTTTGTAACGTCTTATTACTTTTTAAATATACTTAGTTTTCGTAAAAAGTAACGTCTGTTAATTCCCCTTCTCTCTGTTTTATTATAGTAATTGTTTTTTTTTTGCTTTTTTGAAATAGTTTTGACTTTTAAGAATTTCTTTGTATATATTGGAAAGAAAATGATTTGAGATATAGAAGACAAAGTTAATAAACAAATTTACATTAGTTTTTTTAAAAAATGAAGGATTTTCGGTACTGAAAGATTTTTTGGATATTTTGGGAGGCAAGTGGAATCGGGAGTCCAATCGTATAAAATATACTTCAGAGCAAATACTCAATTTTAAATATGCTCCCTTAACATCTGTAGACTTAGAAAGAACTTTTTCTATGTACAAGAACGAGCTGACTCCAAATAGACAGGGTTTTCTTTTCAAAAAATTTATTGCATCAATTTCTATTTTACTGTAACAACGTATTAAACGAATAAAGTAGAAAATAAACAATAAATTTAAATGTTTGTTTTTTAATTTTTACAGCTTATTTTTGTGTTTTTAAACGCTTTTTTAAAGAGCTTAAAACTGTTTTTTTTCGGTGCTTTTTTGGTTGCCCTAGACATTACATATCATACATATTATAACTGATGCTATGCAGCTTTCAACTTTAATAAATCGCGGCTTTGTTCAACAAAACTGACCGATGCTATACACACGGACTTAAGCAAGGCTTATTTATAAATCTGTTATTAAATCAACACTATTTACTTTTCCAAAAAGTTATCTACTGATTTCTAAATAAGTTACCACTTCATTACACTTTAGTTTTATGGAACTGAATGGATCAGCAAATTAATTTCAAACTTATAAATTTGTGCAAATGATCTGCCATTAGTCACACTAAAAAAGTATGTATCTTAAGTCTTTTGTTTTAGTAAATTCATTCAATTGTATCCACTTACAATTTAATGTTTGTTTTCAAAATCTTTTGTTTTGTAAGAATTGAAAAAATTATGGTTTTCTATTTTTATTAAGAATAAAAACGTACAATTCGAAGTATTGAAGTTAAGTATGTGTTTACCCTAATATGACAATCACAATGAAAACTTTCTCTTTTAACCGTTAAACTTTAACACAATTGAAATTGATTTTTTTCAGCTTTCGTTTAACAAAAATATTTTTTTCATAATCTTACCTGTTGGTTTTTTGATTATTTACTTTTCTTTAAAAAAGTTTGCTAAAATTATTTATTTTCGTTTTTAACTGTTTTGTTGTCGTTATTAAACTAACTCTTTACTACACTTGACACTTATTAACCCACTACACACATTAACCAAATTAACACACCTTAATTCAATGTTAATAAATATTTTCTCTTTAACACTCCAAATAAATCTTGTGTTTATTTTACTTTCTTGCTGTCTGCTTTAAAGTTGAAAATTAAATTTATTTAATTTTTTATTTTTAATTTTAATTTAATTTTAGCTGGTTAATTTGTGTGTTAGCACTCGTATATCTTTCTTACAACTGAAACTGCTATCGCCTTGAACTTGGCTATATATATGCTGACCTATTTTTTGCTCTAATAGAGTTGTGTTTGATATAAACCAGCTCGAAGAAATGCAGAACTAACCAAGCCATCAACTTATGTACAGGTATTAAGACTCTACAAAATAATCATGATCTTGTGGTTTAAACACAAACGTACAGCTAGACATGCAACATGTTTGAATTGAGTTCCGAACATAATAACAGCACAAAGAAATGTTAATAACACTGTGTAAGAAAAAGTGCATTGAACAACAGGTAGCATGCTGAAAGGCTTTGTTGTTGTTGGCTTTACCACAAGGTCTTTTCTGGGTTTCTTTTTGTTCTCCCATTTGCCAGCTTGGGCCATGAAAACATGCATGTAAGTCCCAACAATGACTACCTTGCTTTGTCTGCCTGTGTTTTAGCCTTTTGTACTGTTATAAAGTTGCGCGTGCGTAATTGTTTATAATCTGTTTATTTAAGTTAAATTTACTAGATCTTTGTAGTCTGTAGCAGATTTGCTGCAAATTAGTTTTCTTGTTAAAAATTAATTTTTATTGTCTGTGATTTATCTACCTGTTACTGATGTGTTTATAGCTATTTTGAAAACTTGAAATTTATATTAATAATATATATGCAGGAGGAAATGTCTTATGCGTTTATGCATCACATAGAAATGCTTGTTCCGGGCCCTTTTTATAAGACTTAGGGCAAATAAATTAGAACAAGTTAAACACTATTTTTGGTTTAAAATGTGTTTTAACTAACAAATCTATAAATCCTT
>OZ007560.1:231414504-231471628 GCA_963931875.1 Pollenia griseotomentosa
TATAAATCCTTAAATATATAAACCATCTTTAAACGCATAAAATTGGGAGTTTAAGCTACCAATACAGACCATATGAATTTGACAACATTTACCGTAGTGCTGCCACATGTTACTTTTTAAGCCACATATAATACATGCAACACTGATTTACTGCTGTTAAGTTAAAACTACTTATAAATTTAAGTTTTAAGAGGTGCTAGAGCCTAAAGGATCAAAATCTGGCATCACTACCAACATTCCATATTTTACTTAAAAACTTAACTTTATTTTTATGAAAACATAAAATCCAATTTATTTCGTTAACTAGTGCTTATGTTCTGTAACTCTCGCGTCGAGAAACTTTTCGATTGAAATGTGTGAAACAGCTGTTTTTCTTGCTTAACTGTGTCTGTACCGTTCTTTGGCGAGTACTAACTGTCACGTAAGGAAATTACTCGCCAATTTATAGAAAAATTGTGTCTGTAAAATTTTTGGAAAAAAAGTTCCTGCTTTGAACTGTCAAATAATCTCACGAATAAAAATGGGTCTAGAAAAAATTTTAACGTTAAAAAACAATAAAAAAAATGCATAATGCAAAGAAAAATAATAAATATATTTTGTTCTTGGCACATTTTTGAATTGTTAAATTTTGCTTTTTACATTTTTATAAAATATACGAATGTTTTCATAGCTCGTTTGCAAACAATAAACATTAAAGTCGCCGCCGACTTTAAATGTTGGTCGCCGTCAACGATATGTGTTATTGGCGGTTTCAACGTCTGTAATTTCACATCGGCTTCGAGTGGAATATTATTACATTCATATCGTAACGACGTTAACTCTTTTGATAGTTGTCGACATTCGTTACAGACACACTTTTTTCTCACTTTTCTAGAAACAACAGAATATTTTGTTTCGCATCTTTTCGAAGCGAGAAGTTATAACTAAAGTTACACAACATGGGTATAGAGGTCCTAGATCAAAATTTGGTATCACTACCAAAATTCCATATTTTACTTAAAAAATTGATTTTTTATATGAAAACATAAAATCTTATTTATATCGTTAACCAGAGGTCCTAGAGCCTAAAGGATTAAAATCTGGTATCACTACCAAAATTCCATTTTTAACTTAAAAAATTGATTTTTTATATGAAAACATAAAATCTTATTTATTTCGTTAACCAGAGGTCCTAGAGCCTAAAGGATCAAAATCTGGTATCACTACCAAAATTCCATTTTTAACTTAAAAAATTGATTTTTTATATGAAAACATAAAATCTTATTTATTTCGTTAACCTAAAGGATAAAAATCTGTTATCACTACCAAAATTCCATACTCTACTTAAAAAATTCATTTTTTATATGAAAACATAAAATCTTATTTATTTCGTTAACCAGAGGTCCTAGAGCCTAAAGGATCAAAATCTGATATCACTACTAAAATTACATATTTGACTTAAAAAATTGATTTTTTATATGAAAACATTAAATCTTATTTACTTCGTTAACCAGAGGTCCTAGAGCCTATAAGATAAAAATCTGTTATCACTACCAAAATTCCATACTCTACTTAAAAAATTGATTTTTTATATGAAAACATAAAATCTTATTTATTTCGTAAACCGGAGGTCTTAGAGCCTAAAGGATCAAAATCTGATATCACTACTAAAATTACATATTTGACTTAAAAAATTGATTTTTTATATGAAAACATTAAATCTTATGTATTTCGTTAACCAGAGGTCCTAGAGCCTAACGGATAAAAATCTGGTATCACTACCAAAATTCAATTTTTAACTTAAAAAATTGATTTTTTATATGAAAACATAAAATCTTATTTATTTCGTTAACCAGAGGTCCTAGAGCCTAAAGGATCAAAATCTGGTTTCACTACCAAAATTCCATATTTGACTTAAAAAATTGATGAAAACATAAAATCCTATTTATTTCGTTAACCAGAGGTCCTAAAGCCTAAAGGATAAAAATCTGGTATCACTACAAAAATCCAATTTCTACTTAAAAAATTCATTTTTTATATGAAAACATAAAATCTTATTTATTTCGTTAACCAGAGGTCCTAGAGCCTAAAGGATCAAAATCTGGTATCACTACCAAAATTCCATATTTGACTTAAAAAATTGATGAAAACATAAAATCCTATTTATTTAGTTAACCAGAGGTCCTAAAACCTAAAGGATAAAAATCTGGTATCACTACCAAAATTCCATATTCTACTTAAAAAATTCATTTTTTATATGAAAACATAAAATCTTATTTATTTCGTTAACCGGAGGTCCTAGAGCCAAAAGGATAAAAATCTGGTATCACTACCAAAATTCCATTTTTAACTTAAAAAATTTATTTTTTATATGAAAACATAAAATCTTATTTATTTCGTTAACCAGAGGTCCTAGAGCCTAAAGGATAAAAATCTGGTTTCACTACAAAAATTCCATATTTGACTTAAAAAAATTAATTTTTTATATGAAAACATTAAATCTTATTTATTTCGTTAACCAGAGGTCCTAGAGCCTAAAGGATAAAAATCTGGTATCACTACCAAAATTCCATCTTTTACTTAAAAAATTGATTTTTTATATGAAAACATTAAATCTTATTTATTTCGTTAACCAGAGGTCCTAGAGCCTAAAGAATCAAAATCTGGTATCACTACCAAAATTCCATTTTTAACTTAAAAAATTGATTTTTTATATGAAAACATAAAATCTTATTTATTTCGTTAACCGGAGGTCCTAGAGCCTAAAGGATCAAAATCTGGTATCACTACCAAAATTCCATATTTTACTTAAAAAATTGATTTTTATATGAAAACATTAAATCTTATTTATTTCGTTAACCGGAGGTCCTAGAGCCTAAAGGATCAAAATCTGGTATCACTACCAAAATTCCATTTTAAAAAATAGATTTTTTATATGAAAACATAAAATCTTATTTATTTCGTTAACCGGAGGTCCTAGAGCCTAAAGGATAAAAATCTGGTATCACTACCAAAATTCCATATTTTACTTAAAAAATTGATTTTTTATATGAAAACATTAAATCTTATTTATTTCGTTAACCAGAGGTCCTAGAGCCTAAAGGATAAAAATCTGGTATCACTACCAAAATTCCATCTTTTACTTAAAAAATTGATTTTTTATATGAAAACATAAAATCCTATTTATTTCGTTACCCACAGGTCCTAGAGCCTAAAGGATAAAAATCTGGTATCACTACCAAAATTCCATATTTGACTTAAAAAATTGATTTTTTATATGAAAACATAAAATCCTATTTATTTCGTTAACCAGAGGTCCTAGAGCCTAAAGGATAAAAATCTGGTATCACTACCAAAATTCCATATTTTACTTAAAAAATTGATTTTTTATATGAAAACATTAAATCTTATTTATTTCGTTAACCAGAGGTCCTAGAGCCTAAAGGATAAAAATCTGGTATCACTACCAAAATTCCATATTTGACTTAAAAAATTGATTTTTTATATGAAAACATAAAATCCTATTTATTTCGTTAACCAGAGGTCCTAGAGCCTAAAGGATAAAAATCTGGTTTCACTACAAAAATTCCATATTTGACTTAAAAAAATTAATTTTTTATATGAAAACATTAAATCTTATTTATTTCGTTAACCAGAGGTCCTAGAGCCTAAAGGATAAAAATCTGGTATCACTACCAAAATTCCATTTTTAACTTAAAAAATTGATTTTTTATATGAAAACATAAAATCTTATTTATTTCGTTAACCGGAGGTCCTAGAGCCTAAAGGATCAAAATCTGGTATCACTACCAAAATTCCATTTTTAACTTAAAAAATTTATTTTTTATATGAAAACATAAAATCTTATTTATTTCGTTAACCAGAGGTCCTAGAGCCTAAAGGATAAAAATCTGGTATCACTACCAAAATTCCATATTTGACTTAAAAAATTGATTTTTTATAGGAAAACATAAAATCCTATTTATTTCGTTAACCAGAGGTCCTAGAGCCTAAAGGATAAAAATCTGGTATCACTACAAAAATTCCATATTTGACTTAAAAAAATTAATTTTTTATATGAAAACATTAAATCTTATTTATTTCGTTAACCAGAGGTCCTAGAGCCTAAAGGATAAAAATCTGGTATCACTACCAAAATTCCATTTTTAACTTAAAAAATTGATTTTTTATATGAAAACATAAAATCTTATTTATTTCGTTAACCAGAGGTCCTAGAGCCTAAAGGCTAAAAATCTGGTATCACTACCAAAATTCCATATTTTACTTAAAAAATTGATTTTTTATATGAAAACATTAAATCTTATTTATTTCGTTAACCAGAGGTAATAGAGCCTAAAGGATAAAAATCTGGTATCACTACCAAAATTCCATTTTTAACTTAAAAAATTGATTTTTTATATGAAAACATAAAATCTTATTTATTTCGTTAACCAGAGGTCCTGGAGCCTAAAGGATCAAAATCTGGTATCACTACCAAAATTCCATATTTGACTTAAAAAATTGATTTTTTATATGAAAACATAAAATCTTATTTATTTCGTTAACCGGAGGTCCTAGAGCCTAAAGGATCAAAATCTGGTGTCACTACCAAAATTCCATTTTTAACTTAAAAAATTGATTTTTTATATGAAAACATAAAATCTTATTTATTTCGTTAACCGGAGGTCCTAGAGCCTAAAGGATCAAAATCTGGTATCACTACCAAAATTCCATTTTTAACTTAAAAAATTGATTTTTTATATGAAAACATAAAATCTTATTTATTTCGTTAACCAGAGGTCCTAGAGCCTAAAGGATCAAAATCTGGTATCACTACCAAAATTCCATTTTTAACTTAAAAAATTGATTTTTTATATGAAAACATAAAATCTTATTTATTTCGTTAACCAGAGGTCCTAGAGCCTAAAGGATCAAAATCTGGTATCACTACCAAAATTCCATTTTTAACTTAAAAAATTGATTTTTTATATGAAAACATAAAATCTTATTTATTTCGTTAACCAGAGGTCCTAGAGCCTAAAGGATCAAAATCTGGTATCACTACCAAAATTCCATTTTTAACTTAAAAAATTGATTTTTTATATGAAAACATAAGATCTTATTTATTTCGTTAACCAGAGGTCCTAGAGCCTAAAGGATCAAAATCTGGTATCACTACCAAAATTCCATTTTTAACTTAAAAAATTGATTTTTTATATGAAAACATAAAATCTTATTTATTTCGTTAACCAGAGGTCCTAGAGCCTAAAGGATCAAAATCTGGTATCACTACCAAAATTCCATTTTTAACTTAAAAAATTGATTTTTTATATGAAAACATAAAATCTTATTTATTTCGTTAACCAGAGGTCCTAGAGCCTAAAGGATCAAAATCTGGTATCACTACCAAAATTCCATTTTTAACTTAAAAAATTGATTTTTTATATGAAAACATAAAATCTTATTTATTTCGTTAACCTAAAGGATCAAAATCTGGTAACACTACCAAAATTCCATTTTTAACTTAAAAAATTGATTTTTTATATGAAAACATAAAATCTTATTTATTTCGTTAACCAGAGGTCCTAGAGCCTAAAGGATCAAAATCTGGTATCACTACCAAAATTCCATTTTTAACTTAAAAAATTGATTTTTTATATGAAAACATAAAATCTTATTTATTTCGTTAACCAGAGGTCCTAGAGCCTAAAGGATCAAAATCTGGTATCACTACCAAAATTGCATTTTTAACTTAAAAAATTGATTTTTTATATGAAAACATAAAATCTTATTTATTTCGTTAACCAGAGGTCCTAGCGCCTAAAGGATCAAAATCTGGTATCACTACCAAAATTCCATTTTTAACTTAAAAAATTGATTTTTTATATGAAAACATAAAATCTTATTTATTTCGTTAACCAGAGGTCCTAGAGCCTAAAGGATCAAAATCTGGTATCACTACCAAAATTCCATTTTTAACTTAAAAAATTGATTTTTTATATGAAAACATAAAATCTTATTTATTTCGTTTACCAGAGGTCCTAGAGCCTAAAGGATCAAAATCTGGTATCACTACCAAAATTCCATTTTTAACTTAAAAAATTGATTTTTTATATGAAAACATAAGATCTTATTTATTTCGTTAACCAGAGGTCCTAAAATCTGGTATCACTACCAAAATTCCATTTTTAACTTAAAAAATTGATTTTTTATATGAAAACATAAAATCTTATTTATTTCGTTAACCAGAGGTCCTAGAGCCTAAAGGATCAAAATCTGGTATCACTACCAAAATTCCATTTTTAACTTAAAAAATTGATTTTTTATATGAAAACATAAAATCTTATTTATTTCTTTAACCGGAGGTCCTAGAGCCTAAAGGATCAAAATCTGGTATCACTACCAAAATTCCATTTTTAACTTAAAAAATTGATTTTTTATATGAAAACATAAAATCTTATTTATTTCTTTAACCGGAGGTCCTAGAGCCTAAAGGATCAAAATCTGGTATCACTACCAAAATTCCATTTTTAACTTAAAAAATTGATTTTTTATATGAAAACATAAAATCTTATTTATTTCGTTAACCAGAGGTCCTAGAGCCTAAAGGATCAAAATCTGGTGTCACTACCAAAATTCCATTTTTAACTTAAAAAATTGATTTTTTATATGAAAACATAAAATCTTATTTATTTCGTTAACTAGAGGTCCTAGAGCCTAAAGGATCAAAATCTGGTATCACTACCAAAATTCCATTTTTAACTTAAAAAATTGATTTTTTATATGAAAACATAAAATCTTATTTATTTCGTTAACCAGAGGTCCTAGCGCCTAAAGGATCAAAATCTGGTATCACTACCAAAATTCCATTTTTAACTTAAAAAATTGATTTTTTATATGAAAACATAAAATCTTATTTATTTCTTTAACCGGAGGTCCTAGAGCCTAAAGGATCAAAATCTGGTATCACTACCAAAATTCCATTTTTAACTTAAAAAATTGATTTTTTATATGAAAACATAAAATCTTATTTATTTCGTTAACCAGAGGTCCTAGAGCCTAAAGGATCAAAATCTGGTATCACTACCAAAATTCCATTTTTAGCTATAAAATTGATTTTTTATATGAAAACATAAAATTTTATTTATTTCGTTAACCAGAGGACCTAGAGCCTAAAGGATCAAAATCTGGTATCACTACCAAAATTCCATTTTTAACTTAAAAAATTGATTTTTTATATGAAAACATAAAATCTTATTTATTTCGTTAACCAGAGGTCCTAGAGCCTAAAGGATCAAAATCTGGTATCACTACCAAAATTCCATTTTTAACTTAAAAAATTGATTTTTTATATGAAAACATAAAATCTTATTTATTTCTTTAACCGGAGGTCCTAGAGCCTAAAGGATCAAAATCTGGTATCACTACCAAAATTCCATTTTTAACTTAAAAAATTGATTTTTTATATGAAAACATAAAATCTTATTTATTTCTTTAACCGGAGGTCCTAGAGCCTAAAGGATCAAAATCTGGTATCACTACCAAAATTCCATTTTTTACTTAAAAAATTGATTTTTTATAAGAAAACATAAAATCTTATTTATTTCGTTAACCAGAGGTCCTAGAGCCTAAAGGATCAAAATCTGGTATCACTACCAAAATTCCATTTTTAACTTAAAAAATTGATTTTTTATATGAAAACATAAAATCTTATTTATTTCGTTAACCAGAGGTCCTAGAGCCTAAAGGATCAAAATCTGGTGTCACTACCAAAATTCCATTTTTAACTTAAAAAATTGATTTTTTATATGAAAACATAAAATCTTATTTATTTCGTTAACCGGAGGTCCTAGAGCCAAAAGGATAAAAATCTGGTATCACTACCAAAATTCCATTTTTAACTTAAAAAATTGATTTTTTATATGAAAACATAAAATCTTATTTATTTCTTTAACCGGAGGTCCTAGAGCCTAAAGGATCAAAATCTGGTATCACTACCAAAATTCCATTTTTAACTTAAAAAATTGATTTTTTATATGAAAACATAAAATCTTATTTATTTCTTTAACCGGAGGTCCTAGAGCCTAAAGGATCAAAATCTGGTATCACTACCAAAATTCCATTTTTAACTTAAAAAATTGATTTTTTATATGAAAACATAAAATCTTATTTATTTCTTTAACCGGAGGTCCTAGAGCCTAAAGGATCAAAATCTGGTATCACTACCAAAATTCCATTTTTAACTTAAAAAATTGATTTTTTATATGAAAACATAAAATCTTATTTATTTCTTTAACCGGAGGTCCTAGAGCCTAAAGGATCAAAATCTGGTATCACAACCAAAATTCCATTTTTAACTTAAAAAATAGATTTTTTAAATGAAAACATAAAATCTTATTTATTTCGTTAACCAGAGGTCCTAGAGCCTAAAGGATCAAAATCTGGTATCACTACCAAAATTCCATATTTAACTTAAAAAATTGATTTTTTATATGAAAACATAAAACCTTATTTATTTCGTTAACCAGAGGTCCTAGAGCCTAAAGGATCAAAATCTGGTGTCACTACCAAAATTCCATTTTTAACTTAAAAAATTGATTTTTTATATGAAAACATAAAATCTTATTTATTTCGTTAACCGGAGGTCCTAGAGCCAAAAGGATAAAAATCTGGTATCACTACCAAAATTCCATTTTTAACTTAAAAAATTGATTTTTTATATGAAAACATAAAATCCTATTTATTTCCTTAACCGGAGGTCCTAGAGCCTAAAGGATAAAAATCTGGTATCACTACCAAAATTCCATTTTTAACTTAAAAAATTAATTTTTTATATGAAAACATAAAATCTTATTTATTTCGTTAACCAGAGGTCCTAGAGCCTAAAGGATCAAAATCTGGTATCACTACCAAAATTCCATTTTTAAATTAAAAAATTGATTTTTTATATGAAAACATAAAATCTTATTTATTTCGTTAACCAGAGGTCCTAGAGCCTAAAGGATCAAAATCTGGTATCACTACCAAAATTCCATTTTTAACTTAAAAAATTGATTTTTTATATGAAAACATAAAATCTTATTCATTTCGTTAACCAGAGGTCCTAGAGCCTAAAGGATCAAAATCTGGTATCACTACCAAAATTCCATTTTTAACTTAAAAAATTGATTTTTTATATGAAAACATAAAATCTTATTTATTTCGTTAACCAGAGGTCCTAGAGATTAAAGGATCAAAATCTGGTATCACTACCAAAATTCCATTTTTAGCTTAAAAAATTGATTTTTTATATGAAAACATAAAATCTTATTTATTTCGTTAACCAGAGGACCTAGAGCCTAAAGGATCAAAATCTGGTATCACTACCAAAATTCCATTTTTAACTTAAAAAATTATTTTTTATATGCAAACATAAAATCTTATTTATTTCGTTAACCAGAGGTCCTAGAGCCTAAAGGATCAAAATCTGGTATCACTACCAAAATTCCATTTTAAACTTAAAAAATTGATTTTTTATATGAAAACATAAAATCTTATTTATTTCGTTAACCAGAGGTCCTAGAGCCTAAAGGATCAAAATCTGGTATCACTACCAAAATTCCATTTTTAACTTAAAAAATTGATTTTTTATATGAAAACATAAAATCTTATTTATTTCGTTAACCAGAGGTCCTAGAGCCTAAAGGATCAAAATCTGGTATCACTACCAAAATTCCATTTTTAGCTATAAAATTGATTTTTTATATGAAAACATAAAATCTTATTTATTTCGTTAACCAGAGGACCTAGAGCCTAAAGGATCAAAATCTGGTATCACTACCAAAATTCCATTTTTAACTTAAAAAATTGATTTTTTATATGAAAACATAAAATCTTATTTATTTCGTTAACCAGAGGTCCTAGAGCCTAAAGGATCAAAATCTGGTATCACTACCAAAATTCCATTTTTAACTTAAAAAATTGATTTTTTATATGAAAACATAAAATCTTATTTATTTCTTTAACCGGAGGTCCTAGAGCCTAAAGGATCAAAATCTGGTATCACTACCAAAATTCCATTTTTAACTTAAAAAATTGATTTTTATATGAAAACATAAAATCTTATTTATTTCTTTAACCGGAGGTCCTAGAGCCTAAAGGATCAAAATCTGGTATCACTACCAAAATTCCATTTTTTACTTAAAAAATTGATTTTTTATAAGAAAACATAAAATCTTATTTATTTCGTTAACCAGAGGTCCTAGAGCCTAAAGGATCAAAATCTGGTATCACTACCAAAATTCCATTTTTAACTTAAAAAATTGATTTTTTATATGAAAACATAAAATCTTATTTATTTCGTTAACCAGAGGTCCTAGAGCCTAAAGGATCAAAATCTGGTGTCACTACCAAAATTCCATTTTTAACTTAAAAAATTGATTTTTTATATGAAAACATAAAATCTTATTTATTTCGTTAACCGGAGGTCCTAGAGCCAAAAGGATAAAAATCTGGTATCACTACCAAAATTCCATTTTTAACTTAAAAAATTGATTTTTTATATGAAAACATAAAATCCTATTTATTTCCTTAACCAGAGGTCCTAGAGCCTAAAGGATCAAAATCTGGTATCACTACCAAAATTCCATTTTTAACTTAAAAAATTGATTTTTTATATGAAAACATAAAATCTTATTTATTTCTTTAACCGGAGGTCCTAGAGCCTAAAGGATCAAAATCTGGTATCACTACCAAAATTCCATTTCTAACTTAAAAAATTGATTTTTTATATGAAAACATAAAATCTTATTTATTTCTTTAACCGGAGGTCCTAGAGCCTAAAGGATCAAAATCTGGTATCACTACCAAAATTCCATTTTTAACTTAAAAAATTGATTTTTTATATGAAAACATAAAATCTTATTTATTTCTTTAACCGGAGGTCCTAGAGCCTAAAGGATCAAAATCTGGTATCACTACCAAAATTCCATTTTTAACTTAAAAAATTGATTTTTTATATGAAAACATAAAATCTTATTTATTTCTTTAACCGGAGGTCCTAGAGCCTAAAGGATCAAAATCTGGTATCACTACCAAAATTCCATTTTTAACTTAAAAAATTGATTTTTTATATGAAAACATAAAATCTTATTTATTTCTTTAACCGGAGGTCCTAGAGCCTAAAGGATCAAAATCTGGTATCACAACCAAAATTCCATTTTTAACTTAAAAAATAGATTTTTTAAATGAAAACATAAAATCTTATTTATTTCGTTAACCAGAGGTCCTAGAGCCTAAAGGATCAAAATCTGGTATCACTACCAAAATTCCATTTTTAACTTAAAAAATTGATTTTTTATATGAAAACATAAAACCTTATTTATTTCGTTAACCAGAGGTCCTAGAGCCTAAAGGATCAAAATCTGGTGTCACTACCAAAATTCCATTTTTAACTTAAAAAATTGATTTTTTATATGAAAACATAAAATCTTATTTATTTCGTTAACCGGAGGTCCTAGAGCCAAAAGGATAAAAATCTGGTATCACTACCAAAATTCCATTTTTAACTTAAAAAATTGATTTTTTATATGAAAACATAAAATCCTATTTATTTCCTTAACCGGAGGTCCTAGAGCCTAAAGGATAAAAATCTGGTATCACTACCAAAATTCCATTTTTAACTTAAAAAATTAATTTTTTATATGAAAACATAAAATCTTATTTATTTCGTTAACCAGAGGTCCTAGAGCCTAAAGGATCAAAATCTGGTATCACTACCAAAATTCCATTTTTAACTTAAAAAATTGATTTTTTATATGAAAACATAAAATCTTATTCATTTCGTTAACCAGAGGTCCTAGAGCCTAAAGGATCAAAATCTGGTATCACTACCAAAATTCCATTTTTAACTTAAAAAATTGATTTTTTATATGAAAACATAAAATCTTATTTATTTCGTTAACCAGAGGTCCTAGAGCCTAAAGGATCAAAATCTGGTATCACTACCAAAATTCCATTTTTAGCTTAAAAAATTGATTTTTTATATGAAAACATAAAATCTTATTTATTTCGTTAACCAGAGGACCTAGAGCCTAAAGGATCAAAATCTGGTATCACTACCAAAATTCCATTTTTAACTTAAAAAATTATTTTTTATATGCAAACATAAAATCTTATTTATTTCGTTAACCAGAGGTCCTAGAGCCTAAAGGATCAAAATCTGGTATCACTACCAAAATTCCATTTTTAACTTAAAAAATTGATTTTTTATATGAAAACATAAAATCTTATTTATTTCGTTAACCAGAGGTCCTAGAGCCTAAAGGATCAAAATCTGGTATCACTACCAAAATTCCATTTTTAACTTAAAAAATTGATTTTTTATATGAAAACATAAAATCTTATTTATTTCGTTAACCAGAGGTCCTAGAGCCTAAAGGATCAAAATCTGGTATCACTACCAAAATTCCATTTTTAACTTAAAAAATTGATTTTTTATATGAAAACATAAAATCTTATTTATTTCTTTAACCGGAGGTCCTAGAGCCTAAAGGATCAAAATCTGGTATCACTACCAAAATTCCATATTTAACTTAAAAAATTGATTTTTTATATGAAAACATAAAATCTTATTTATTTCTTTAACCGGAGGTCCTAGAGCCTAAAGGATCAAAATCTGGTATCACTACCAAAATTCCATTTTTAACTTAAAAAATTGATTTTTTATATGAAAACATAAAATCTTATTTATTTCGTTAACCAGAGGTTCTAGAGCCTAAAGGATCAAAATCTGGTATCACTACCAAAATTCCATTTTTAACTTAAAAAATTGATTTTTTATATGAAAACATAAAATCTTATTTATTTCGTTAACCAGAGGTCCTAGAGCCTAAAGGATCAAAATCTGGTATCACTACCAAAATTCCATTTTTAACTTAAAAAATTGATTTTTTATATGAAAACATAAAATCTTATTTATTTCGTTAACCAGAGGTCCTAGAGCCTAAAGGATCAAAATCTGGTATCACTACCAAAATTCCATTTTTAACTTAAAAAATTGATTTTTTATATGAAAACATAAAATCTTATTTATTTCTTTAACCGGAGGTCCTAGAGCCTAAAGGATCAAAATCTGGTATCACTACCAAAATTCCATTTTTAACTTAAAAAATTGATTTTTTATATGAAAACATAAAATCTTATTTATTTCGTTAACCAGAGGTCCTAGAGCCTAAAGGATCAAAATCTGGTATCACTACCAAAATTCCATTTTTAACTTAAAAAATTGATTTTTTATATGAAAACATAAAATCTTATTTATTTCGTTAACCAGAGGTCCTAGAGCCTAAAGGATCAAAATCTGGTATCACTACCAAAATTCCATTTTTAACTTAAAAAATTGATTTTTTATATGAAAACATAAAATCTTATTTATTTCGTTAACCAGAGGTCCTAGAGCCTAGAGGATCAAAATCTGGTATCACTACCAAAATTCCATTTTTAACTTAAAAAATAGATTTTTTATATGAAAACATAAAATCTTATTTATTTTGTTAACCAGAGGTCCTAGAGCCTAAAGGATCAAAATCTGGTATCACTACCAAAATTCCATTTTTAACTTAAAAAATTGATTTTTTATATGAAAACATAAAATCTTATTTATTTCTTTAACCGGAGGTCCTAGAGCCTAAAGGATCAAAATCTGGTATCACTACCAAAATTCCATTTTTAACTTAAAAAATTGATTTTTTATATGAAAACATAAAATCTTATTTATTTCGTTAACCGGAGGTCCTAGAGCCAAAAGGATAAAAATCTGGTATCACTACCAAAATTCCATTTTTAACTTAAAAAATTGATTTTTTATATGAAAACATAAAATCTTATTTATTTCTTTAACCGGAGGTCCTAGAGCCTAAAAGATCAAAATCTGGTATCACTACCAAAATTCCATTTTTAACTTAAAAAATTGATTTTTTATATGAAAACATAAAATCTTATTTATTTCGTTAACCGGAGGTCCTAGAGCCAAAAGGATAAAAATCTGGTATCACTACCAAAATTCCATTTTTAACTTAAAAAATTGATTTTTTATATGAAAACATAAAATCTTATTTATTTCTTTAACCGGAGGTCCTAGAGCCTAAAGGATCAAAATCTGGTATCACTACCAAAATTCCATTTTTAACTTAAAAAATTGATTTTTTATATGAAAACATAAAATCTTATTTATTTCTTTAACCGGAGGTCCTAGAGCCTAAAGGATCAAAATCTGGTATCACTACCAAAATTCCATTTTTAACTTAAAAAATTGATTTTTTATATGAAAACATAAAATCTTATTTATTTCGTTAACCAGAGGTCCTAGAGCCTAAAGGATCAAAATCTGGTATCACTACCAAAATTCCATTTTTAACTTAAAAAATTGATTTTTTATATGAAAACATAAAATCTTATTTATTTCTTTAACCGGAGGTCCTAGAGCCTAAAGGATCAAAATCTGGTATCACTACCAAAATTCCATTTTTAACTTAAAAAATTGATTTTTTATATGAAAACATAAAATCTTATTTATTTCTTTAACCGGAGGTCCTAGAGCCTAAAGGATCAAAATCTGGTATCACTACCAAAATTCCATTTTTAACTTAAAAAATAGATTTTTTAAATGAAAACATAAAATCTTATTTATTTCGTTAACCAGAGGTCCTAGAGCCTAAAGGATCAAAATCTGGTATCACCACCAAAATTCCATTTTTAACTTAAAAAATAGATTTTTTATATGAAAACATAAAATCTTATTTATTTTGTTAACCAGAGGTCCTAGAGCCTAAAGGATCAAAATCTGGTATCACTACCAAAATTCCATTTTTAACTTAAAAAATTGATTTTTTATATGAAAACATAAAATCTTATTTATTTCTTTAACCGGAGGTCCTAGAGCCTAAAGGATCAAAATCTGGTATCACTACCAAAATTCCATTTTTAACTTAAAAAATTGATTTTTTATATGAAAACATAAAACCTTATTTATTTCGTTAACCAGAGGTCCTAGAGCCTAAAGGATCAAAATCTGGTGTCACTACCAAAATTCCATTTTTAACTTAAAAAATTGATTTTTTATATGAAAACATAAAATCTTATTTATTTCGTTAACCGGAGGTCCTAGAGCCAAAAGGATAAAAATCTGGTATCACTACCAAAATTCCATTTTTAACTTAAAAAATTGATTTTTTATATGAAAACATAAAATCCTATTTATTTCCTTAACCAGAGGTCCTAGAGCCTTAAGGATAAAAATCTGGTATCACTACCAAAATTCCATTTTTAACTTAAAAAATTAATTTTTTATATGAAAACATAAAATCTTATTTATTTCGTTAACCAGAGGTCCTAGAGCCTAAAGGATCAAAATCTGGTATCACTACCAAAATTCCATTTTTAAATTAAAAAATTGATTTTTTATATGAAAACATAAAATCTTATTTATTTCGTTAACCAGAGGCCCTAGAGCCTAAAGGATCAAAATCTGGTATCACTACCAAAATTCCATTTTTAACTTAAAAAATTGATTTTTTATATGAAAACATAAAATCTTATTTATTTCGTTAACCAGAGGTCCTAGAGCCTAAAGGATCAAAATCTGGTATCACTACCAAAATTCCATTTTTAACTTAAAAAATTGATTTTTTATATGAAA
The DNA here is from genome assembly GCA_963931875.1 of Pollenia griseotomentosa. NCBI lineage: Eukaryota > Metazoa > Arthropoda > Insecta > Diptera > Polleniidae > Pollenia > Pollenia griseotomentosa. The sequence continues at coordinate 231,430,160 of OZ007560.1, forward strand.
ACATAAAATCTTATTTATTTCGTTAACCAGAGGTCCTAGAGCCTAAAGGATCAAAATCTGGTATCACTACCAAAATTCCATTTTTAACTTAAAAAATTATTTTTTATATGCAAACATAAAATCTTATTTATTTCGTTAACCAGAGGTCCTAGAGCCTAAAGGATCAAAATCTGGTATCACTACCAAAATTCCATTTTTAACTTAAAAAATTGATTTTTTATATGAAAACATAAAATCTTATTTATTTCGTTAACCAGAGGTCCTAGAGCCTAAAGGATCAAAATCTGGTATCACTACCAAAATTCCATTTTTAACTTAAAAAATTATTTTTTATATGCAAACATAAAATCTTATTTATTTCGTTAACCAGAGGTCCTAGAGCCTAAAGGATCAAAATCTGGTATCACTACCAAAATTCCATTTTTAACTTAAAAAATTGATTTTTTATATGAAAACATAAAATCTTATTTATTTCGTTAACCAGAGGTCCTAGAGCCTAAAGGATCAAAATCTGGTATCACTACCAAAATTCCATTTTTAACTTAAAAAATTATTTTTTATATGCAAACATAAAATCTTATTTATTTCGTTAACCAGAGGTCCTAGAGCCTAAAGGATCAAAATCTGGTATCACTACCAAAATTCCATTTTTAACTTAAAAAATTGATTTTTTATATGAAAACATAAAATCTTATTTATTTCGTTAACCGGAGGTCCTAGAGCCAAGAGGATAAAAATCTGGTATCACTACCAAAATTCCATTTTTAAATTAAAAAATTGATTTTTTATATGAAAACATAAAATCTTATTTATTTCGTTAACCAGAGGTCCTAGAGCCTAAAGGATCAAAATCTGGTATCACTACCAAAATTCCATTTTTAACTTAAAAAATTGATTTTTTATATGAAAACATAAAATCTTATTTATTTCGTTAACCAGAGGTCCTAGAGCCTAAAGGATCAAAATCTGGTATCACTACCAAAATTCCATTTTTAACTTAAAAAATTGATTTTTTATATGAAAACATAAAATCTTATTTATTTCGTTAACCAGAGGTCCTAGAGCCTAAAGGATCAAAATCTGGTATCACTACCAAAATTCCATTTTTAACTTAAAAAATTATTTTTTATATGCAAACATAAAATCTTATTTATTTCGTTAACCAGAGGTCCTAGAGCCTAAAGGATCAAAATCTGGTATCACTACCAAAATTCCATTTTTAACTTAAAAAATTGATTTTTTATATGAAAACATAAAATCTTATTTATTTCGTTAACCAGAGGTCCTAGAGCCTAAAGGATCAAAATCTGGTATCACTACCAAAATTCCATTTTTAACTTAAAAAATTGATTTTTTATATGAAAACATAAAATCTTATTTATTTCGTTAACCACAGGTCCTAGAGCCTAAAGGATCAAAATCTGGTGTCACTACCAAAATTCCATTTTTAACTTAAAAAATTGATTTTTTATATGAAAACATAAAATCTTATTTATTTCTTTAACCGGAGGTCCTAGAGCCTAAAGGATCAAAATCTGGTATCACTACCAAAATTCCATTTTTAACTTAAAAAATTGATTTTTTATGTGAAAACATAAAATCCTATTTATTTCCTTAACCAGAGGTCCTAGAGCCTAAAGGATCAAAATCTGGTATCACTACCAAAATTCCATTTTTAACTTAAAAAATTGATTTTTTATATGAAAACATAAAATCTTATTTATTTCTTTAACCGGAGGTCCTAGAGCCTAAAGGATCAAAATCTGGTATCACTACCAAAATTCCATTTTTAACTTAAAATATGAAAACATAAAATCTTATTTATTTCTTTAACCGGAGGTCCTAGAGCCTAAAGGATCAAAATCTGGTATCACTACCAAAATTCCATTTTTAACTTAAAAAATTGATTTTTTAAATGAAAACATAAAATCTTATTTATTTCGTAAACCAGAGGTCCTAGAGCCTAAAGGATCAAAATCTGGTGTCACTACCAAAATTCCATTTTTAACTTAAAAAATTGATTTTTTATATGAAAACATAAAATCTTATTTATTTCTTTAACCAGAGGTCCTAGAGCCTAAAGGATCAAAATCTGGTGTCACTACCAAAATTCCATTTTTAACTTAAAAAATTGATTTTTTATATGAAAACATAAAATCTTATTTATTTCTTTAACCGGAGGTCCTAGAGCCAAAAGGATAAAAATCTGGTATCACTACCAAAATTCCATTTTTAACTTAAAAAATTGATTTTTTATATGAAAACATAAAATCCTATTTATTTCCTTAACCAGAGGTCCTAGAGCCTAAAGGATCAAAATCTGGTATCACTACCAAAATTCCATTTTTAACTTAAAAAATTGATATTTTATATGAAAACATAAAATCTTATTTATTTCTTTAACCGGAGGTCCTAGAGCCTAAAGGATCAAAATCTGGTATCACTACCAAAATTCCATTTTTAACTTAAAAAATTGATTTTTTATATGAAAACATAAAATCTTATTTATTTCTTTAACCGGAGGTCCTAGAGCCTAAAGGATCAAAATCTGGTATCACTACCAAAATTCCATTTTTAACTTAAAAAATAGATTTTTTAAATGAAAACATAAAATCTTATTTATTTCGTAAACCAGAGGTCCTAGAGCCTAAAGGATCAAAATCTGGTATCACTACCAAAATTCCATTTTTAACTTAAAAAATTGATTTTTTATATGAAAACATAAAACCTTATTTATTTCGTTAACCAGAGGTCCTAGAGCCTAAAGGATCAAAATCTGGTGTCACTACCAAAATTCCATTTTTAACTTAAAAAATTGATTTTTTATATGAAAACATAAAATCTTATTTATTTCGTTAACCGGAGGTCCTAGAGCCAAAAGGATAAAAATCTGGTATCACTACCAAAATTCCATTTTTAACTTAAAAAATTGATTTTTTATATGAAAACATAAAATCCTAGTTATTTCCTTAACCAGAGGTCCTAGAGCCTAAAGGATAAAAATCTGGTATCACTACCAAAATTCCATTTTTAACTTAAAAAATTAATTTTTTATATGAAAACATAAAATCTTATTTATTTCGTTAACCAGAGGTCCTAGAGCCTAAAGGATCAAAATCTGGTATCACTACCAAAATTCCATTTTTAAATTAAAAAATTGATTTTTTATATGAAAACATAAAATCTTATTTATTTCTTTAACCGGAGGTCCTAGAGCCTAAAGGATCAAAATCTGGTATCACTACCAAAATTCCATTTTTAACTTAAAAAATTGATTTTTTATAAGAAAACATAAAATCTTATTTATTTCGTTAACCAGAGGTCCTAGAGCCTAAAGGATCAAAATCTGGTATCACTACCAAAATTCCATTTTTAACTTAAAAAATAGATTTTTTATATGAAAACATAAAATCTTATTTATTTCGTTAACCAGAGGTCCTAGAGCCTAAAGGATCAAAATCTGGTGTCACTACCAAAATTCCATTTTTAACTTAAAAAATTGATTTTTTATATGAAAACATAAAATCTTATTTATTTCGTTAACCGGAGGTCCTAGAGCCAAAAGGATAAAAATCTGGTATCACTACCAAAATTCCATTTTTAACTTAAAAAATTGATTTTTTATATGAAAACATAAAATCCTATTTATTTCCTTAACCAGAGGTCCTAGAGCCTAAAGGATCAAAATCTGGTATCACTACCAAAATTCTATTTTTAACTTAAAAAATTGATTTTTTATATGAAAACATAAAATCTTATTTATTTCTTTAACCGGAGGTCCTAGAGCCTAAAGGATCAAAATCTGGTATCACTACCAAAATTCCATTTTTAACTTAAAAAATTGATTTTTTATATGAAAACATAAAATCTTATTTATTTCTTTAACCGGAGGTCCTAGAGGCTAAAGGATCAAAATCTGGTATCACTACCAAAATTCCATTTTTAACTTAAAAAATTGATTTTTTATATGAAAACATAAAATCTTATTTATTTCGTTAACCAGAGGTCCTAGAGCCTAAAGGATCAAAATCTGGTATCACTACCAAAATTCCATTTTTAACTTAAAAAATTGATTTTTTATATGAAAACATAAAATCTTATTTATTTCGTTAACCAGAGGTCCTAGAGCCTAAAGGATCAAAATCTGGTATCACTACCAAAATTCCATTTTTAACTTAAAAAATTGATTTTTTATATGAAAACATAAAATCTTATTTATTTCCTTAACCAGAGGTCCTAGAGCCTAAAGGATAAAAATCTGGTATCACTACCAAAATTCCATTTTTAACTTAAAAAATTAATTTTTTATATGAAAACATAAAATCTTATTTATTTCGTTAACCAGAGGTCCTAGAGCCTAAAGGATCAAAATCTGGTATCACTACCAAAATTCCATTTTTAAATTAAAAAATTGATTTTTTATATGAAAACATAAAATCTTATTTATTTCGTTAACCAGAGGTCCTAGAGCCTAAAGGATCAAAATCTGGTATCACTACCAAAATTCCATTTTTAACTTAAAAAATTGATTTTTTATATGAAAACATAAAATCTTATTCATTTCGTTAACCAGAGGTCCTAGAGCCTAAAGGATCAAAATCTGGTATCACTACCAAAATTCCATTTTTAACTTAAAAAATTGATTTTTTATATGAAAACATAAAATCTTATTTATTTCGTTAACCAGAGGTCCTAGAGCCTAAAGGATCAAAATCTGGTATCACTACCAAAATTCCATTTTTAGCTTAAAAAATTGATTTTTTATATGAAAACATAAAATCTTATTTATTTCGTTAACCAGAGGTCCTAGAGCCTAAAGGATCAAAAACTGGTATCACTACCAAAATTCCATTTTTAACTTAAAAAATTGATTTTTTATATGAAAACATAAAATCTTATTTATTTCGTTAACCAGAGGTCCTAGAGCCTAAAGGATCAAAATCTGGTATCACTACCAAAATTCCATTTTTAACTTAAAAAATTGATTTTTTATATGAAAACATAAAATCTTATTTATTTCTTTAACCGGAGGTCCTAGAGCCTAAAGGATCAAAATCTGGTATCACTACCAAAATTCCATTTTTAACTTAAAAAATTGATTTTTTATATGAAAACATAAAATCTTATTTATTTCTTTAACCGGAGGTCCTAGAGCCTAAAGGATCAAAATCTGGTATCACTACCAAAATTCCATTTTTAACTTAAAAAATTGATTTTTTATATGAAAACATAAAATCTTATTTATTTCGTTAACCAGAGGTTCTAGAGCCTAAAGGATCAAAATCTGGTATCACTACCAAAATTCCATTTTTAACTTAAAAAATTGATTTTTTTATATGAAAACATAAAATCTTATTTATTTCGTTAACCAGAGGTCCTAGAGCCTAAAGGATCAAAATCTGGTATCACTACCAAAATTCCATTTTTAACTTAAAAAATTGATTTTTTATATGAAAACATAAAATCTTATTTATTTCGTTAACCTAAAGGATCAAAATCTGGTAACACTACCAAAATTCCATTTTTAACTTAAAAAATTGATTTTTTATATGAAAACATAAAATCTTATTTATTTCGTCAACCAGAGGTCCTAGAGCCTAAAGGATCAAAATCTGGTATCACTACCAAAATTCCATTTTTAACTTAAAAAATTGATTTTTTATATGAAAACATAAAATCTTATTTATTTCGTTAACCAGAGGTCCTAGAGCCTAAAGGATCAAAATCTGGTAACACTACCAAAATTCCATTTTTAACTTAAAAAATTGATTTTTTATATGAAAACATAAAATCTTATTTATTTCGTTAACCAGAGGTCCTAGAGCCTAAAGGATCAAAATCTGGTATCACTACCAAAATTACATTTTTAACTTAAAAAATTGATTTTTTATATGAAAACATAAAATCTTATTTATTTCGTTAACCAGAGGTCCTAGAGCCTAAAGGATCAAAATCTGGTATCACTACCAAAATTCCATTTTTAACTTAAAAAATTGATTTTTTATATGAAAACATAAAATCTTATTTATTTCGTTAACCAGAGGTCCTAGAGCCTAAAGGATCAAAATCTGGTATCACTACCAAAATTCCATTTTAACTTAAAAAATTGATTTTTTATATAAAAACATAAAATCTTATTTATTTCTTTAACCGGAGGTCCTAGAGCCTAAAGGATCAAAATCTGGTATCACTACCAAAATTCCATTTTTAACTTAAAAAATTGATTTTTTATATGAAAACATAAAATCTTATTTATTTCTTTAACCGGAGGTCCTAGAGCCTAAAGGATCAAAATCTGGTATCACTACCAAAATTCCATTTTTAACTTAAAAAATTGATTTTTTATATGAAAACATAACATCTTATTTATTTCGTTAACCAGAGGTCCTAGAGCCTAAAGGATCAAAATCTGGTATCACTACCAAAATTCCATTTTTAACTTAAAAAATTGATTTTTTATATGAAAACATAAAATCTTATTTATTTCGTTAACCAGAGAGCCTAAAGGATCAAAATCTGGTATCACTACCAAAATTCCATTTTTAACTTAAAAAATTGATTTTTTATATGAAAACATAAAATCTTATTTATTTCTTTAACCGGAGGTCCTAGAGCCTAAAGGATCAAAATCTGGTATCACTACCAAAATTCCATTTTTAACTTAAAAAATTGATTTTTTATATGAAAACATAAAATCTTATTTATTTCGTTAACCAGAGGTCCTAGAGCCTAAAGGATCAAAATCTGGTATCACTACCAAAATTCCATTTTTAACTTAAAAAATTGATTTTTTATATGAAAACATAAAATCTTATTTATTTCGTTAACCAGAGGTCCTAGAGCCTAAAGGATCAAAATCTGGTATCACTACCAAAATTCCATTTTTAACTTAAAAAATTGATTTTTTATATGAAAACATAAAATCTTATTTATTTCTTTAACCGGAGGTCCTAGAGCCTAAAGGATCAAAATCTGGTATCACTACCAAAATTCCATTTTTAACTTAAAAAATTGATTTTTTATATGAAAACATAAAATCTTATTTATTTCGTTAACCAGAGGTCCTAGAGCCTAAAGGATCAAAATCTGGTATCACTACCAAAATTCCATTTTTAACTTAAAAAATTGATTTTTTATATGAAAACATAAAATCTTTTTTATTTCTTTAACCGGAGGTCCTAGAGCCTAAAGGATCAAAATCTGGTATCACTACCAAAATTCCATTTTTAACTTAAAAAATTGATTTTTTATATGAAAACATAAAATCTTATTTATTTCGTTAACCAGAGGTCCTAGAGCCTAAAGGATCAAAATCTGGTATCACTACCAAAATTCCATTTTTAACTTAAAAAATTGATTTTTTATATGAAAACATAAAATCTTATTTATTTCTTTAACCGGAGGTCCTAGAGCCTAAAGGATCAAAATCTGGTATCACTACCAAAATTCCATTTTTAACTTAAAAAATTGATTTTTTATATGAAAACATAAAATCTTATTTATTTCGTTAACCAGAGGTCCTAGAGCCTAAAGGATCAAAATCTGGTATCACTACCAAAATTCCATTTTTAACTTAAAAAATTGATTTTTTATATGAAAACATAAAATCTTATTTATTTCGTTAACCAGAGGTCCTAGAGCCTAAAGGATCAAAATCTGGTATCACTACCAAAATTCCATTTTTAACTTAAAAAATTGATTTTTTATATGAAAACATAAAATCTTATTTATTTCTTTAACCGGAGGTCCTAGAGCCTAAAGGATCAAAATCTGGTATCACTACCAAAATTCCATTTTTAACTTAAAAAATTGATTTTTTATATGAAAACATAAAATCTTATTTATTTCGTTAACCAGAGGTCCTAGAGCCTAAAGGATCAAAATCTGGTATCACTACCAAAATTCCATTTTTAACTTAAAAAATTGATTTTTTATATGAAAACATAAAATCTTATTTATTTCGTTAACCAGAGGTCCTAGAGCCTAAAGGATCAAAATCTGGTATCACTACCAAAATACCATTTTTAACTTAAAAAATTGATTTTTTATATGAAAACATAAAATCTTATTTATTTCGTTAACCAGAGGTCCTAGAGCCTAAAGGATCAAAATCTGGTATCACTACCAAAATTCCATTTTTAACTTAAAAAATTGATTTTTTATATGAAAACATAAAATCTTATTTATTTCTTTAACCGGAGGTCCTAGAGCCTAAAGGATCAAAATCTGGTATCACTACCAAAATTCCATTTTTAACCTAAAAAATTGATTTTTTATATGAAAACATAAAATCTTATTTATTTCTTTAACCGGAGGTCCTAGAGCCTAAAGGATCAAAATCTGGTATCACTACCAAAATTCCATTTTTAACTTAAAAAATTGATTTTTTATATGAAAACATAAAATCTTATTTATTTCTTTAACCGGAGGTCCTAGAGCCTAAAGGATCAAAATCTGGTATCACTACCAAAATTCCATTTTTAACCTAAAAAATTGATTTTTTATATGAAAACATAAAATCTTATTTATTTCTTTAACCGGAGGTCCTAGAGCCTAAAGGATCAAAATCTGGTATCACTACCAAAATTCCATTTTTAACTTAAAAAATTGATTTTTTATATGAAAACATAAAATCTTATTTATTTCTTTAACCGGAGGTCCTAGAGCCTAAAGGATCAAAATTAAAAAATTGATTTTTTATATGAAAACATAAAATCTTATTTATTTTTTTAACCGGAGGTCCTAGAGCCTAAAGGATCAAAATCTGGTATCGCTACCAAAATTCCATTTTTAACTTAAAAAATTGATTTTTTATATGAAAACATAAAATCTTATTTATTTCTTTAACCGGAGGTCCTAGAGCCTAAAGGATCAAAATCTGGTATCACTACCAAAATTCCATTTTTAACTTAAAAAATTGATTTTTTATATGAAAACATAAAATCTTATTTATTTCTTTAACCGGAGGTCCTAGAGCCTAAAGGATCAAAATCTGGTATCACTACCAAAATTCCATTTTTAACTTAAAAAATTGATTTTTTATATGAAAACATAAAATCTTATTTATTTCTTTAACCGGAGGTCCTAGAGCCTAAAGGATCAAAATCTGGTATCACTACCAAAATTCCATTTTTAGCTTAAAAAATTGATTTTTTATATGAAAACATAAAATCTTATTTATTTCGTTAACCAGAGGACCTAGAGCCTAAAGGATCAAAATCTGGTATCACTACCAAAATTCCATTTTTAACTTAAAAAATTAATTTTTTATATGCAAACATAAAATCTTATTTATTTCGTTAACCAGAGGTCCTAGAGCCTAAAGGATCAAAATCTGGTATCACTACCCTAATTCCATTTTTAACTTAAAAAATTGATTTTTTATATGAAAACATAAAATCTTATTTATTTCGTTAACCAGAGGTCCTAGAGCCTAAAGGATCAAAATCTGGTATCACTACCAAAATTCCATTTTTAACTTAAAAAATTGATTTTTTATATGAAAACATAAAATCTTATTTATTTCGTTAACCAGAGGTCCTAGAGCCTAAAGGATCAAAATCTGGTATCACTACCAAAATTCCATTTTTAACTTAAAAAATTGATTTTTTATATGAAAACATAAAATCTTATTTATTTCTTTAACCGGAGGTCCTAGAGCCTAAAGGATCAAAATCTGGTATCACTACCAAAATTCCATTTTTAACTTAAAAAATTGATTTTTTATATGAAAACATAAAATCTTATTTATTTCTTTAACCGGAGGTCCTAGAGCCTAAAGGATCAAAATCTGGTATCACTACCAAAATTCCATTTTTAACTTAAAAAATTGATTTTTTATATGAAAACATAAAATCTTATTTATTTCGTTAACCACAGGTCCTAGAGCCTAAAGGATCAAAATCTGGTATCACTACCAAAATTCCATTTTTAACTTAAAAAATTGATTTTTTATATGAAAACATAAAATCTTATTTATTTCTTTAACCGGAGGTCCTAGAGCCTAAAGGATCAAAATCTGGTATCACTACCAAAATTCCATTTTTAACTTAAAAAATTGATTTTTTATATGAAAACATAAAATCTTATTTATTTCGTTAACCAGAGGTCCTAGAGCCTAAAGGATCAAAATCTGGTATCACAACCAAAATTCCATTTTTAACTTAAAAAATTGATTTTTTATATGAAAACATAAAATCTTATTTATTTCGTTAACCAGAGGTCCTAGAGCCTAAAGGATCAAAATCTGGTATCACTACCAAAATTCCATTTTTAACTTAAAAAATTGATTTTTTATATGAAAACATAAAATCTTATTTATTTCGTTAACCAGAGGTCCTAGAGCCTAAAGGATCAAAATCTGGTATCACTACCAAAATTCCATTTTTAACTTAAAAAATTGATTTTTTATATGAAAACATAAAATCTTATTTATTTCGTTAACCAGAGGTCCTAGAGCCTAAAGGATCAAAATCTAGTATCACTACCAAAATTCCATTTTTAACTTAAAAAATTGATTTTTTATATGAAAACATAAAATCTTATTTATTTCGTTAACCAGAGGTCCTAAAGCCTAAAGGATCAAAATCTGGTATCACTACCAAAATTCCATTTTTAACTTAAAAAATTGATTTTTTATATGAAAACATAAAATCTTATTTATTTCGTTAACCAGAGGTCCTAGAGCCTAAAGGATCAAAATCTGGTATCACTACCAAAATTCCATTTTTAACTTAAAAAATTGATTTTTTATATGAAAACATAAAATCTTATTTATTTCGTTAACCAGAGGTCCTAGAGCCTAAAGGATCAAAATCTGGTATCACTACCAAAATTCCATTTTTAACTTAAAAAATTGATTTTTTATATGAAAACATAAAATCTTATTTATTTCTTTAACCGGAGGTCCTAGAGCCTAAAGGATCAAAATCTAGTATCACTACCAAAATTCCATTTTTAACTTAAAAAATTGATTTTTTATATGAAAACATAAAATCTTATTTATTTCGTTAACCAGAGGTCCTAGAGCCTAAAGGATCAAAATCTGGTATCACTACCAAAATTCCATTTTTAACTTAAAAAATTGATTTTTTATATGAAAACATAAAATCTTATTTATTTCGTTAACCAGAGGTCCTAGAGCCTAAAGGATCAAAATCTGGTATCACTACCAAAATTCCATTCTTAACTTAAAAAATTGATTTTTTATATGAAAACATAAAATCTTATTTATTTCTTTAACCGGAGGTCCTAGAGCCTAAAGGATCAAAATCTGGTATCACTACCAAAATTCCATTTTTAACTTAAAAAATTGATTTTTTATATGAAAACATAAAATCTTATTTATTTCGTTAACCAGAGGTAGAGCCTAAAGGATCAAAATCTGGTATCACTACCAAAATTCCATTCTTAACTTAAAAAATTGAATTTTTATATGAAAACATAAAATCTTATTTATTTCGTTAACCGGAGGTCCTAGAGCCTAAAGGATCAAAATCTGGTATCACTACCAAAATTCCATTTTTAACTTAAAAAATTGATTTTTTATATGAAAACATAAAATCTTATTTATTTCGTTAACCAGAGGTCCTAGAGCCTAAAGGATCAAAATCTGGTATCACTACCAAAATTCCATTTTTAACTTAAAAAATTGATTTTTTATATGAAAACATAAAATCTTATTTATTTCGTTAACCGGAGGTCCTAGAGCCTAAAGGATCAAAATCTGGTATCACTACCAAAATTCCATTTTTAACTTAAAAAATTGATTTTTTATATGAAAACATAAAATCTTATTTATTTCGTTAACCAGAGGTCCTAGAGCCTAAAGGATCAAAATCTGGTATCACTACCAAAATTCCATTCTTAACTTAAAAAATTGATTTTTTATATGAAAACATTAAATCTTATTTATTTCGTTAACCGGAGGTCCTAGAGCCTAAAGGATCAAAATCTGGTATCACTACCAAAATTTCATTTTTAACTTAAAAAATTGATTTTTTATATGAAAACATAAAATCTTATTTATTTCGTTAACCAGAGGTCCTAGAGCCTAAAGGATCAAAATCTGGTATCACTACCAAAATTCCATTTTTAACTTAAAAAATTGATTTTTTATATGAAAACATAAAATCTTATTTATTTCGTTAACCGGAGGTCCTAGAGCCTAAAGGATCAAAATCTGGTATCACTACCAAAATTCCATTTTTAACTTAAAAAATTGATTTTTTATATGAAAACATAAAATCTTATTTATTTCGTTAACCAGAGGTCCTAGAGCCTAAAGGATCAAAATCTGGTATCAATACCAAAATTCCATTCTTAACTTAAAAAATTGATTTTTTATATGAAAACATAAAATCTTATTTATTTCGTTAACCGGAGGTCCTAGAGCCTAAAGGATCAAAATCTGGTATCACTACCAAAATTCCATTTTTAACTTAAAAAATTGATTTTTTATATGAAAACATAAAATCTTATTTATTTCGTTAACCAGAGGTCCTAGAGCCTAAAGGATCAAAATCTGGTATCACTACCAAAATTCCATTTTTAACTTAAAAAATTGATTTTTTATATGAAAACATAAAATCTTATTTATTTCTTTAACCGGAGGTCCTAGAGACTAAAGGATCAAAATCTGGTATCACTACCAAAATTCCATTTTTAACTTAAAAAATTGATTTTTTATATGAAAACATAAAATCTTATTTATTTCTTTAACCGGAGGTCCTAGAGCCTAAAGGATCAAAATCTGGTATCACTACCAAAATTCCATTTTTAACTTAAAAAATTGATTTTTTATATGAAAACATAAAATCTTATTTATTTCGTTAACCAGAGGTCCTAGAGCCTAAAGGATCAAAATCTGGTATCACTACCAAAATTCCATTCTTAACTTAAAAAATTGATTTTTTATATGAAAACATAAAATCTTATTTATTTCTTTAACCGGAGGTCCTAGAGCCTAAAGGATCAAAATCTGGTATCACTACCAAAATTCCATTTTTAACTTAAAAAATTGATTTTTTATATGAAAACATAAAATCTTATTTATTTCGTTAACCAGAGGTAGAGCCTAAAGGATCAAAATCTGGTATCACTACCAAAATTCCATTCTTAACTTAAAAAATTGAATTTTTATATGAAAACATAAAATCTTATTTATTTCGTTAACCGGAGGTCCTAGAGCCTAAAGGATCAAAATCTGGTATCACTACCAAAATTCCATTTTTAACTTAAAAAATTGATTTTTTATATGAAAACATAAAATCTTATTTATTTCGTTAACCAGAGGTCCTAGAGCCTAAAGGATCAAAATCTAGTATCACTACCAAAATTCCATTTTTAACTTAAAAAATTGATTTTTTATATGAAAACATAAAATCTTATTTATTTCGTTAACCGGAGGTCCTAGAGCCTAAAGGATCAAAATCTGGTATCACTACCAAAATTCCATTTTTAACTTAAAAAATTGATTTTTTATATGAAAACATAAAATCTTATTTATTTCGTTAACCAGAGGTCCTAGAGCCTAAAGGATCAAAATCTGGTATCACTACCAAAATTCCATTCTTAACTTAAAAAATTGATTTTTTATATGAAAACATAAAATCTTATTTATTTCGTTAACCGGAGGTCCTAGAGCCTAAAGGATCAAAATCTGGTATCACTACCAAAATTTCATTTTTAACTTAAAAAATTGATTTTTTATATGAAAACATAAAATCTTATTTATTTCGTTAACCAGAGGTCCTAGAGCCTAAAGGATCAAAATCTGGTATCACTACCAAAATTCCATTTTTAACTTAAAAAATTGATTTTTTATATGAAAACATAAAATCTTATTTATTTCGTTAACCGGAGGTCCTAGAGCCTAAAGGATCAAAATCTGGTATCACTACCAAAATTCCATTTTTAACTTAAAAAATTGATTTTTTATATGAAAACATAAAATCTTATTTATTTCGTTAACCAGAGGTCCTAGAGCCTAAAGGATCAAAATCTGGTATCACTACCAAAATTCCATTCTTAACTTAAAAAATTGATTTTTTATATGAAAACATAAAATCTTATTTATTTCGTTAACCGGAGTTCCTAGAGCCTAAAGGATCAAAATCTGGTATCACTACCAAAATTCCATTTTTAACTTAAAAAAATTGATTTTTTATATGAAAACATAAAATCTTATTTATTTCGTTAACCAGAGGTCCTAGAGCCTAAAGGATCAAAATCTGGTATCACTACCAAAATTCCATTTTTAACTTAAAACATTGATTTTTTATATGAAAACATAAAATCTTATTTATTTCGTTAACCAGAGGTCCTAGAGCCTAAAGGATCAAAATCTGGTATCACTACCAAAATTCCATTTTTAACTTAAAAAATTGATTTTTTATATGAAAACATAAAATCTTATTTATTTCTTTAACCGGAGGTCCTAGAGCCTAAAGGATCAAAATCTGGTATCACTACCAAAATTCCATTTTTAACTTAAAAAATTGATTTTTTATATGAAAACATAAAATCTTATTTATTTCGTTAACCAGAGGTCCTAGAGCCTAAAGGATCAAAATCTGGTATCACTACCAAAATTCAATTTTTAACTTAAAAAATTGATTTTTTATATGAAAACATAAAATCTTATTTATTTCGTTAACCAGAGGTCCTAGAGCCTAAAGGATCAAAATCTGGTATCACTACCAAAATTCAATTTTTAACTTAAAAAATTGATTTTTTATATGAAAACATAAAATCTTATTTATTTCGTTAACCAGAGGTCCTAGAGCCTAAAGGATCAAAATCTGGTATCACTACCAAAATTCCATTTTTAACTTAAAAAATTGATTTTTTATATGAAAACATAAAATCTTATTTATTTCGTTAACCGGAGGTCCTAGAGCCTAAAGGATAAAAATCTGGTATCACTACCAAAATTCCATTTTTAACTTAAAAAATTGATTTTTTATATGAAAACATAAAATCTTATTTATTTCGTTAACCAGAGGTCCTAGAGCCTAAAGGATCAAAATCTGGTATCACTACCAAAATTCCATTCTTAACTTAAAAAATTGATTTTTTATATGAAAACATAAAATCTTATTTATTTCGTTAACCGGAGGTCCTAGAGCCTAAAGGATCAAAATCTGGTATCACTACCAAAATTCCATTTTTAACTTAAAAAATTGATTTTTTATATGAAAACATAAAATCTTATTTATTTCGTTAACCAGAGGTCCTAGAGCCTAAAGGATCAAAATCTGGTATCACTACCAAAATTCCATTTTTAACTTAAAAAATTGATTTTTTATATGAAAACATAAAATCTTATTTATTTCGTTAACCGGAGGTCCTAGAGCCTAAAGGATCAAAATCTGGTATCACTACCAAAATTCCATTTTTAACTTAAAAAATTGATTTTTTATATGAAAACATAAAATCTTATTTATTTCGTTAACCAGAGGTCCTAGAGCCTAAAGGATCAAAATCTGGTATCACTACCAAAATTCCATTTTTAATTTAAAAAATTGATTTTTTATATGAAAACATAATATCTTATTTATTTCGTTAACCGGAGGTCCTAGAGCCTAAAGGATCAAAATCTGGTATCACTACCAAAATTCCATTTTTAACTTAAAAAATTGATTTTTTATATGAAAACATAAAATCTTATTTATTTCGTTAACCAGAGGTCCTAGAGCCTAAAGGATCAAAATCTGGTATCACTACCAAAATTCCATTTTTAACTTAAAAAATTGATTTTTTATATGAAAACATAAAATCTTATTTATTTCGTTAACCGGAGGTCCTAGAGCCAAAAGGATAAAAATCTGGTATCACTACCAAAATTCCATTTTAACTTAAAAAATTTATTTTTTATATGAAAACATAAAATCTTATTTATTTCGTTAACCGGAGGTCCTAGAGCCAAAAGGATAAAAATCTGGTATCACTACCAAAATTCCATTTTTAACTTAAAAAAATGATTTTTTATATGAAAACATAAAATCTTATTTATTTCGTTAACCGGAGGTTCTAGAGCCTAAAGGATCAAAATCTGGTATCACTACCAAAATTCCATTTTTAACTTAAAAAATTGATTTTTTATATGAAAACATAAAATCTTATTTATTTCGTTAACCGGAGGTCCTAGAGCCAAAAGGATAAAAATCTGGTATCACTACCAAAATTCCATTTTTAACTGCAAAAATTGATTTTTTATATGAAAACATAAAATCCTATTTATTTCCTTAACCAGAGGTCCTAGAGCCTAAAGGATAAAAATCTGGTATCACTACCAAAATTCCATTTTTAACTTAAAAAATTAATTTTTTATATGAAAACATAAAATCTTATTTATTTCTTTAACCGGAGGTCCTAGAGCCTAAAGGATCAAAATCTGGTATCACTACCAAAATTCCATTCCGTAAAATCTTATTTATTTCGTTAACCGGAGGTCCTAGAGCCTAAAGGATCAAAATCTGGTATCACTACCAAAATTCCATTTTTAACTTAAAAAATTGATTTTTTATATGAAAACATAAAATCTTATTTATTTCGTTAGCCAGAGGTCCTAGAGCCTAAAGGATCAAAATCTGGTATCACTACCAAAATTCCATTTTTAACTTAAAAAATTGATTTTTTATATGAAAACATAAAATCTTATTTATTTCGTTAACCAGAGGTCCTAGAGCCTAAAGGATCAAAATCTGGTATCACTACCAAAATTCCATTTTTAACTTAAAAAATTGATTTTTTATATGAAAACATAAAATCTTATTTATTTCGTTAACCAGAGGTCCTAGAGCCTAAAGGATCAAAATCTGGTATCACTACCAAAATTCCATTTTTAACTTAAAACATTGATTTTTTATATGAAAACATAAAATCTTATTTATTTCGTTAACCGGAGGTCCTAGAGCCTAAAGGATCAAAATCTGGTATCACTACCAAAATTCCATTTTTAACTTAAAAAATTGATTTTTTATATGAAAACATAAAATCTTATTTATTTCGTTAACCGGAGGTCCTAGAGCCTAAAGGATCAAAATCTGGTATCACTACCAAAATTCCATTTTTAACTTAAAAAATTGATTTTTTATATGAAAACATAAAATCTTATTTATTTCGTTAACCAGAGGTCCTAGAGCCTAAAGGATCAAAATCTGGTATCACTACCAAAATTCCATTTTTAACTTAAAAAATTGATTTTTTATATGAAAACATAAAATCTTATTTATTTCTTTAACCGGAGGTCCTAGAGCCTAAAGGATCAAAATCTGGTATCACTACCAAAATTCCATTCCATAAAATCTTATTTATTTCGTTAACCGGAGGTCCTAGAGCCTAAAGGATCAAAATCTTGTATCACTACCAAAATTCCATTTTTAACTTAAAAAATTGATTTTTTATATGAAAACATAAAATCTTATTTATTTCGTTAGCCAGAGGTCCTAGAGCCTAAAGGATCAAAATCTGGTATCACTACCAAAATTCCATTTTTAACTTAAAAAATTGATTTTTTATATGAAAACATAAAATCTTATTTATTTCGTTAACCAGAGGTCCTAGAGCCTAAAGGATCAAAATCTGGTATCACTACCAAAATTCCATTTTTAACTTAAAAAATTGATTTTTTATATGAAAACATAAAATCTTATTTATTTCGTTAACCGGAGGTCCTAGAGCCTAAAGGATCAAAATCTGGTATCACTACCAAAATTCCATTTTTAGCTTAAAAAATTGATTTTTTATATGAAAACATAAAATCTTATTTATTTCGTTAACCAGAGGTCCTAGAGCCTAAAGGATCAAAATCTGGTATCACTACCAAAATTCCATTTTTAACTTAAAAAATTGATTTTTTATATGAAAACATAAAATCTTATTTAGAGGTCCTAGAGCCTAAAGGATCAAAATCTGGTATCACTACCAAAATTCCATTTTTAACTTAAAAAATTGATTTTTTATATGAAAACATAAAATCTTATTTATTTCGTTAACCGGAGGTCCTAGAGCCTAAAGGATCAAAATCTGGTATCACTACCAAAATTCCATTTTTAACTTAAAAAATTGATTTTTTATATGAAAACATAAAATCTTATTTATTTCGTTAACCAGAGGTCTTAGAGCCTAAAGGATCAAAATCTGGTATCACTACCAAAATTCCATTCCATAAAATCTTATTTATTTCGTTAACCGGAGGTTCTAGAGCCTAAAGGATCAAAATCTGGTATCACTACCAAAATTCCATTTTTAACTTAAAAAATTGATTTTTTATATGAAAACATAAAATCTTATTTATTTCGTTAGCCAGAGGTCCTAGAGCCTAAAGGATCCAAATCTGGTATCACTACCAAAATTCCATTTTTAACTTAAAAAATTGATTTTTTATATGAAAACATAAAATCTTATTTATTTCGTTAACCAGAGGTCCTAGAGCCTAAAGGATCAAAATCTGGTATCACTACCAAAATTCCATTTTTAACTTAAAAAATTGATTTTTTATATGAAAACATAAAATCTTATTTATTTCGTTAACCGGAGGTCCTAGAGCCTAAAGGATCAAAATCTGGTATCACTACCAAAATTCCATTTTTAACTTAAAAAATTGATTTTTTATATGAAAACATAAAATCTTATTTATTTCGTTAACCAGAGGTCCTAGAGCCTAAAGGATCAAAATCTGGTATCACTACCAAAATTCCATTTTTAATTTAAAAAATTGATTTTTTATATGAAAACATAAAATCTTATTTATTTCGTTAACCGGAGGTCCTAGAGCCTAAAGGATCAAAATCTGGTATCACTACCAAAATTCCATTTTTAACTTAAAAAATTGATTTTTTATATGAAAACATAAAATCTTATTTATTTCGTTAACCAGAGGTCCTAGAGCCTAAAGGATCAAAATCTGGTATCACTACCAAAATTCCATTTTTAACTTAAAAAATTGATTTTTTATATGAAAACATAAAATCTTATTTATTTCGTTAACCGGAGGTCCTAGAGCCAAAAGGATAAAAATCTGGTATCACTACCAAAATTCCATTTTAACTTAAAAAATTTATTTTTTATATGAAAACATAAAATCTTATTTATTTCGTTAACCGGAGGTCCTAGAGCCAAAAGGATAAAAATCTGGTATCACTACCAAAATTCCATTTTTAACTTAAAAAAATGATTTTTTATATGAAAACATAAAATCTTATTTATTTCGTTAACCGGAGGTCCTAGAGCCTAAAGGATCAAAATCTGGTATCACTACCAAAATTCCATTTTTAACTTAAAAAATTGATTTTTTATATGAAAACATAAAATCTTATTTATTTCGTTAACCGGAGGTCCTAGAGCCAAAAGGATAAAAATCTGGTATCACTACCAAAATTCCATTTTTAACTGCAAAAATTGATTTTTTATATGAAAACATAAAATCCTATTTATTTCCTTAACCAGAGGTCCTAGAGCCTAAAGGATAAAAATCTGGTATCACTACCAAAATTCCATTTTTAACTTAAAAAATTAATTTTTTATATGAAAACATAAAATCTTATTTATTTCTTTAACCGGAGGTCCTAGAGCCTAAAGGATCAAAATCTGGTATCACTACCAAAATTCCATTCCATAAAATCTTTTTTATTTCGTTAACCGGAGGTCCTAGAGCCTAAAGGATCAAAATCTGGTATCACTACCAAAATTCCATTTTTAACTTAAAAAATTGATTTTTTATATGAAAACATAAAATCTTATTTATTTCGTTAGCCAGAGGTCCTAGAGCCTAAAGGATCAAAATCTGGTATCACTACCAAAATTCCATTTTTAACTTAAAAAATTGATTTTTTATATGAAAACATAAAATCTTATTTATTTCGTTAACCAGAGGTCCTAGAGCCTAAAGGATCAAAATCTGGTATCACTACCAAAATTCCATTTTTAACTTAAAAAATTGATTTTTTATATGAAAACATAAAATCTTATTTATTTCGTTAACCAGAGGTCCTAGAGCCTAAAGGATCAAAATCTGGTATCACTACCAAAATTCCATTTTTAACTTAAAAAATTGATTTTTTATATGAAAACATAAAATCTTATTTATTTCGTTAACCGGAGGTCCTAGAGCCTAAAGGATCAAAATCTGGTATCACTACCAAAATTCCATTTTTAACTTAAAAAATTGATTTTTTATATGAAAACATAAAATCTTATTTATTTCGTTAACCGGAGGTCCTAGAGCCTAAAGGATCAAAATCTGGTATCACTACCAAAATTCCATTTTTAACTTAAAAAATTGATTTTTTATATGAAAACATAAAATCTTATTTATTTCGTTAACCAGAGGTCCTAGAGCCTAAAGGATCAAAATCTGGTATCACTACCAAAATTCCATTCCATAAAATCTTATTTATTTCGTTAACCGGAGGTCCTAGAGCCTAAAGGATCAAAATCTGGTATCACTACCAAAATTCCATTTTTAACTTAAAAAATTGATTTTTTATATGAAAACATAAAATCTTATTTATTTCGTTAGCCAGAGGTCCTAGAGCCTAAAGGATCAAAATCTGGTATCACTACCAAAATTCCATTTTTAACTTAAAAAATTGATTTTTTATATGAAAACATAAAATCTTATTTATTTCGTTAACCAGAGGTCCTAGAGCCTAAAGGATCAAAATCTGGTATCACTACCAAAATTCCATTTTTAACTTAAAAAATTGATTTTTTATATGAAAACATAAAATCTTATTTATTTCGTTAACCGGAGGTCCTAGAGCCTAAAGGATCAAAATCTGGTATCACTACCAAAATTCCATTTTTAACTTAAAAAATTGATTTTTTATATGAAAACATAAAATCTTATTTATTTCGTTAACCAGAGGTCCTAGAGCCTAAAGGATCAAAATCTGGTATCACTACCAAAATTCCATTTTTAACTTAAAAAATTGATTTTTTATATGAAAACATAAAATCTTATTTATTTCGTTAACCAGAGGTCCTAGAGCCTAAAGGATCAAAATCTGGTATCACTACCAAAATTCCATTTTTAACTTAAAAAATTGATTTTTTATATGAAAACATAAAATCTTATTTATTTCGTTAACCGGAGGTCCTAGAGCCAAAAGGATAAAAATCTGGTATCACTACCAAAATTCCATTTTTAACTGCAAAAATTGATTTTTTATATGAAAACATAAAATCCTATTTATTTCGTTAACCAGAGGTCCTAGAGCCTAAAGGATCAAAATCTGGTATCACTACCAAAATTCCATTTTTAACTTAAAAAATTGATTTTTTATATGAAAACATAAAATCTTATTTAATTCGTTAACCGGAGGTCCTAGAGCCAAAAGGATAAAAATCTGGTATCACTACCAAAATTCCATTTTTAACTTAAAAAATTGATTTTTTATATGAAAACATAAAATCCTATTTATTTCCTTAACCAGAGGTCCTAGAGCCTAAAGGATAAAAATCTGGTATCACTACCAAAATTCCATTTTTAACTTAAAAAATAAATTTTTTATATGAAAACATAAAATCTTATTTATTTCTTTAACCGGAGGTCCTAGAGCCTAAAGGATCAAAATCTGGTATCACTACCAAAATTCCATTTTTAACTTAAAAAATTGATTTTTTATATGAAAACATAAAATCTTATTTATTTCGTTAACCGGAGGTCCTAGAGCCTAAAGGATCAAAATCTGGTATCACTACCAAAATTCCATTTTTAACTTAAAAAATTGATTTTTTATATGAAAACATAAAATCTTATTTATTTCGTTAACCAGAGGTCCTAGAGCCTAAAGGATCAAAATCTGGTATCACTACCAAAATTCCATTTTTAACTTAAAAAATTGATTTTTTATATGAAAACATAAAATCTTATTTATTTCGTTAACCGGAGGTCCTAGAGCCTAAAGGATCAAAATCTGGTATCACTACCAAAATTCCATTTTTAGCTTAAAAAATTGATTTTTTATATGAAAACATAAAATCTTATTTATTTCGTTAACCAGAGGTCCTAGAGCCTAAAGGATCAAAATCTGGTATCACTACCAAAATTCCATTTTTAACTTAAAAAATTGATTTTTTATATGAAAACATAAAATCTTATTTATTTCGTTAACCAGAGGTCCTAGAGCCTAAAGGATCAAAATCTGGTATCACTACCAAAATTCCATTTTTAACTTAAAAAATTGATTTTTTATATGAAAACATAAACTCTTATTTATTTCGTTAACCAGAGGTCCTAGAGCCTAAAGGATCAAAATCTGGTATCACTACCAAAATTCCATTTTTAACTTAAAAAATTGATTTTTTATATGAAAACATAAAATCTTATTTATTTCGTTAACCAGAGGTCCTAGAGCCTAAAGGATCAAAATCTGGTATCACTACCAAAATTCCATTTTTAACTTAAAAAATTGATTTTTTATATGAAAACATAAAATCTTATTTATTTCGTTAACCGGAGGTCCTAGAGCCAAAAGGATAAAAATCTGGTATCACTACCAAAATTCCATTTTTAACTGCAAAAATTGATTTTTTATATGAAAACATAAAATCTTATTTATTTCGTTAACCAGAGGTCCTAGAGCCTAAAGGATCAAAATCTGGTATCACTACCAAAATTCCATTTTTAACTTAAAAAATTGATTTTTTATATGAAAACATAAAATCTTATTTAATTCGTTAACCGGAGGTCCTAGAGCCAAAAGGATAAAAATCTGGTATCACTACCAAAATTCCATTTTTAACTTAAAAAATTGATTTTTTATATGAAAACATAAAATCCTATTTATTTCCTTAACCAGAGGTCCTAGAGCCTAAAGGATAAAAATCTGGTATCACTACCAAAATTCCATTTTTAACTTAAAAAATTGATTTTTTATATGAAAACATAAAATCTTATTTATTTCGTTAACCGGAGGTCCTAGAGCCAAAAGGATAAAAATCTGGTATCACTACCAAAATTCCATTTTTAACTTAAAAAATTGATTTTTTATATGAAAACATAAAATCTTATTTATTTCGTTAACCGGAGGTCCTAGAGCCAAAAGGATAAAAATCTGGTATCACTACCAAAATTCCATTTTTAACTTAAAAAATTGATTTTTTATATGAAAACATAAAATCTTATTTATTTCGTTAACCGGAGGTCCTAGAGCCAAAAGGATAAAAATCTGGTATCACTACCAAAATTCCATTTTTAACTTAAAAAATTGATTTTTTATATGAAAACATAAAATCTTATTTATTTCGTTAACCGGAGGTCCTAGAGCCAAAAGGATAAAAATCTGGTATCACTACCAAAATTCCATTTTTAACTTAAAAAATTGATTTTTTATATGAAAACATAAAATCTTATTTATTTCGTTAACCGGAGGTCCTAGAGCCAAAAGGATAAAAATCTGGTATCACTACCAAAATTCCATTTTTAACTTAAAAAATTGATTTTTTATATGAAAACATAAAATCTTATTTATTTCGTTAACCGGAGGTCCTAGAGCCAAAAGGATAAAAATCTGGTATCACTACCAAAATTCCATTTTTAACTTAAAAAATTGATTTTTTATATGAAAACATAAAATCTTATTTATTTCGTTAACCGGAGGTCCTAGAGCCAAAAGGATAAAAATCTGGTATCACTACCAAAATTCCATTTTTAACTTAAAAAATTGATTTTTTATATGAAAACATAAAATCTTATTTATTTCGTTAACCGGAGGTCCTAGAGCCAAAAGGATAAAAATCTGGTATCACTACCAAAATTCCATTTTTAACTTAAAAAATTGATTTTTTATATGAAAACATAAAATCTTATTTATTTCGTTAACCGGAGGTCCTAGAGCCAAAAGGATAAAAATCTGGTATCACTACCAAAATTCCATTTTTAACTTAAAAAATTGATTTTTTATATGAAAACATAAAATCTTATTTATTTCGTTAACCGGAGGTCCTAGAGCCAAAAGGATAAAAATCTGGTATCACTACCAAAATTCCATTTTTAACTTAAAAAATTGATTTTTTATATGAAAACATAAAATCTTATTTATTTCGTTAACCGGAGGTCCTAGAGCCAAAAGGATAAAAATCTGGTATCACTACCAAAATTCCATTTTTAACTTAAAAAATTGATTTTTTATATGAAAACATAAAATCTTATTTATTTCGTTAACCGGAGGTCCTAGAGCCAAAAGGATAAAAATCTGGTATCACTACCAAAATTCCATTTTTAACTGCAAAAATTGATTTTTTATATGAAAACATAAAATCTTATTTATTTCGTTAACCAGAGGTCCTAGAGCCTAAAGGATCAAAATCTGGTATCACTACCAAAATTCCATTTTTAACTTAAAAAATTGATTTTTTATATGAAAACATAAAATCTTATTTAATTCGTTAACCGGAGGTCCTAGAGCCAAAAGGATAAAAATCTGGTATCACTACCAAAATTCCATTTTTAACTTAAAAAATTGATTTTTTATATGAAAACATAAAATCCTATTTATTTCCTTAACCAGAGGTCCTAGAGCCTAAAGGATAAAAATCTGGTATCACTACCAAAATTCCATTTTTAACTTAAAAAATAAATTTTTTATATGAAAACATAAAATCTTATTTATTTCTTTAACCGGAGGTCCTAGAGCCTAAAGGATCAAAATCTGGTATCACTACCAAAATTCCATTTTTAACTTAAAAAATTGATTTTTTATATGAAAACATAAAATCTTATTTATTTCGTTAACCAGAGGTCCTAGAGCCTAAAGGATCAAAATCTGGTATCACTACCAAAATTCCATTTTTAGCTTAAAAAATTGATTTTTTATATGAAAACATAAAATCTTATTTATTTCGTTAACCAGAGGACCTAGAGCCTAAAGGATCAAAATCTGGTATCACTACCAAAATTCCATTTTTAACTTAAAAAATTAATTTTTTATATGAAAAGGATCAAAATCTGGTATCACTACCAAAATTCTATATTTATCTTGAAAAATTAATTTTTTAATTGAAAGCATAAAAACACATTTATTTCGTTAGCCAGAGAAGTTATTATACTATATATATATTATATTATATTATATTATATACTTATTACTAAGCCAACCAAAAAAAGCAATTGCTTATTTTTTGGTTTACAAGATAGAATGATTTTGCTGGAACGCAAATTCCGATAAAAAAAAAAAAAAAAAAAAAAAAAAAACAGAAGATAATGAGCTATATTTGTTAGGGCTTATTTTGGCAATATCGGCTTATTTTAGTTATTTTTGCAATATCGGCTTCTTTTACTTATTTTGCCGTTTTAAGATAATTATTCATTTGTTCATACGAAAAAAAACTTATTTAAAAAATTTTTGCAAAAATCGTTATTATTTTTTTGATGTGCAATGAAATCAACCATTTTTGTGCTGTAACAACTCTGGTTAAAAAAATCGTTTAACGTTATATTAACCTATATTATCCCCATATGTTATTATACCCACAAGAGTGGAGAGAGTATTATGCATTTGTGCTGATATGTGTAAGTGTAACTCTTTAAAATATTGGTCCTAAAGTATACCGATCGACTCAGAATCATTTTCTGAGTCGATTTGAGATGTCCGTCCGGCTGGTTGGCTTGCTGTCCATGTGCCCAAAGTACAGGTCGCAATTTTAAATATAATTTAATGAAATTTGGTACAAAGCTTCTAATTGGCACAAAGTCGAATCGGTCCAAAATCTCATATGGCACCCATACAATCTGCTTTCCGGAAAAGGGTCTTTGTTCCCACTATCAAACCGATTTTAATGAAATTTAAAACATAGATAGATAGCCATACACTCTTGAAAATTTGGTCGGGCCTGACCGACTATACTTTTTTACTTTTTTTTATGTTACGTTGTCTTAGCGGTCTTGTAACGTACGTTTTATAGCGTTCTATATAATTTTTATGTGTTTAAGGTTTTTGTATTAAGCCTTTTTATCAACGTTTTTTATTATTTGCTTGTTTAAGTTCTTTTCTCTCGAAAATTCCATAGCTGTATTCTTACGATCAAATTCCTCAGTCACACTCTTTCTTTAACGTCTTTTTACCATCATAGTTTGTAACGTCTTATTTCTTTTTAAATATATTTTTTTTAATAAAGTAACGTCTCTTCTATCTGTTTTTGGTATGGTAACGTTTTTTTTCTTTTTTTGCTTTTTTAATATAGTTTTAGCAATAAAGAATTTCTATGTATATATTGAAATGAAAGTGATTTGCTGAACCAAATATTGCTAATTTCTGCAAATTTTGGGTTTTTAACAAAGTTGTAACAAAATTGGAAACAAAAAATTTTTCACTGGTTTTTCAAGTGAATATAGTTATGGACACCGTAAGAAAAATGTCCGCTGTTCCAGGGGATATAAGAGACAAAGTCAATAAAAAATTTTTAATCAGTTTCATTAAAAAATTAAGGATTTTCAGTACTTAAAGATATTGGAGATATCATGGGAGGAAAGTGGTATTGGGAGTCCAATCGTATAAAATATACCTCAGAGCAAATACTCAATTTTAAATATGCTTCCTTTACATCTGTAGAAGCAGGAAGAACTTTTTCTATTTGCAAGAACTTTCTGACTCCAAATAGAAATAGTTTTTTTTTTGAAAATTTATTGCATCAACTTATAATTTACTGTAACAACGTATTAACCGAAGAAGGTGGGAAATAATCAATAAATTTAAATTGCTTTATTTTAATTATGACAGCTTATTTTTTAAAGAGCTTAAAACTGTTTTTTAGTGGGTTTTTTTTGTTTCCCTACTTATTACTTAATACGTATTACGTTTCGAATTTTTCAAAAAATTTAAAACATAAAAATTTTCAAATTTTTTCTTGGGAGTCAAAAATTCACTCTATCGTGAGTAATTTTTCCGTCGTAATTTTTCCCCTTTTCACATATTTGCGATCATGAACAGCTCCCATGAAAAAATGTTATTCAAAGGAGAATAATAACGTGAAAAAATGTTCACGTAAAATAATTCCCCTTATCGTGAAAAGATTTTTCCCTCGTAATTTGTTCACATTTCCCCTAGATTTTCTCACTTTATTTTTGCTAGGGAACAGAACATGTATGTAAGAAGTTCCTCCTATAAACCAAATATTAAGGGCTAGATCCGTTAATAAGGCACAAACCGATATATTAGTCAACAAAATGCAAAACATCAGGCTGATTACCTCCGGATTTGTGAAAGACGTGGTGGCAGAATTTTGGAAAATATTTTACTACATAATATTTATAAAGTGCAAAAAACTAACGTTGTAATCCACCTGTTCTTCAAAACTAATTATTAAGATTTATTATTTTAACTTTCCTTTAAAATATATACGTGTATATTTTAAAACAAAAATTTCAATGATTTTTAATTTTCTTCTTTTTTACACTCACTGGAACTGATAGCATAAAAAATTTTTCACATGAGATTCACGATTGCTTTTTTCCCTTCGAGGGGAATGAAAATTTCATGGGAACAAAAATTCCACTTGTTGTTCACGATAGGGGTGATTATCTTTTTTTTAATATGCTAAATTTCCAATTCGTACTATTGATAAACTAAAATTTTTTGTTGGACGGATAATCTATTCCATTATTTTTTCAAATAAAATCTTCTTTACCTCTTGTAAATCGTAATTGTTTGCTAACTACCACTTATAATTCGTAATAAAAACAACAGAAACATGGAAAGAATGATTTTTTGTTTACCGCTATTTTTTTTTTTTGCGTGGGGTTTTGCTTGTGTCTGTGTTTATTTTCTTAAGTTCAGTTTGTTACGTGAATAATTTTTATATATTTTATTTTTAACAATTGTCTTTAGTGTTTTTTTTTAATCGTTTTAGTTAATAAATTGAAAAACCCCATTTATTCGTATTTATTTTATTTCAACCCCTATAATTCGTAAGAAATGGCCGGTCCCTTGCGATTACGAATTATCGGGATTCTACTGTATTTTATTTTTAAAAATTGTCTTTTATGTTTTTTTTTTATCGTTTTAGTAAATAAATTGAAAGCCCCCGTTAATTCGTATTTATTTTATTTTAACCCCGTTAAATCGAAACCCCGCTAAATCGGAAACCCCTATAATTCGTAAGAAATGAAAGGTCCCTTGCGATTACGAATTATCGGGATTCTACAGTATTACTTTATTTCAAGGGGAACTATCATATTACCATGGTTCCATCGGGACAATGTCAGCTACAGGCATTGTTGTAATCGAAATTGAATGTGCCCATTTAGGTTATTTCAGACGCGCTACGTTGGCTCAAATAAAGTGTGGTTAAATTTTAAGGGCCGATGTTGATTTTGAATAAAACACAAATTATTTAGGAAATTAGTGTCATTTCTTTTTATTATAATAATATTGGTATGTTTCAATTATGTATGGAATAAAATATCGGCCAAATGGTCACCGTAACCTCGGCGGCACACCTCCCCATGGTCCAAATTTTCGATGACGCTGAGGCATAATTGAGGTTCAATGCCGTTAATGTGCCGAATTATCTCATCCTTTAGCTTTTATTTTGGAAAAATACGGCCCGATGATGCCGCCAGCCCATAAACCGCACAGAACAGTCACTCTTTGTGGGTGCATTGGTTTTTCGACAATCACTCTTGGATTATCATTCGCCCAAATGCGGATATTCTGCCTTTTTTCGAATCCACTGAGGTGAAAATGTGCCTCATCACTGAAGATGATTTTCTTAGAAAAATTGATCATCCACTGTGGCCATTTCTTGTCATTACTCTGACCATTGACGACGCACAGTGGCGCCCGTAGAGCAAACGAGGTTGCAAAAATCAAAATTTTCATGAGCGCCGACGAAGTTTTGAATAAACCCATGTTATAGGAAACTTTTCAACGATTTCAAATATGCCACTCTTAATAGAATCACATTTTTAGTTTAGAAGATATAGCCGTTCAAAGTTGACCGACTTTCGGTTTTCAAAAAAACACACCATTTTTAGTCAATTTGTTGCGATTTCAGGTGTAATATCACGAAAAATAGGTAACGAATCGCCTTATTTTTTGTTTGTATTAATTGATGTACGGCGCCACTGTGCGACGTATGGAATGGTCAAGAGGCTTTAGTTCTTGAGTCAATTGCACCTTGTAAGCGTAAACGCAAGTCTTTATGCATATTCTTCATGAATGATGAGCATGCAAAATGGTGGACGGCTCTTCAGACACACTACAAAAACAGCAGCAATATTTTCTGTATTACGATCTCTACGAGCATGCACTGGTATTTTCACATCTACTACTCCGATTGTACGCACATTTGGACGATTAAACTGACAGAAAAAAATCACAAAGTGCACGATATGCATTTTGATTTGAACGCCTACTTTCATAATAAGCCTGAATAACTTGAACGCATTGCTCGATTATTTATCTTTCCATGGTTCAAATTGAGTTAGTGTAAAATTGAAAAATGTCAAATGAAGTGCAGAAAAAAACTTGACGTTTAGGTGTGGTTCACATTCAACATCGGCCCTTAAAATTTAACCACCATTTATAATGAGAAAATTCATTGCATGAATGCAAAAAATCGTTACATTTACGAAGGTTTTTTTTCTTAGTGTATAGCAATATACTAAATTTTGCTCGTAATCAAACATTATTTAAACAATCCCTAACAGACTTTACTTTAATAAATAAATATTTGTCTACCCAAATAAGTTTATTGTATTTGCTAATATAAGTTTTTACTTATTCACACCGAATACCAAAATATTGTATGTAAATACAAAATGTATGTATTGACAATAAAGGAGTTTGTTTACAGCTGTCACTATCAGCAACCATCACTAGTTATGGTCTATCAATTGAATTGCCTTACAAGCTCTTAAATTCTCTAAGGACAAGTGCTTATACACTACACCACCATATGGTATTATGCATTTGTGCTATTGTTTAAAACGCCAAAAAAAAAAATTGGTCTTATGCCCAATTATTTGTGTTCCATGCCCGTCTGTGTGTCCATCATGTATCCATAATTGTCACAGTTCTAAAGATAATTTTATCAAATTAAGGAAATAAGCCACTTTTTGCACAAGAACATTAACGTTTGGAAGTCGAAAATTTATAGAGACAAATGTGGCTATCTTTGGTCAATTCTTATGATTTGTGAATTTTGCAATACCAGAAAAGCATTTATTTCGCTTAAATCTATAGTCAAAAAGTACTGATTGAAACAAAAATAGCATTCTCCATTTTAGATAGCCACTTTTTTTATGCTCCCATACTAAAATGCAAATATTTTTTTGCATATTTTCAGAAAAATTTCACTCTTTTTATTTTTATTTTTGATATTTTTGTAAGCAAAGATAAAACTTAATGGAAAATATAACATTTGACAATAAATATCATGATTAGGGATGAGATTTCTATGCACTAAAAAATCGAAAATATGCGCATAAAATATGCACTAAAAAATCCAAAATATGCACTAAAAAATAAAAAATATGCACTAAAAACTTAAAAAATTTCCAAAAAAATCGTTTTTTAATTTTACTAAAGTCAAATATATAAAAACTAACCCCCATATTCATAAAAAACATTTCAAGTTTATTAAAGGTTTATGAAACGAATTTTCTATGAAATTTTTTTCAATAATCCTTTTATAAATCAAAAATTTTTTTTATGAATATGGGGGTTAGTCTATTGTTAATCAAATATCTTTAAAAACTTAAATAACTAATTAAAATTTTTGTTTGTTTAACGAAATAAGTACTGGTTGATTAAAAGTAAAACTTTGTCTTGTACTTGAAGAATGCCAATGCATTTTGAAAAAAATTTATTTTTCGATCCCACTTTGATCAGATCAAAAATATTTGAAATTTATTTCATTTTTTGGAATCCTTAATTTTTGTTGCAAAGCGTTTTGGATTTCTTTTAAATTTGTCGGGCTTTAAATCAAATATCAATTACTTTGACTTGATAGAGATAACTAATCCCCTTTTAATTAGTTATTGTTTCACCAATACATTCGTAATTGAAAAATACAAATGCTAATTGACTTGTAATGTTATTTAAATTTAATATTTCTTTTACTTTTTTAACCCTCTGCGACTGATGTGGTAGTCTAGCAGACACCAACAAACACAAAAGAGTATTTTGTACCGTTAGTTTCCAAATATATACTCTCGCGTTCTCTGTACCTTCTTAAGGCCCCGTTAGCCGACCGTAAATGTAGAAATGTAAATGTAATGTAAACAGCTGATCGTTTCTGTTATATGGAAAGCAATGCAACTGCTTAACTGACTGTAATGTCACTTTACCGTAACGTGCCAACCTGTAGAAAATAGAATTTCATTACGAGATTACGTGACAGTTGTAGATAGTGATGGACTGCTTGTATTTTAAATTGAATGCGGGTAAAATCACTCTTTTTCTTTGGTACATTTTTTTGGTAATAATATCTGTGGACTTTTGACAAAATAAGTTACAATCCATACATATTTTCATTTATACAAACATATGTTTGGATGTATAAAATAAACAAATGCATACATATCCCCAAACAATAAAAAGTCTGGTTTTTAATGGGATCAAAACCTTGTTTTGTGTATGCACATTTTGAAAATAATGTAAGAACATGTGTACGAATATGCTATACAATACATATTTGTTTATTGTAAATTTGTAATATTAATACCAAATATTTATTTATAAGAACATGTGTACGAATATGCTATACAATACATATTTGTTTATTTTAAATTTGTAATATTAATACCATTTATTTATGTATTTATATAAACATACAAGAAATACCGTTTTAATGCTATTTAAATCACTTGGTACTTTTTCTTCAAAGCGGTCACCATTTCAACACTTTTAGTTCTCATCACTTTTCTCTTTTTTGTAAATATTTTTGAAAAACAGCTGACACGTTCTTACATGTTCTATAAGTGCACAAACGAGCTTACAGTACGTTACGGTACGTTACATTGCATTTAATTACATTTATGGTCGGCTAAAGCGGCCTTTATTGTGTTCTCATGCGTATGATATTATGTTTAGACCGATTAATGTATGCACACGTGCCAGTGTAAACGAAAAAGTGTCTGAGAGTCAACCACATCAATATTTAGGTAGGTGTCTGAGAGACAATCACATCAGTATTTTTGTTATATTTGCATAGTATTTATTATTATAATTTCAAAAGATTTTGTTATTCGTGCTTAATTCCCAGTTTTTATTATTGATAAAAACACTTGAAATTTATTGTTGATGGGATAAGCTATTCCTATGCGCATTTCACTGGTTGCTTAGGCCAGATCATCAGGAAACTTCATCCATAAAGATTTTAGAAAAACTAAAGATATTAAACCAAATAAAACTGTTAAGCGTATAAGACTTATAGCAACAGTTCTACTTGTAATAATATCAAAGCTTAAACAAAACACATCAACAATAAACAGTGGGTTTATCTCATCTTACATTCCCCACTACAATTAGTTGAAATTCTCTCAACATTAACTGTAGTTGTAAGTAGGTTAAGAAAAACAAAATAAAAACAACAACAACTTTAGAAAAGATGTTGTCAATTAAGTGTTTTTTTAGGGAATTAAGCACGAATAACAAAATCTTTTGAAATTAAAATTTTGTATTCCCAAAAA
Source organism: Pollenia griseotomentosa (assembly GCA_963931875.1). Taxonomy (NCBI): domain Eukaryota; kingdom Metazoa; phylum Arthropoda; class Insecta; order Diptera; family Polleniidae; genus Pollenia; species Pollenia griseotomentosa. The sequence goes on from OZ007560.1 coordinate 231,462,801, forward strand.
TTGAAATTACTTTTTGATTTATTATTATATTTTCTTAGTGTCTGTCAAACAACACGTCTGCAAAATTGCTTTTTTTTTTGGATTTGCTATTTTGGACCATTCAAACACATCTCTGTTCTATATATAAACCTATGATCTCAAGTCTTATGACTGATTAACTTAAGTGCAAATCAGCCAAATCTAAAGTTTTTGCTATATAAATTATAAAATGAAATACTTTTTGGTTTGATGTGCCAATTGAAATGTTAATTAATTTTTTTTTAACCACTGAATTTAATTTTTTTTGTTACCAACTGATAAATTTAAATCTAAATAATAAAAAATAAAAAACATTTGTTCAAAAAAAAATAGTTTTGAATTTTTTTTTTCTGTTATGGTTTAGGTCTTAGTTTTTTACTGAAAATTCATGCCATGCCGATAAATAACATACAACACGAATTTTCGCTTTGAATTAGAAAAATAACTATATAAATAATAACTTATAGTCATAAACAATATACAAAAATGATTTTATTAGTTTTACAAAACGGAACTTGGAAAATATAAGCCACGGAAATATTTATTTATATATTTTATTTATTTATTTATTTCATCGACTGTCCTATGCAACAAGATTAAATCTTATAATTACAGCATAGGATTTTATAAAGCTAAACAGGTTAATTTGTTAATAAGAAATAACTTAAAGAATTATAATAAATAATAATATCTAATTTGAACATTTAACATTTTAACAAAATTTTAAAATTTATTATCTTAAAAATGATTTAAAAAGTAATTGAAAAATTTTAAACCTACCACGTCATTAGAATTGTGAGAACAATATAACGTCAGTCGCAGAGTGTTAATTGCATAATCATTGGTATCACCAAGCTCTTCTAACATTCTTAAATTAATCAGTTTTTTGATTAGAGTTCTTAAGCATCTAGCCAGACCCCCATCTTGTTACTACTGGCTGCGATGGAAGGAGAATCAAGAGATACATTTCATTAAAAATTGCATTATTATCGAATTGGCTTCTAATTTTCTCCGCAACTTGGTATAACCCATGTGTCAAGCAACTAACTTGTGAACAGTTTAGGATAAAATATTTCAAACCCATTGGAAGCCTTAACCATGTAAAGTTTTGCATCGGTTGAAAAAAAGCATATTTTGTCGAAATTTTAAAAATATTGTATTTAAAGCAAAGCTCCAAAAGAATTTACTTATTAATAAAAAATATTCTATTTAAGGGTTTTTGTGTATTTAAAAATTTTTTTAAGAACTTTTTTTATAATATGGAAATTAACAAAAAAAATCATTTAAAACTGTCAAAATATCAAAAAATATGCATTTCCACCAAAATATGCAACAATATGCAAAAAAAAACCCATGCCATTTTAACGCAAATTTAATGATTCGAAAAGATAATTGGTCGACATCGTTCTTAGACTCTCGACAAAAAACATGCCTTTGCATGAAAATCGCATCCCTAATCATGATCATTAAAATCATAAGTATTTATTCTTAATGATCGCTTGCAGCTACATTAATATCTCGTATTTTTATTTATTCTTAAGCAAAGAGCTTGATAAGTAGCTGAAAATTAGTACAACCATGAATTAAGAATAATTTTCGTATTGCTTTTATTCCTAAGCCTAGAAATGGATTTCGTTCAAAATTACTTTATATCTTCTTCAAATTGGTTTGTACTAAACAGCGAAACATCATATTACCAATTCAAATCTCTATAAAGGTATAGGTTTTTATTATATATTATACAAAACTACAAGAATGGAGATAGCCAGCTTTGTTTGCATACTCCTCAATTGATAATAGATAATATTTTCAAAATATTATTAGCAGGAAAAAATGTAGTGCGTTTAGCTTTCACCCTTTCATGCCTAGATTAAAATACGTCATAAAAATAATTTCTTCTAAAAAGACAAACTATCAAACTATCACCCCCTATATCTGTTTAGTCTGGCGAGAGGCAAGGATTTGTGACATCCCCATTGCTGTTTCTTATTTTCATTGATGAAATTCTAATTGAGATATTAATATGAATGATCTCGTATATGCTGATGACGTCGTCCTAATATTTAAACCATAATCTGATATTCAAAGTAAAACAAAGAAATCGATACAATATCAAGCAAATAATGCCTTGAGATCAATGCCGACAAAACAAAATCGCTAAATACAAATGAAGTATACACAGACTTACTCTGTATGGCCAGAACATCGAACCAGTCGCCGATTTCACCCACATAGGCAGCCAAGTTACATCAACTTTTAAAACAGAAATATGACTCTTCAAAAGCAATGTTCTCTCTGTGTTGTTATATTGATGTGAAACTTGGCTCGCATCTACTGAAACCAACAACAAGCAACAAGCTGCACGCCTTTGTCAACAGATACCTGCATTATATACTCCACATATGGTGGCCACACAACTGGGTATCAACTGGGCAGTTATACACAGGAAATAATATGAAACCTTTTTCTATTGAAATTCCTGAAGGGAAATGGAGATGGATAGTACTTATCCTATGTAAGCCAGTCAGATTTATGCAGAGAAACCTTTGATTGGAATCCTCAAGAAACGTGAGGAGGCAGACTACGAGGTAGCTAGAGATGCAGTCTTGAAGAAGATATAAACTCACATTCAGAAAATTTAGCATGGAATAAAATAACACCCTCAAATTAAAATAAAAATTATTGGAAGCATTTTGTAACGGCACTATGCGCCCACAAATTGGTGTAAAAGCAATAAATTACACTAGCCAACAAGGTTTTGTACTGGAGCAACCAAATATCTTTTCTAGGGTAATTTCGTGGGCTGAATTCGAATCTGTGATTGGTTTTTCTTTATCACGTCAGGGTTTCGAGATACAAAAAAAAAGGAATAAAAATTGGCAATTAAGCACGACTAACAAAATCTTTTTAATTAAATTTTGTATTCCCAAAAATTACTTTGAGAATAAACTAGCAAGTGCACGGCCTAAAAAGACTTAACTGGCAACATGCTTTTGCAAGTTGTTTTTGTTTTAATTTTGTTTTTTCTTAACCTACTTACAACTACAATTAATGTTGGAAGAATTCCAATAAATTGTAGTCGGGAATGTAAGAAGAGATAAACTCACTGTTTATTGTTGATGTTTTTGTTTAAACTTTGATATTGTTACAAGTAGAGCTGTTGCTTATGATTCTTATACGCTTAACAGTTTTATTTGGTTTCATATCTTTAGTTTTTCTAAAATCTTTATGTATGAAGTTTCCTGATGGTCTGGCCTAAGCAACCAGTGAAATGCGCATAGGAATAACTTATACCATCAACAATAAATTTCAGTGTTTTTGTTAAGAATAAAAATTGGGAATTAAGCACGAATAATAAAATCTTTTAAATTAAATTTTGTATTCCCAAAAATTACTTTGATAATACAAAAAAAAACTTTTTATTTGATTTTTAAATAAAAAATGTTTTTATTTAAAAATCAATGAATTTTCAAAACTGAATGGCGTTATTTGAACGTCGTTTGTATTTTGTTAGTTCGGTTTCACGTTTTAGAGTCCAGCATTCTCCCAGCATGTTTTTGTCCCAAGATCCTTGATAATTTCTCTCATTTTTTATTAAATCTCGGTGAGCACGCTCTCCTTGATCGTCGCTCACCGCACCTAGGTTTTGTGGAACAAAAATCTAAATGCGAATGAGGAAAATGTAAAACATTGTCAGTGTCCACGGTTTGTCCAAGTTTCTGACTGCAAAACCAAAGAAATGTAAATATGCATATCCAAATGATTCTGATATCGCATATCCTTTCTTTTCAACTAAATATTCATCACACACAAAGCAAAAATAGCTTGAATCAGTAACACACGATCTCCCTGACATGCTTAAACGCTACTATTATGAATACGTTCAAAATGAACGTGGGCTTTTGTCAAATTAATAATTGTGGAATTGTAGTGTCGGTATTGACTTTTGTACTGTATTGCCAGCATGCGATAAAAATTGAACAAGACCCAATTTGTATGCCAGATTCGAATTCAGCGCACCCAGATTAGTTAAAAAACATGCTTCAATTCTGCAGTCAATTTTTTTTCCAAATTTGTAGACCAGTGTTATTATTATCTTATCAGTTTAGAAGCAAATACTAAAAATCAACTACAATCGATTTCTACACCAAGGTAGTGTAGGGTGTTATTTAGTCAGGCTACTTGATATGCATTGCTATAGACAACTTTAAGCAGACTTAATAACTGCCCATCGATTTACAGGGAATGAAGTAAATTGTGTTTTAACGAGTGTAGCAATGAAATGTCAAATCGTATAATAAACAAAAAGTTTTAATCTTTTCCAACTAGTTGATAAGCATTTATTTTTTTTTTTAAATAAAATACTATGTACCACAAAAAAAAACTTTTAAGAGAATTTTGCTAAGTCAATTTGTTGTTATGAAAAATGTTTCGAACATTCCCCCTAGCCATGTCTGATTGTGTTTTTAGTAGTTTATATAAATATAAGAGTGAATTTAAATTTTTTGTATAACAAAAAAAAAAAAAAAATATTTCTGAAATTTTACTTAAATGATGATGTTTAGAGGTTGGTTAAGAACTTTTCAACAAACGTGTGTATAAATAAATAAAAGTTTTTAAATGTTTTAAAATGTGTTGCAACAGATGCAACAAATCACTTAAAAGTTTTGCATGTATACAAAAACTTGACTGTAATGTCCAACAAGGTTTAAAATATTGTGCAACAAGGGATTATATCACATTGTTAAAGCGAAATACACAGGGTCTAAAAATATTGTAAAGTCAACTAATAATAATAATAATAGACTTTAAAGAAGATTGAGCGTATTTAAATAATTTGTAATTTTAAAATATTTGTATGTTCAGACATACAACTGAAATTTGTAATTAATTGTTTATGAAAGGCCATTTTGTTCACAACAAATTGTATTTCTGATCTGAATTTAGTTCTTCTGATTTCCATTTTGTGAAATTTTTTTTTACAAAAAAAAAAAAAAAATAACAGAAGCACATTATTTTATTTTGATTTTCTTGCGAAAACAATAAAGCAATATGATTTTATTTTTATTATGTATTTTACCTACTTACAACTAAAATTGATGTTTTGAGAATTCCACCCAATTGTAGTGGGGAATGTAAAAAAAGATAAACTTACGATTTATTGTTGGTATTATGTTTAAGCTTTGATATCGTTGCAAATAAAAACTTTTAATGTTTTAAATTCTCATTCACTCTACAGTTTTTTTTTGCATATCAAATGTATTTAGCCTTTTCAAGTTTTTGGGTAAAGGTTTCCTAATGATCTGGCCTTAGCAGCAATAAATTTCAGTGTATTTATCAGGAACGAAAATTGGGAATTAAGCACGAAAACAAAATCTTATTAATTGAAACTGAATATTAAAAATTGTGCAAAGAAAATAGAAATAAAATTTTTTTGAAAAAGGTTGGTCCGCATTTAGCGGCATAAATATTTTTCTACTTAGCCGACTGTGTAGCTTTTACGCTCAAATTTTCAAGGAGGACTAGAAGCACTTAAGTAGCTTTCTCGGTTAAGACAGACGAGCATGGCTAATTAAACTTAGAATAAGTCACGGAGCCAGAACGTATACCCGTATTTTAGGTATTTATTTTTTATTAAATGTTACACATAATATACTAATGCCCAGTTTTCAGGATAATATTTAAATTAATATTAAGTTATTTATTTATATTAAAAGTATTTAAATACAGATTGATTTTTTGAGTTTTGTTTAAAATGTCTTATTTAATTAAGATAAAAGTATGGTAGCACTACTAAATACAAAAAAATATCATAACAAAGTGTATTTATTTACAAGGTGGCCTCAAAAAGCAGTTGTCTGCTGTTGATTTGCCTGTTGTTGTTCTATTGGTTTTATATTGAGACCACCAACGTTCTAAGTTTTTCCAATGGAAACTTAAATGAATTTAAATGTACCACATCGGTGAATTAAGTTACATTTAAGTGTTTAATGAAGAAAAGAATTTTGTATTTAAAAAAATTTTAAACATAATTGTGTTTTCATATCAATCATAAAAATTGGGCATAACAATAGTTTACTCAACTTTTTTTTAAACGGAATTTTATTTACACAAAAAAAGATGGTATAATATTTAAGTCAAAAACCGCCAAAAAACTGAGAAAAAAAACAAACATCGCCAAAATCTAAAAAACTTTTGTTTGTGATAGATAATAAATTGCCATATTTTACAATGGAAAATTCGTAAACTTAAAATACTTCTACTCATGGTTAATGGAATCACAATTTTTACACATAAAAATAACAGATAAAGAACAATATAGTCTTTCGTTTTGAGTTTAACGCTTTTCAAATCAAATTGCTAGCATATCAAAAAAAAAACGGACGGACATTGGTATATTAAAGGTGGATCTAGAAGTAATATATTCATGTGTCACAAACATCAGTACAAACACATAAAACCCACTCCACCAGTTATACCTAAATACAAAAAAAATAACAGTTCAACTGTGTCTCCAAATTTTTCAACAACTGCCGAATTCTAAAATGTATCTAACGGTTAAAAAGAAACAGAATTTTTACCGATGAAAAACGATTCTTAGCCACTGTGCGGCGTGTCATTGAAGACCATGGCGCTGACATGTCGCATCCTGCCTTAGAAAAACACATAAGAATTTAGCTTTATCTCATCATAATTGTTGTTGCTAATTTGCCACGAGCATAAATTAATAACTCTTGATGTTAAATACTTACTTTTTGAAAAGTTGAGAAGTATTTCCTAAACATTCCTAGATAACAACTAAGAGGATGTTTTGTTAGGCCTTATCTAAGAGTTACAATTTTAATTTATATTAAGTTCACTATTGAAAGGGAATTGAATTTTTCAATTCCATATTTGGACACATTGGTGATTAGGAAAGGAAATAAATTATTGATAGATTGGTATCAAAAACCAACCTCATCAGGCAGAATTGTAAATTTTTATTCTAAACACCCTAGGAGAATTATTATTAACACAGCTAGGAATCTAATAGATAGGATATTAACAATTAGTGACAATAGATTTCATAAGAAAAATAAGGAAATTATTGGAAATATTTTAAAGAATAATAGTTTTCCTAACAAATTGATTTGCAAATTGTTAAGACAATACAATATAAAGAGATCTCGTAATATTGATGAGATTTCGGAACCACGTATTTATAAGTCATTAACTTATGTACCTGGATTTTCGGAAAGATTAGAAAACTCGAATATATATGATAAAGGGAAATACAGAATGGCACATAAGGTGAATAATAATGTTGGGAGATTATTCACAAAAACTAAGGATTGATTAAAAAAGTCAGATATGTCTAATTTAGTTTATAAGATTAATTGTGGTGGCAATGATAATGAACAATGTTGGAAAATATATGTAGGAACAACTGGGACAAAACTGAAGATTAGATTAGCAGGACATAAACATGACCAAAAATATAGGAATTATAATTCAGCCCATGGAACGGCGTTATCAACCCATTGTAGGGATTTTAATAATTATCCTGATTTTGAAAACACATCAATTTTGAATATAGAAAGTTTTATGAAACGTAGATATATGTTAGAAATGTTGCAGATAAATAATGTTCCATTTGAGAAAAGAATTAATTTTAAAAAAGATACTGAGGGATTAGCTCAGATTTATAGACATTTATTGAATAAAAATAAATAGGTTGATGGAAGGGATAATTATAAATAGATATTTGTCTTTGATTATTTGTTAAATAAATTTCAGATGGCATAGCTCAGTTGGTGAACTTTTATTAAATGAAAATAACTTTTGACGGAAAGGGACATTAAAATAGGTTTTAGGCTTTAAATATATTTAAAATTTTGTTTTTCTTTTTTGTTTGTTTGTTTGTCTTTCTGTTTAAAGTTTGTAGAATGGAATTTTAAATTTCTTATGATAATTTTGTTAATCGAAATTTTAAAATTTATTTTTCCATGTTTTATTTTTTCCATTTATTGTCAAATTTAATTTTATTATAAAAATTTCTTGAAGAACATTTCCAACGGAAATCGAAATATTGAAAATAAATATTAAAATATTTGAATTAATTTTTTTAAAAAGGGACCTTAAGCTTGAGTAATTTATTAAGAATAATATAAAAGATATTCCAAAAGATTTTATTGTCTTATCACTTTTCACTTTGCATGGCTAAATAAAAATATTAAAATGGACAGAAAATTAAAAATGGAAAAAAATACTTGCAGTGTTACATGTTAATAAAAATAAAAAAGATATTTTATTTATTTTGAAAGCTTCATTAGCTATAACAATATAAATTGGCAAATGGATCGTTTATCTTGCAATTTTTTTACAAACTTATCAAAATTTGCTTTGCAAAAATAGTATTTACAGTGTTTGTGGAACGAAACAGCATAATTATTTGCAAAGTCTTTGCAAATTACACTTTACAATATTGACTATGCACTTTGCACAAGAGAACGTACGTGGAACAGAAATTGAAAAGAGTATATACAAATCGTAAAGACTTTGCATATTTCACTTATCAATTTCAACTTATCACTTATCAAATTTAATAGTTCTGTAGAAAGTGTTGCAAATTGACGAAAAATTTGATAATTACAAAGTGAAAAGTTGGTTTGTGAAATAGAGCTAAGGTATCGACTTTCATTACTTACAAATTTTATTTTTTAACACACAAGTTTTTTAATACCCTTCACCACAGGTGGAAAAGGGTATATATAAGTTTGTCATTCCGTTTGTAATATCAACATTATTGATCTCAGACCCTATAGAATGTG